>JBAIZL010000002.1:173807023-174214523 GCA_036971475.1 Prosapia bicincta
ACTTTGTAATTTTTGTAATGGAAAATTCAGTGTCATTTTTGTAATGCTTTTTATATTTTAAAACCATTATAAAATTCTTAAATTATTGTGGAAATTAATTATTTTTTCTCATAAACCGGTTTTTCCGAGTCAACCTCTACTATAAACAAGTTACGTTACATAACAGCCATGTTTTATGCCTTCAGCAAAGTCATAATAAATTAGAACCTATTTGACCAAAATTTGAAATGTCTTTTTTCTACTAATTATTTATTTTAATTTAACTACAATAACTTATAAATATTTATTTAATGTTCAAAACTGTCTTTTTCTTTATTTTTAACTTTCAAAATTTCATATCTAAACATTTTGATTTGTACCTTTTTAATCTACAAAGGGAGAGCTCGCCATTTTAGTTTGAGGTAGCTACCACCAACAAACGCTATCTCCTCCACTTTCTTTCTGAAACAAAGCCACTCTTCCTAAACGCATTCTCCTCTTCTGCAAAATTCATTTAAATATAAACTTTAAAATTTTAAAGTTCCCCAATAATTCAAAATAAAATTATAATTTATTTGAGAGAGAGAGAAGCTAAAATCTGATCTTTCCGGAGTTAAGTTCTGCCAGGTCCGTCATTGGCTATATGTCATCCCTCCTTTTTTTGTGGCTGGCCATCATGGATGTTAGACTAGACAAAAACTGGCATCTCCTTCCTTGTTCCCATGTTGTAGTGATGCCATGACTCCCCCTTTTTTGTGGCTAGCCATCTTGGATGTTGGACTCGTCTAAAACTAGCGTCACCTGTGCTTCATTGTTCCCATGTTGCCGTCCGACCGAAACAAAACTATAACCTTCTTCACGCGATATTATAAATCGTTATTTATATTTTTAATTTAATTACTGGATCTAGTCTTTTAATACTAATTTAACACAGTCTCTAAAATGTTTGATAATAATTTTGCTTCCGATTTTAATGTACTCTTTGTTTTACAATATCCTGTTGAAATTTAAATTTTATAGATGACGGACTACGATCTTTGAACCGCATAATTACCTGACATAAGTGCAACTTACGAACAAAACCTCCGAAACCTGACCGCACGTGACTAAGACTAATTTCAAACTGGGGCACCAAGAAATTAATTTAAAAAATAGTTTGCCATTTTTATCTAAAATGAATGGAATGAAAAACTGACACGTAAACATGTTGCAAATAACTGAAAAGCATTTTTTTCACAAATAATATTAAATTGGGGAAAGAAACTCCGTGTGTTCTTTGTCGAAGGTTGATAATGATCGTAAGAAACCAATATGTAAACTTTAACCTGCAATTTTTGTTGCTGGCTGAAGCAAAAATTAAGTTTATTTTTTTAGCGTAATTTTCTCTTGATATTTCATTGCTAAAGTGTTTTTGTTTGAAATTACTAAACTATTTTTGCATCTTTAAAATGTGTTACGTAAACTGTATTTTTAATAAATATGAATAAAATAATACCACAGGCTGTAATTAACTTTGCATCGTTTTAGTAATTTCAAATGAGAACAGACAAAAGACGTTTGGAGAAAGCATGCAATGATGAACGGTAAGGAGACTAATCTAGATTTATTGGTAGTAAAACTATATTATAGACGCTGCACTCACATGTCCTTTTCACAATAAAGCTATTCACACCGTATGTGTTAGGCCGACGCGTTTTGAGATTACCGAGTTATGACACAATAATCAAGATATTAATAAGGCATTGCATAAAATCATCACATAGAGTAATGGGATTAAACTTGGTACTAAACTTGGATTAAACTCGGGGACTATCGCCTATTACGTCTCGCAAATGCGAACTAGTTTGTAATAAAATGAGATTCATTATTTATATATATGTGTTTATGTCTAATTATATATTCTAGAATTAGAAAAATACACATCATTTATACCAAACCTGTAACAGGTCCAATGTCAAGATTTAAACAGGAACTGTACGAGTCAAGTTGCATGATGATGTCATTGATTATAGTCTTTGTTGGAGCCAATATTTGTAAATCCGTTAAAGTATAAGTAACGATTTCTTTTCCCAATTTTTCGTTACAACTTTTCCTGCACTCCCTTCATATTTTTTCTCATCATACTGTTTTAGATATGTACTGAATTTAGTTATTTAGCTCCTTGTTATTAAAATGTAATACTTTGTAATTATTTATCTTCGGTGAAAATATCCTATGTTCATGTTTTAAAATTTTGTTCTCAATAACTTGACCTATTTAACATTTTTATTCAAAAGTATGCTGCAATACAATCCATTCTCGCCCTATGCATAGCCGTAGCCTTATATGAGGATATCTCTTTCTTATATCTGCATTCTATTCCATATGCACATTGTTATTGTAGCTTCCATAATTATAATTTGTTTAATTTGTTCCAATTTTGTCTTTTCATTTCTGTGTTATTCATTATCTCGGACTCTAAAGTAATATTGTCCAATCATACTTTAATAAATAGTGTGTTTCTAAGCCTCCTAATAGTAAACTAAGAATTATTCGTTATAAACATGGATAGTTTTGTTTACCCGATAATTCTAAATAAAGAAGATACTTAGTTTGTTTACTAAAATCTTGTGTAACATTAAACTAGAAATATGCTTAAGATTCTAAGTTATGGTTGATACAAAATATTTTTAAAGTTCAATGATAAATTTATTTTATTATTTAAAGTAATCTAGTGTTTTGTACTATAATGAAAAATTGACGTTTTATGTATGGACAACTTTGCAAAGAAAACTATCATCATTATTTAATTAAAATCGAAGACGTTTTGAAACATCTGTGCTCTAAATATGTGACTTGAAGGAAAAGACCTTTATCAAAAGGCGATACACATATTTTCACCGAAAAAAATCCTTTGCGTCTCCTACGCCAAGTATAGGAGAAATATGATTTTAGGTAGAACTTTTCAGAGTTATAAACGAAGGTAAACAGGCCTCAATCATGATAACCAAGCAATCTGAAAGGACGGTTTACCTTGTGTGAAAAAGTAATCATCTTTCTAATACAGCCCCAGTGTCAAATTAAAATTCCCATACAAAATATTTAAAGTAAGTAAATATTATAAAATGCACTATAAATTACTATACTCTGTCATATTTTAAAGACATAAATTTAGAAGTATTTAGCACAACGAATTACAAATATATGAAAAATAATTTTAATTCTAGTTCTTATTGTATTCCTCAGAAAACATTACACACTGAAATAAACAATGACGTCATTCAATTAACCTTTCCTCTCTTTTAGCCAGAATTTTCCTTTTCTTTTCTCATTAGACATAACAAGTCCTATTTATAAAAACGTTTTTAATCACTCACGGTAGTTCTGTTTAAACGAGGAAACACTACTCACTACAACTTCTTATTTTTCTAATGAACATAAATGTAAGAGATTTGTTTTTTTAGTTTAAAAATATGAGCAGAAGACGTAGTAATTACTGTAATCGTGATTCAAACCCGGAATTGGATATCGAAAGGATAATCTACAGTTACAACAATATTTCTGTTTTATGATTTTGTATATCTTATTTCCCTTTTCTCTCATCTTCTGTTATCTTTCTCGTATTATTATACTTGATTGCTGAACTACAATTGCGAAGAAGTTATTTACTCCAATGTAATCCAGGGAGTCGTGTAGAGTTAAAAGTTTATAAGAGACACAGAAACAATAATAATATACACCTATTGTAGAGGTTAAAGAAAGCCAGAGAGTAACATAATAGTTTGATGTTTTGCCAAATATAATTATATAAAACATACCCTAAATAGTAGCATATACGGAAGAATACAAATATATTTAGCAATGAGATAATTTTTTTATGATAAAATTAAAAAGAAAATTTATTTTGTTTTCTTTAATAAATAATTAGTTTTGAAGAAATGTTATTACAGTTAAAAATATGTAGCCTTGAGTTTTAAAAGTTGCAGAAATAAAATCACATTTTTTGAGAAAAGGGAAAATGTATATGAAACGTAATTTGAAGGCAAACAAAAAAAACCTTTAGAAGCAAAATTCAAAATAGATGCTAAATTGTTAAGTATTGTTCAGATTTAACATACTTCTGTGGTATATTCAGATTTGTATAGCACAAAAAGCCGATTGTTGTGGCAATTTTCCCCTTTAACAACAACTTTGTTCAAAGAAAGAACTTTATTTTCATGTAGCTATTTGAAACTTTTATAAAGAATTCACTTGGAAAATATTTCCCTCACAATATACAAGGAAATGTATAGTGACATCGCATATAATAAAAGTTTATACAAGTAATTTACATTTAACAAATGGAGTTTTATTAAAAGTTACATCCTTTAGTTTTTAATTAAAATTTTCGAAATTAAATATTTAGTTCCAATTGAAGTTATAGGGTTGCTTATAAACGGTATGCATCTGCATTAATTATCAAATGGAATATTAGTTATTTGCATAAAGAAGTTTTAATATACAAATTAATATCTTGGTTTTCAGAATATTGTATGTTTTACTATATTATATATATTTACTATATTTATTTATAATATATATATTTTATTTCTTGTTTTTTACAAGCCTCCTGTGTTATTGCTGTGATCTTACTGTTTATAATCTTGAATCGGACTGATATTGTCTTTAGGTAATGTGACCACATTATTTAAATAAAGTAGATATTTCAGTTTTATATATAACATATATTTAGGATCATAATTTTACAATTTCTATATCACGATTAAAATTTACAGGAATCTAAACAGATATTATAAAATTTTTTGTCAAGGCGTTCTCAAAGTAAATTTTTCTGTAGAACACTTATTGTGAAAGCATCAAGAATTGATTTTTTATTTATTTTTCGTAACATACTTTAACTATTTTCCTCCATTACATAATATATTTTGCTATGTGTTCAATGGCACTAACATATTTTCTGTTTAATACCTCTAAATATGTATTCATTTGTATTGTTTGTTGCAACTCTTGGCGTATTGCACTGTATACATCCCTGTAAATAGTCAAACTATCCAGTGTAGAGGGCGAAACTTCACAATGTCCTATACCCTTGAGACGCCATCTCTCGGGAAAATAATTCACGAAATACAATACAAAACCATTAGCATTGACTTAGCCTTTATCGAAGCAAGTAAACCCTTGAGAGATGTCAACTTGTTAAAGGCTATAGAGACTCACGTAAAACCTGTGTTGTTTTAACTTAACACAAACATTAGCCTCAGTGCTTGAGTAAAACAGGAAAACTAATTGGATGTAAAAACATTAACAAATTATTTCCATAAACCTTTTTTCTAAATATCTTGGATTCATTTTAAGATTAGATTTTTATATTTTTAAGACCATACTAAATAACTGGTTATTGAAAGTTTCTTAATTTTTCCCGAAGTACCTAATTTATTGTTGTTTATTGTTTTTGAATATTTTCAGTAATGTTTAAATATTCTCTGAGCAATGTGATTTCATTTAAAAGTGCTTATTATTTATTACTTTTATAAATACTTTTTATTCTTTGTATTATGATTAAAATCTAAAAAACTTAAAATTTTTACTAATTCAATAACATTTTTCTTAAAAACAACGGTGTCCTAACGTTCCCTAAGTTAATTTAAAATATAAAATATCAACATAAAAAAATGTCAAATTAAAATTTCAATACTTGCCAATATGTAGACTAATTATTTTAAAGTTGACAGATTTAAACATATTACAAATAAAATATGCAGCATTTTTAGTCTAGGTTGAATTTACTTGTTAAAGTGGGAAAATATTAGGCCTTCACAAATTTGAACATTCAATTAAATAAGCTTCTTTAAACATACTTGATAACTAGTTATTTGCTTTCATTTACAAAGCAAAGATGAAAGAATATATTATAGCCCTCCAACTACGTCAGAGCTACTCGTTAGAGCTCGTTTCAAACTAGGAGGTACTTTGAAGCTGTCAATAAAAAACTACTGATCGTCAAAAAAAAGATTTGTTAAACAGGCAAGGAATAAGAAATGTCGATAATGAAGTAAAGCTACTCTGGTAAGATTATAAACTCACCAGAGTTCCGAGATAAAATTCAGTAGGCATAGGGAACATAAAATCAACAGTGAGAATGGTAGTAGGTTTTAAATGAATAGAAACTCTTCAAATTTTTTTTCATGAAACTCAAGTTAAGTGTTCACCAGATGGACAAAATACAGTATACACAAATACATCCTCAGACATATGTAAATTCAGCTACCATATTCTTTTTATTGTTTTCATCCACTTCAATATAACTAAAAAACTTAAAAAGAACTATGTAGTTATTTCTCCTCACCTAATCTACTTAATCCTCACTACTTCCTAATCCATGTTGGGAAGTAGAGGTAGGATTCGTTAGAGGTAGGCAAGATTCACTCTTTTTCTTGACTCTAAATCTGCTTCAATAATAGTAGATTTAACAAATCAAATTCGGGGGATAGGCTAGAGACTCGCAATGTTTTCAAATATATTTCAGAACTGAATAATAACCTGATATTCCTTATATTCTTTCCCCAAATATGGTTTAAACAATATTTATTAAAATCAATTAAATTTTATTTTCAACTGATCTAAAATAGTGCATTATGTAACATCTCATCATGTCGCACTAGGCAGAACAGTTTTCAAATTTATACAGCAATATTTGTTATTCGTTCTAGTATTTCATGTGTCTTATGAGTTGTGTTCTCCTTAATTAACCTTTGCATTAACATTTGTTATCAAGCTTCGTAGGCTGCCTTCCCCATTAAAGCAACATGTAGGTCTACCCAAAACACACCATGCCTCATATAAATTATGTAGGTGCTAAAGTAAGGCCTTGGTACTCCTCGTAATTAATATTTAATGTTCATAATTATACATACATTCAACATCTCTACTGACCTGGTATAGATGCCAAGGTCTGTTCTCCTGCTGTGATTTTACCTGAAGCAATTCCGCTCATAATACATAGATTCACTTTTATAATAACGTAATAGAGGAGCCGGAGAAAAGGCGTTTCTTGTTCTTGTTTCCTAATGTAAATATAGAGCAGACCACGTAACAGTGCACTTGCCCTTGAGAGATCACCGTAAGCGATGTGAGAGGTAGTGGGTTAGTTTAAATACTTTCCTGTCAAAACAATGACTTGCATGAGACGGTCGATATTAGATAAATTCGATCATAAATTATCTTTGGTATGATATCACAAACATTCTTTAAATATGTGTAGACCTTCTGATGCTGTTGATGCATCGAAGATTCTCAATGTGTAACATATTTACAGAAGTGGCAGTACTCTCGAGACGTGTTCTCAGTATACTTCTTTATGGTGTAAGCAACTACATTTATTATGCATACACACTGAATACAACGGTGAGGCCGAGCCTGCCTCGTAATTTTATTACGCACTATACTGTATAAATATGCACTAAATAGGATCTCAGCACCTGTTATTTCAGAATGCATGTGCTAATAATAAAGTTCGAGGAGTCTTCCAACCCGTTTTGGAAATATACAATATGCTTACTCATACACAAGATCATTATAGGTGCCAAAGAGGAGGAGCAGACTTCAAATTAGGAACTATAGTTACTTTTCTTTGCTCAGTAACTATCAAATATAGAGATTCAAAATATTAAAGGATTTGTTTCTATATGTGTATATCTATGGTAAAATCAGTGTATCTGTAAATATTTTACGACTATATTTCTTCTTTCTTTATCCCCTTACATTTATTTTTCTTCCGCATTAGACCAGTTCTAAATTACGTTTCAATACTTAAGGGTACTTTACAGAAATTGGTTTTTTTTCATGCTTTAGTCATACACTTCATTTTACGTTTTAAACAAAAATAAAGATAATGCTATATTTGATTCAGGAGGACAAACTTTCAAAATAAAATATGATATTACATTGTGTTCAATTTAGTTTAATTTTGGTAATGCAAAAGTACTGGAAGTTAGAGTTATCAAAGACATTCCCTTTCTGTGAATTTTCGAATTCATACCACGCAGGGAAAAGGCACTTGTAATGAAGTCGCCTTTATATGTATTAATTGTTTCGATCTCTTCATGTTCTGGATCGGTTTCCAGATTTCATTGATTTATATTGTTATAAATAGAACTTACCACCTTGAAACACTTCAAACGGGTTTGGCATAGGGCCTTCATCGAAAGATGGTTTCTTGGAACAACGAAGTCATGTAAAGAAATTATCAAAATTTTAATAAATTTAAAACTTAGTAGCCAAGCAATTTTTCAAATTTTAATAATTTTTTAAGGTAAAATATTACTAATACAAAAGGTTTTTTGAAGGTGTACTTAACGTTGCTTCACTCAGTTTCAGTCTCTCTTTTCAAAAACTACCTAGATTCCTTTCGATCATATATTACATTCATGTATTCGTCAAAGTTCATGCTCAAAAACCACCGTTATTTTACCCGTTAGTTTAATCGCCTTGGCAATGTGACGGTTCTGTCAAGGGAGGGGGTGGTACCCTCTAATCTAATGTGATATACTATTAATCAAATTAAACATTTTGCAAGGAAGCCTCTGGGAGAGACGACCTAAAATCAAGCGGAAGATCGATTAAATAAAAATATGTGGCGATATCACGTATACGAAATTGTTTAAATAGAATTTAATTTAATCTTTAAGCTTACATACGAACTTGCAAGCTTAAAAACAAAATAGTTTAGTGATAAATGTTCTACAGGGAAATTAAAATGTGTTGAGCGGGAAAGTATGGGAAGTACGCTGACCCACTTCCAACACGCGGCCATCAGGGCGAAAACTGTTCTAGCGAATTATATTTATGGTTTTTGCAACATATAATCCTACAAAGCGAAAGAAATTCTTTATTTATTGAATATAATATAAGACAATGGCTTTTAAACAAACCAAGCGGGGCATGTAAATTAAACTAGATTGTGCATTGTTTCTTGGGAAATGTAGCGATCGGAACGTTCATTAAAACTGTGATCGAATAAAACACAGGATAAAATTACTTCATCCTATACAGTGTTTCTGAGATACGTACATTTTGATTTAGAGTTATGATTATAGAATGGAATCAAAGTGATCAATTGATTTTATTTTAAATTAAACACTATAAACTATGAAATATAAGAAAAGGGTCTTGAATACTAAGTAACGATTATAACATGGGGTTAAATTTATAATAATCATATAAAAACTATAGATCCCTAATAGTAATGATAGATTACGATCACAGGATTTTCTATCTGCCTTTTTGAAGGAGAAGTATCCTTTAAACGTGTATGGGAAGAGATATAAGATAATAATTTAAGGAGTAAATGAAGAGAATCCTACTCTTTTATAATTATTAGGTTTAATGAGAAGGCACTTACCAGCTGTCTATTAAAGTTCCAGAGAGATTTCTTGTAAAACTTTAAAAATCCAATTGTGCCCATTGTCCGAAGGCATTTTTGAGGGTTTAGATATATTTATTACTGATATTTACTATATTTTAATTGGCAATGTTTATAAAACAACATAGCGATAACAAAAGTATGAAATTTACTTTACGTAGTAGTAATAAACTTTTTAAAATTGTTGTTTACTATTACTCGTAAAACCTATAGCGATCTCATCTATGTTTACGTAAACAAACAATGGACTTAGCTACGGCAAGATTTGAAGCTTCCTAACGACCACTAATAAGAATACTGTTTACACTGATTTGAACTTAACGTACGCTGTGTATTGTAACGTTACGAATTACAATCATTACTGTACTACATTTATTTAAACGGAGACGTACTTTAGATCCATCACAACGAAGTAATCACAGACATTTTTATATCTTGAAATAGTTTTAATATATATAGAATCAAATATTTACACATTTATTTCAATTTTTCAACTAGGAACTACCTAAACCATTTTATAATATATATGAACTTTAAAGGAGGTGTCTGGTGTAATGTATAGCTATTTATCGCTCCGTGTTACCTGCATTAAGTAGCCAGTAAATCGCACTACATTTCACAATAGGGCTATTTTATCAGCAACCGTATTACTGAGGTTAATTAATCACTATTGTGTAGCAATATGCCAATCACTTACTTAATTAGATCATTAACTTGATAATTGCAACACCCTAATGGAACTATTAACAGAATATTCCCTATAACATTGCCAATACTGTTATATGGTAACAAGTATAGGTTTGAACGATAAAATTGCAAGAGGGTGAGACTTAAGGAACGTCACAGTACAAAGAAGGCCGAGAGGATTTTCCATTCAACACAAACAAACATTGGTTCTTGATTTTGTTTATTAACAAAACGTTATCGTCCCAATCAAATCGAAAAATAAAAATTCGAATAACGACATGGAATATGTTAAGGAGGGTAGGGAGCAGTTATTGATGAACCAAAATAAATGAAGAAATGTAAACATCTAAATGCAATTTCACTTGATTTAAGCAAAGCGAAGAGCCAAGAAACAAAATAGAAAAAAACAAACTCAATGAATTTATAATAATGTTATAAAATAAAACCAAGAAACAGCAAAATATATCAAGCACTATATGGTGTACGTATGCTGTTTCTGCCACTGCGAGCCTCCGGGCGAAACATCTAAAGCTTGCGTTGTAATGAGAAACTCCCTAGTCTGTGACACTCGCACAACGAATCCATGACCTCCAGCAACTCTACATTGGTGTCTTATTTATTACAAGATTAAAAAAAAATATTTTAAAAGAAGGTTTTATAATCATTTTCCCATAGTAGTTAGATTTAGATTGAGACCAACAATTTACCTGCAGTTAAGTGCTTTATTGTAAATCAATATTTATCCATGGTATTAGGATAAGGTTTACAAACCCAATATTAATTAATCGGTTTCCAACATAGTACAAAATATTTTCTTATAGATATTTTTATCTACTGTTACCTGGAACAATGTTTTAGAATATTACACATGGATGCTTAGATACAAATACCTACATAAAGTTCTGTTTAACTTTGTTTTTTTTTAAATTCATTTCTACATGAAAATTATTATAAAATAAAATATTTTTTGTATAAATAATTTATATAAAAATAAACGCAATGCATTAAAATTGATTTAAAAGAAATTTCATTATTTCAAAATCTTTTGGAGAATAATCTATTAGGAAATTGATGAAGTTAAATGGACGTACGAGTATATGAGTAATAGTTTATTTATCTAATACAAATATATCGATTCTAGTTATTACATTTCCTAAGCATTTGTTTTCCATTTGTTTACCAAATAATAATGAGAAGGTATAAATGCAAAGAACCTTTAAAACAAACTAAAATAACCTAAGTTTAGGTAGAGAAAACTACCAAATAATTCACTACCGCACCAATCAGTGGAGGCCTAAGGCGGTCATCTGCTTAAGGGGATTACGCTTACAGGTTTCCGCCTGAGTTCTGGAAGTTATACAGTTTGTAAGAGCGCCTACTACGTGTAAAATCGTGCCAGCCACTGTGAGTTATCTAAGATCTTGGCGTTGAAGGTTACGGATTTACCAACTGAGCCATGTTTGTACTCAAACTCCTATGTTGTTGAACTTTTATACTCGGGTTTCTACTCAACAATTCTGAGTACTAGATAAGATTTCTTTCACGAATAGCTTTCGTGACTCAAAGACTCACGTTAGCTAATTTAGACTAACTAAATTAGACGAATCTAGTTACAATTCCATTATTTCTATCATATGCACTTTACTCTCGATTGTAACGTCTGCCTCTCAACAGCTTGCTCGTTGGCTGCTTGATTGTTCCATTTCTGTTATTGTTTCGAGTATTTAAATTTTACTATAAATAAGTGATACTTAACGAAGGGAATACGTAATAGTTTACTTGCTGACGCGATTTGAAGCAATCGTTCCTTCTACGAAGCAAAGTCTCTACGCAAGGTTTACGTATTCACTTACCTAAGTATTATTTAATTAAAATTTGATCAGTGAATTCTAGATGATTACAACAAGCAACTTTAATTACATTTTGTCGTCTCAAGTCCGAAGAAGTTGCGGCGATGTTAAAAATACACACATCTAAACGAACTTGAACTGCCGTGCTCCCTCCTAAAAGTGTTTTAAATTGTTTTTTTTTTTTACATATGTTCTCTTGTGTACTGTTTCAAACATACCCCTATAGCTATTAGTATAAAATTTAAACAGTTATTGTAACTTCTTCACTGTTAAAGAAAGTACTATAACCACAACTAGTTACAGTAGTTAAATGCCAGATGTAATATGGGGTGTACTTCATATGAGAACTTGAATTAATGTAGTGGAAATTATAATAGAAATAAAAGGTATGAGGAAATCCTAAATATAAGTCTTGGCAACTTTTAAAGAAACGACTAGGTAAACATAATGGAGAAAATAGGAACAAACTAACTGTCAGAAGTGGAGAATAACATGTGTCCTTTGTAACCCAAACGTGTTTCGGTAAAAGTCAAATTAGGGACGTATAACCAAATATACATACACACATATATATATATATATATATATATATATATATATATATATATATATAATACGTTTTCTTGTTTAATAATTTAAAACAATATAGGTTATTCAAGTACAAGAATATTTATTAATTTATATCCAAAACGTTTCGTTGGTAAACAGTACCAACATCATCATAAATGAAAATTACAATATTACATTATTGTAATTTTCATTCCTAATGATGTTGGTACTGTTTACCAACGAAACGCCTTGGATATAAATTAATAAATATTCTTGTATTTGAATAATCTATGTTGTTTTGATATATATATATTTATGGATAGTTTTAGGTGATATAAATGTACTTCTCTAGTCCTAAGTAGTTTCACCATAGGTGTAGAGTAAGGAAGATTCGCAATGTATTCGTTCATCTTGAACTAAAGAAATAAGTTATTGAAGTCTGAAGATCATAAAGTGGCTTGACTGGAAAGTCTAATTAAATTCTTAATATAACTTTTTATCTAAGTAGAACGTGTTTACAAAGAATAGTGTATGCTACACAAATTGGAAAATATAGTTCAGGATTTCCTGAGTGAAGTAGGTTTTTGTATCGCCATTTATATGCATAAGTTTTACATTCAATTTATTATTTTGGTAGATATTATTATAAACGGAATCGTAAATAAATAGCATTAAACTTATCAAAACCACGTTCAAGATTTATGATTGGCAAAAACTGTGAAATGGGGGCTTATTTTATATCAAGATATGTTTATTGCAAGCAATAGAGTCTAACCTCTGTGGAAATGACAAGAATTGTACAGAATTGGCATTCTTATTAAAACTTCGACACACAATAAATGTAGCATAAATGTGGTGATTTTCTTATACACGTTTAGTAGATTACAACGTATGGGATAGAAACAGCAGACCGGAGAATTTTATGATGAACGGAATGTAGATACAAGGAAAGTTTCATTACACAGCAAGTTGTCCTGAAGATTGTTTGCTCAAAGTAAGACAGAAGAAAGAATCTTTCAAGGCATAAATTGTGCTGACACAAAACCCATAAAGTGTTCAAGACATGAAGTGTTTTACCGAATTACAGAAAAATATCAGCATCCGCTAGCAAAATAAAACGTAATAAAGATTGCGTGATAGACGAATGTTAGGGAAATAGCCAGCATAGAATTAGATATAATGAAGAAACAACGATGAACGAAATAATTCAGGGTAAACCTTCTTGTTAGAAACAGATGTTTAAAACGTAATTTGTAAATCAAAACTTTGTAGAAAGACAGAAAATATTAACCGTCTGCTAGCAAAATCAAATGTAATGAAGATTGTGTGGTTAGCGGATTTTAGACAAGGAAAATTGCCTGCAGAGGAATAGATATAATAAGAATAAAAAATGAACAGATAGGACGAAATAGGATGCTTAGAATTGTATGATGGACGGATCAAAGGCAGGGCAAACGTTTATCTTAGAAACAGATGTTTAGAACGTGATTTGTGAATCAAACGTATGCAGGATGAGTCGCCTAAAGCAGTAGAAGATGTTTTCAAGCTTGACTGCTGCTTGGATAGAAGACAAAAATAGTTTAGAATAGTACCATATGTGTTGATGATTGATTTTTGGATGAGTGGAAGACAAAATAGTAGTATAGGACTGGAGTTGATGTCTTGATGGCTGAATGCTGGACGGATAGAAGACAATACAGATCGTAAAGAACAGGGCCAGATGGGTTGATGCCTGAATGGTAAAAGGATAAACGTAAACAGAAATGTTGTAGAACAGGATCAGATATCTTGATGAATAAATGAACGGATTGATCATCAAAGAAATGGTATAGAATAACATCAGATGTTTTTCCAATTTATTCTGCATGGATAAGAGACAATACAAAACATACAGAACGGCCACGATGTCTTGATAATTGAATAATTAATGGATAGAAGAAAGAATAAATTGTATAGAACAGGAACATATGTCTTGACGATTGAATTCTGAATGCTAGGAAGACAAAATTGTGGTATAGGACTGCAGCAGATGGCTTGATGGTAGAATGCTAGACGGATAGAAAACAATCATATAGAACGGTAGCAGATGTCTTGATGACTGAATGGTCGACGGATTGAAGACAAAATATTGGTATAGAACCGGAACAAATGTCTTGAAGATGGGTTGCTACATGGATATAAGACAAAAGAAATTGTATAGAACAGGAACATATGTCTTGATGATTGAATTCTGAAGGCTAGGAAGACAAAATTGTGGTATAAGACTGCAGCAGATGGCTTGATGGTGGAATGCTAGACGGATAGAAAACAATCATATAGAACGGTAGCAGATGTCTTGATGACTGAATGGTCGACTGGTTGAAGACAAAATATTGGTATAAAACCGGAACAAATGTCTTGAAGTTGGGTTGCTACATGGATAGAAGACAAAAGAAATAGTATAGAACAGGAGCAGATGTCTAGGGTGATTGAATTCTTGACGGATGGGAAAATAGAGGAATGATAGCGATATAAAAACGTTCAGAGGATTGAATTCCTAGCGGAATTTACAGAAAATAACATTCGTTTGAGAGTTAGAATATTAAATACAGTTTCAAAACTGGTTTGCGAACCGAAAGTGTTTGGTTCAGTGTTACCAACATTTGATGCGGGGTAATTAACTGGCAGGAATGAATGTAGATTTATGAATCGCTTTATAAATGAATACTATTCAGTCTCAAAGTTAAACTACCTAATTGAATTTATGTTTTAATCATTGTATGCAAAGTTACTGCCTATAAGGTTAACTTGTGTTAATATAAATGATGATGTTGTATTGTTTTTGAATAAACATTTATATCATATTTAAAGTGTTTTTTATAAAATGATGATTTCAGAGTTTCAGCGGATCACTTTTTAAATGTGGTAGAATATGTTTTCATGTTTGTATCTCATTTAGTTATAAAATGTTTTATTCTTGTTTTAATTTAGACTGTGTGTGTTGTACAGTAAGAGAAAAAACTTCTCCACAATTACTTTTTAAGTTGTTTCAAAATATGAGTATTTAAAGATGAATATGAATATTTTAAGCCCCTGTAATTAATAAAACACTAATAGAAACTCTATATGAGGAAGCTTAAAATTGTATGACTCACTAAAGCTTGCATGGTTTTACTAGTTTTAAACGTTTGTTTGACGACAAGTGAATAGTTTAATTGTTAGATAATAATAAAGTGATTAAGAAATATCGATAAGGAAAATAATTGAAAAGAAAATTATTTCAAATATCTTTGACTTTCATTACGAATTTTATCAGAGATAATATTTGAATTTTCTCGAGCTATAATTACACACAAAACTTAAACTAGTTGGCTTACCCCATTTATTCATTTTGAGAAATTTTAAAAGAATAAGGTCCTCCATAACTTTCCAATTTGTTTGTTGGTTCATTCACACTTTATTATAAATATAGATTATCGCAATGGTTTTACTAATCTATTTATTTAGCCTGTATGTATAAAATATTCAACTAAGCTTATAAGAAAACAAAAAGTAACTTTTAAGTACGAAAAAATTTATATTACATCTATTAGTTCACACTCTGATATAGGCTATACCTTTTCAAATTCTCAATCGTTAACAAATACTTTTTATTCACACACTCAAGTTCAAATAGGCTACATTATGTTAAACCTATAGTGGATGACAATTGATGTTAAAACAGTTTTTTTTTTTAAATTAATTCATTAGCCCAATTGAATTTATAATGGAGTGGGGCCTAATTTTAGTTTTATTTTGGATAAGAACGTTTCGCAAAAGGGGCAAGGTATGCAATACACCATTCCATTTGGTTACAATTAAGTCATAAGATATGATTTCGTAAAACAACTGATTTTATATTATAGGTTATGTGCTAGAACAGCTGTTTTAACTCACGGGTTATGTAACGTTATTTATATTAATTGTAATTATTTAGGGCCTAATAAAAAGTTACTAAACTATTTTTTTTATTGACCCAAGTAGGAATAAACTACTGGAGGTCAAACAACTAAACTTGCTGGAGGTGACTGTCTTGTGCTAAATGTTTTACAACATCTGTTTGCATATAGTATTCAAATAATTTTTTTTGCAAAGAATCTGAACATTGGCAAATAATTTTGTTGCTGCCAAATGTTTTTTTTTATTTAATAATTACTCAAGACTTTGTAATTAATTAGAAAAAGCCCGTTAAATTTGCCAAAATTTATTAATTAATAATTTTAGAAGCTGTAATAGGCATGTCCAAGAACTGTTGTAGGTTTTGTTCTTTCTACATTGCTTTTACTACATCAGTTTAATAACAATTAGTTGTTAAGTAACAATTTTAATTTGGGATAAACTATTTACCAATTTCCCCTTTTCTCATTTAATTGTTTTCTACAACATTTCATAGTAATTATATTTTTATATCTATCCTATTCTCATTCAATTTTTATACTGCTCTCTCTCTCTCCCTCTCTCTCTATCACCCTCTCTCTCTCTCTCTCTCTCTCTCTCTCTCTCTCTCTCTCTCTCTCTCTCTCTTTCTTCTCTTCTCTTCTCTTGCTGTTTGATATCTGTGAGAAATATAAATTCAAACTATTTTTCAGGAGAAATCTTGAATTAACTTGGGCTGGATCGTACTAGTAACCTTGACCCTAATGTAACTTGTCATTCGATTAAAATATTAACCCACATAAGCTAGTCCATCGTAACCAGAAAAAAACTATCTTCATCAATCACAATAAACCTTGAATAGCATTTTATTATTTAATAATAAATTACCTTCTTGAATGTGCGTCGAATATCTTTAATTGTTATTTTCACGATTGTAATTACACTTCAAAAACAAAAGTCTTTTATTTAAAAGATTGCTTGTACAAACTTAGGAAAAACCTCTAAGATAAGACAACAGAACATTTTGTCTCTCTGTTTGTTTTCCTTAACAGTGTAAGCTTATCAGTGGTCACAGTCGTTGTATAGCTTATCCCTTCTGTGTCTCCTCCTGCGCTTTCCTATATGATTTAACATTGTTATTAGCACGGATTTTATTTTACCCAATAATATTAAAATAAATGATTGTCTAAATTATGAAGCTATGATGTCAGGTGTTTTATAAGTGCAAGCACTAGTACCCACTAAAATAAAATTATATAAAGCGATATATTATTTTAACACTCTACATTAATTATATTTTCGAATGAATTATTAAAAAAAAGCTTTGAAAATATGTAGTGCAATTTCTTGTAACAGGTAAGAATTTTTTTGGAATTTCATTTTCCAAAAAAATTATAAATTTTATTAGTATATTTTTAATTATTTTTTGGTTACTCCAGGTAATTTTCGTTAAGAGAACAACATTTGTGAATTTTTGTCAACGGACTTCAAATTACCAAAACTGTAAATATTGTCTTCATTCAATGAAAATAAGTGGGGAAATGAAAAAAATGTTCAAATTCAGGAAATTTTTAGTAATTGGAAATGCAGTTATTGCGAATGCGGTTATTTTGTAATAAATCTTAGAATAATAAAATGCTTTAACGTTTTGACAGTATATATGTATACTAGTATTTTTCTCAAAGTTTTTTTTTTCATATAATTATAAACTCTGAGTTCTCGCCAACCTGCTTTCTAAAACATTTGCATTCTCGCTTTATTATGAAACCATACTAGGTCATTATATTCTTTTTCCACATTTCTTGGGATCTTTTTTCCATAGCTTTAATTTCCTAGTGAAACATTTCTTCATATACTTCGCTTGGATCCCTTTTTTAATAAATAGAATGGACAGTGAAATAATGGTATTAATATGCTTATATTGCACCCCAGTTTCACAAAATTGTTTACCCATTTTCTTTAACATTTTCCGTACGTATTCAGGATCTTTGTGCTTGCAAAAGAGTTTGTTTACATTTTCCTTAAATCTCAATCCTAAAATTTTTACAACATCCAAGCATTCTTCTCCTTAAAATATTGCTTGAAACGTAGAAGTAAATGTATATAGTTTATGCAACATCACTAGAAATGTTAAAATATTGCCATGATTAGTGGACAATAATATTTGTTGATTAGTGATGGCAACTGCCAAATACTTATGTTATAAATATCCCACTATATTGAACCATGTTAATGATGATGTTTGTAAAAGTGTAACAATAACTTGATGGGTTGTATGCATATTAAACGTGACGGTTGTAATCAGGCTGTGTTCTTGGATGCATCCTCAAAAAAACGTTTTTAAAATAATAAAAGGGTCAAATCTTAAAATATGTTTCTGAGTGCTGTTATCTCTCACACGTTTATTGAGGTAGGATATGTGAAGTATGTTCTGGCAACATACTCGTCTTCTCCGTAAAAAAACTTGTCTCATTTCACATTAAGTATTGCGTTAATTAGACACTGGTGTAACCGGATGTACATTTATTTTGAGAACTGTAACGAATGCAATCCGGGTACTTTCTGATCCCACAGAAAATAGATGTAGCTACTCAATTGCATGTTTTATTGACTAATAAATTAAAGCCGTAATAATACTCCAAAATGAATTTAATGTAATTTGTTTTATGTATTAAATTGTATATAAAGATATGCAAGATTCACAAAGAAATAATTAATACAAAGGACAAGTACAAAATGTGCGAAACTTGGATGTACAAATTTAGCTGTATAAAATAATAGGAGTTAAATATTTCATTAGATTTAGATAACAAAAATAAAAGATAAAATGCAACATAAATAATTCCAAATATTTCTTTACGTCAATAAAACTCTCTGAATATAATAAATCATGACGGTAAAAAAAAACAACAGAAATTATTTTTTTTATCAGGATGTTTTGTTACTGGTTTATTATTCAAGTATCTCTATTAGTTTGGACATTTTTATTTGCTTTGATAAATATATATGGTCTGCAAAACAAAACTGTTAAATTTTAAAGCAAAATAGCTGACTAATCATTATTCGTTTCTAGTAACAAGTGTTTTTATTATGCGTATAGCTTGAAAATGAAGGTATTTAGCAGCGCTTTTGGAACTAGAAGATTCTTATTTATCATGTAAACCAGTAAGGATGAATCGATTTGGGTAAACTTCAAATGTAATAGGTTAGTTATAAATATAAATATCAGTTTAAAAACAAAATTGTTTTCAAAAACCTTTATAAAAAATGCGTTTTTATAACTTTGTAAAATAATACTATATTTTGTTTAGTTACTTGACGGTATCCAAAAGAACCAATGTTACAAAATCACGCTAGAGAAGACTTGGAAAAAATTAGAGGTTCATCATAAATTCTACACCATTCAGTTGACAGCGAGGTCATGGAGAATCTGAACACTAAATTTCCATAAATCGTGCCATGGGAACTGTCAGGGACTGTGTAGTTGGTATACTGAAGTTTTAAAATAATATTTGGCGTGCAAACATTGTTAAGAAACTAGATCGATTTTGGAAAGTGACCTTATAAGCAGACCTACCAAAAGTTTCCAGGAGAACTATTTGTCCGTTTTTAAGAAGGGGATCCAGGTTGTAGAATCATTTTTAAGCTAATATTCATCTTCCTGTTGTGGTTTGAGTCTCTAGAAACTGGATAAATTTGTGAGAATGACCTTGAAACTTGACATTTTGCTAACTTTGGGCGTTGTCGTTAGAATAAGGGTTCAGTCACTTCTGTGAACTGAATTTAGGTCGAGTGTCTTACAATGGGTAACAACCATTGCCTTTTAATTTAAAAATTTCTTGACAACGTCCTTCAAATTTATAAACCATTGATTTCATCATTAACAAATCATAAAAAGCTATTGAAACAAGCATTTAATTTATAAACCTAAAGGTATTATGTATTGGAATTCGCAGTTTTATTAAGGATTTAAAGGTTAAAAACGCGAGTCGATAATAGTAAAAGGTTTCCACATATAAATTTACATCGAATGATGTAAGTATCAATTAGGGAGCGCTTTATATTTTGATGTGGTAAAAAGCGTATATTACAGTGCTTATCTATTACATGACGTTAACAGGTAAGAATAGGGTCTAAATATATCTGGTGAATTTGTTTTTACAAAGAAAACCGATGTGACGTGTTTAACGAGCATTAATTAACCTGAAGAATAAGTAGACAAACAGAGATGTGATAAAAAAAATCAAATACAATAATGATTGTCGCACAAATAAAGCAATTGGTTTCTGAAAAATTAATTGACTAGAGTTCTTATGTTTAAGACTAGACTTTTATAACTACAAATTATATTGAACCACTCCGATGGATTGCCGGATATTTGATTTTCGGTTTGACACGGTGGTATGTACTTAATGTTTGCAACAGTTTGCTCATTTTCACACTAATAATAAAGAGAGCTAATTAATTAAGAAACGCACAAAACAAATTAAAACTATATAGGAAAATCATTATCTCTTACAGTTTCTTATCCGAAATTTGTAAACACTTCTATTAATTATGATATCACACATAAATGGTAACACCTCAAGAGGGAATGAACTCTATATCTATTCGTTTTACTAATTATTCATTCATTTTATATTCTTGCGTGTTACTCTAGTGTGAAAATAATTTATTGTTTTTTTTTTATTATCTGACGATTTAGTCTAAATAGCGCAGCCCTCGGTATGCCCGAAGCAAAATATTTACTGCTACAAAGCTCATTTGCATTCCGTCCAATAGTTTTGCAACGATGTCGTTCCCTCCAATACGTTTACATTGCGTAATATGACTTCAACATAGATTATGCTATCTAATCCAGTGACGACTCCATGTAACGTAAATAGGTTAAGAATTCTAGGCACAGCTGAGATGCTTTAGACTTATTTATTTAAGTACAGTTTTACGCCCTCTAAATGAACTGATAGTTTATTTTAATGAGTCGTGGTCAGTGTAGACGCCAAATAGCCAATGCATTGTCCCTAGCATATGATGGGATTTAATAATATTCGGCCATTCCATATCCTGTTTAGTTCTTTGTAGAAACAAGTTTTATTTCGTAATTTTCCGTATTCACGTAGACCTCCAAAGACACTTTCATTTACAGTTAAGCATTAGAAATTATTTTCTTTCATTCTGGGAAGGGTTAATAGCCCGCATGTATTAACGATCGGTAAACATTATCTCAGCTACGAAAATTTTACGAGCATAACTTTGTGTTGTAGTTTAAAGCCAATGTCTATACCTCGAATGATAATATCTTTTTATACCTTACCTATTATGTTTTTCATCGCAAAAACTATTGTAATGTAGAATGTTTTTAAAAAGTAAACTTTTTAATAATGTTATTTGTATTGGCCAAATCTAAACAATAATCCTTATCTCTATCTGTGTTGTGTGTGTGTGTGTCTGTGTGTATATTTTAATTATATATATATATATAAATATATATATATAAATCAACTGAGGTGTTTCAAATACAACGAATATTTATATTTATTAAGAAATTCAGAATATTGATACCGTATTTTGTGAGGTGAGCTCTGTAAGGTTCCTATTTCACGATAATTCAATAAAATTGCTAATGAGTTTAAATATTAAAATCTTTTATTATTTATATACGTAATAAACGTTATATTCATATATATATTTGAATGTTATTTGTATGTGGAATTACGTTTTCGGAATTCATATTTGATTGCCCACACACTCTGATACTTTACCAATGTAATCCATTTTCCAAATCATCCATTCAAGCCGAAATCGCAGTTATTTCAAAGACTCGTTGAGTTATTTAAAGAGTTGAAACTGTATTTCGGAATTAGCCTAGAGCACTCCAGCTATTGTATTCAAGTAAAATTCGCCTAATATAAATTCACTAGAATAATTTCATAAAACCTGCCCCCAATGATTAATATTTTTATATAAAATTTGTGTTTTTCTTCCTAATAAATATCATATTCTTCTGAAAAATGTATTGAATATTTTAAATAAATGAATAAATTTTGTCATTCTTTTACTTTCGCCAGAAAACTGTTGTCAAGCTAATAATGGTCTGATGAAGTATGTTGAAATGTTTTTCTATGTAACTTTCACTTAGTACGACTATCTTTGCCCGAGCATTTTTCTTACTTCTACTGGACACAGAATTTCCATTAATAATATCCTTTACATTATTATCTGTTACTGCCTACGACACGGTATACTGACAAGATAGATATCTATTCTTAGTAATTATATATTTGATCCACTGCTAGCACTTGTATGTTCGATCAAGTATTTGTATATTATACAAATAATTTTGTATGTAGTAATTTGTAACATTACATTATTTAACAGATAACTAGTACTCATATATATTTAAAGTTTTTCGATTCCAAGAATATAGCAAATTCATTTTATTTTTTTGAATTATGTAGTACATATTATTATAATATAACGGTGTTACGTCATCGAAAATGTAGAAACAAATTTAATATGTTCGTTTTAGATTTTAAAACAAAAAAAGAAGTAACATTAAGTAATATGGCTATAGTAGAGACTTTTATATTCTACAGCTTATTTTTCCAAAAAAAGCAATTATAGGCGAGAGTCAGATCTAAATTTCTTTTATTGCATAGTTTTTTCAAGTAATATTTCCTCTTTAACACAAATTGAAATTCATACAAGTGAAATCATAGAACGCAAGCATAACTGTGTTAACGCCCTTTAGAGGTTTATGGGAAAATATTAGGCTATTATCTGCAAAACGAACAATTTGTGACGTCAATTGATGTTTGTTTATTGCAGGTCATAACGCGCAATACACTGTGAAATTTAATTCCGAAATAGACATGATTAATTTTAATGCTCACGAGACCTCATCATAATATTTGTCCAAAGCGATTAGTTTGGAAAATCAATTCGTTTTGCAGAACAAAGGAAGATATATTGGAAAGCATTTAGTTTTATCACGTGAATTATCTAGCTCCGTCACACAATTTAGGTGCTAGAGTTATAATCATATATTTGCTCTAAGAAATGCATGAACTATAGTTCATGGATTTTGCGATTTCTACAAAAAATGGAATCAGTGTGTACCTGAAGCAAAGAGCACGTCCATGCTGATGGATGAACTTACTATTCAATAAAATACACTATTATTTTTTTGTGTCTTGAGTATATATATATATCGTACAGCATGAATATAGTGGAACCTAATCGTCAACCGAGAACACGTTTGCCATGGGTTTATTGCATATCATAGTGGCCGACCAGTACGCTCTTGTAAACACTTTCGGCAATTGATCCCATTAAAAATAGATATTATTGAATCTACAAAATATTTTTCCAAAAAATGTGTAAATGTTTCTCAAAGTAATATGCCTAAATTGCAACAGCTCTTCGTAGGGGAGTTGAAATATTTTTCAGAGTACATGTTTACAATTTCATATCACTACGTTATTAAACCTATATATTTATACTGCTTATTTTCCTAACCTATATTCAAAATGTAAGTTGTTTTTTAATGTTTAAATAATGAATATCGTTTTCTCTATCCTTGGTTATGGTTGGCCTAACTGTTAAAAGTATCGATTGTGGTAAAGTAAAATTATATTGAATCACCTTATTTAAAATGAAGAACATGGATTCCAGGGCGCCCTCGACGACATGTCGCCCCAACCCCTGTTCAGCAAGGATACTTTTATTATCATCGCAACTGGTGCAAGCCTATTTTTTCAATCTCATAGTTTTTTTCAATACTTAATAATGAACAATTGAAAAAAGTGGTAACAATAAAATCTTCAAAATTAAAATTAGAAATAAATAAACAAAAAAATTAATTTGTTATTCCTAAACGTTTACATGTAGCATAGTTTCTAAAATATTTTCTTTTAAAATATGTGTTTTAATAAATATGGAAAACTATATAATAATATTCTTGAATTAATTACTTTAAGCCACATCTAAATATCTATATCTTTATTCTTAATCTTATGATCAATAAATAAAATATATTATAAAAAGTGATAATTCTAAACTCTCAAAAAGTAACTTACACTGTAGCAAAGAGAATATACCAATAGTATTTTACTGCCCCATTTACAATTTATGTTTAACACTAATGGGGTGAATTTAAATTCAATTGTATCATCAAAACCTAACATAGAGAGGCGCTTATATGCTTAAATTGAATAACTAATAATTAAGAAATACTATCATATAAATTTTAAAAGGAAGAAAAATGAGTAAATTGATAAAACCCCACGACACCTACACTGAATGTTAAATTACGTACAAGGTAGTGCAGTGAAGATTGATTTTGTTTAAAACATTTTAAACATTTGCACCCCGTTAATTAAAGAATGGTGTAGAGGTGCATACAAGGTGAAAACTAAATAGGTGTGAACATGGTCATTTCATTGAACGGGAACCGTATAGCATTCTATATAAAACGTAATTAATCAAGGATTCCCTATATGTTGACATTAACATAGGTCTATTAGGAGGTTTATATCGTCGAATACGTTCGTACTATGACACTTGAAAAATTATTGATGTTGAATGGGAAGTTACATCATTATTTGGCACAAAATAAACATAATTTGTGTAATGGAGAAACAGCAGTTATGTAATAATATAATTTCATCACACCAAACGTTCTAGTAGTTTCGTTAAACTTATTAACCATGATCTCGATCATAACAATTAGGGTAAAGAGTTATCTGAAGAAAAATAACAGCAAACCTTAGTGATTGTGGAAGTTAGAAATAAAAACAATGACAGTAAAAAAAGTTATGAAATTTTCAAGGGGATTGTGGAGCAAGGAAAAGCTTTTACAGAGTTCTATGAGTCATAGTAGTAGCAGAAACAATCAGTCATATTGAAACCTACATTTATCATTCCATACCTTTCTCGAGACTAACTGTAAGATATAGCAGCAAGTGTTTGCAGAAGGTCATTAGAAGACGCAAAGCGTTGGAAAGGTTTCTCTTTTATCTGATACACGTACTGATCAACTATTAATATTTTGTTGACGTATGATTTTTGATTTCTTTAAAATCAAAGAGCTAATGGAGTGAGAACCATGTGCATCTCAAAAAAGGGCTGATTTAGTTTATCAGCAAGCAAAATGACTTGAAGGTTTGGGCTTATAGTAAGTTAGATAAGGTAACCAGTGTAATAACAATTGCGCCATCGTGTATGTCACGAAATCATTGGAGATTGGCTGGAGTAGTCAAAAAAAAGAGTCATCTCTGTGGCCACAGTGAACGAGCTCTTTGCATTTCTCTAACGAGTACATTTTCGCCAATGAGTCTAATTGTGCCGACATGGTGTAAACGACCATGAAATAATTATATCCTATTCAATATAGAGCATGGCACACCGTAGTCTTTGAGCTTTATTGAATAAACATACAGTGAATATTTTGAAGTAATTTATGAAGCTGAAGTAAGTTGCTAACACTAGGATGCATATTGACAAGATGTTTGCACATTGACAGAATATAAGGAAATTTCGCGGAAAAAGGATTTTTCTGTGATTTATTAAGTAAACAATAATTGACTGTCCTGCACAGTTTCTTTGTCGGTAAATCAAAACCTACAGCCACGTTGAGGATGTGATATAAAAATTTGAATATATTGTTGCTGGTACAACTTAGGCATTGGCAATGTCTCATGAAGTGCAGAAAAAGCAATTAAATTTGAAAATTATAAAATATATTATAATTTAGTTGAAATAAAATTATATAAGAAACTTTGTTTGCTATAAACTTAGTATTGGCAATAATTGTCTCCCATTGAATCACCACCAAAAACTAATACATTATTCAAGGATGATTCTCTGGTACTAGATAATTAAGTTATCTAAAACCCAAATTGGTTCAGGAAATTATACAACATTTTCAGTCCAATTGTTTTTGATTTTTTAAATTATAAATGTATTTTTCACTATTTACCTTTAGTGCTAACAAAACATCAGATAAATTTCATTTATAAATACTTCGTTGAAGCAAGATGAAATAATTGAAGGCTCTTCGATCCCAATAATTTTCTCAATTGTGGCAGACGAAAATTATTCAGCAGTAGAGAAAGAATTAATTGGATTGATCGCAGCGTCATTTGAAAGTTATATATATATATATATATATATATATATATATGTATATATAAAGAACTAAGTCAAAATACACATGAATACATATTGCAATATATATATATATATATATATATATATATATATTTATATATATATATATATACTACATATAAAATTCCAGCTATCTAGATTGCAAACGACTCAGTCCGACTTGTCGCCTGCAAGACATCTGTCCCATTATGTAGTCAACCCCACTAAATATAAAAGGGAGAAATATACAATATTTTATTAGATTTAATACAGAATCAAATTTAAGTAAAAATGTTTTTTTTACTGTAACACAGTATAATCATATCCATTAACCACTAATAATATATCTAAAAGAAAAAAATACTTGTTATTTAATATTTAACTATGAAAATATTTTAGAAAAAAAATACATACTATACTCTTTAAGACAAACCGATCTTTCATCCCTCCATATAAATCGGTTTCTGCGTGTTAGTTTAAGGAGATTACGTGTTCCTAAAGTAAAGTAATACCACTCCTAAATTTATAATTATTTTTCAGAGATTTTGAGGAAAATATCATTTTACTCTCAATACATTTACCGCCTAATATCTAGGTGTACCAGGGCCAGTAGGAAGTTACAAAACCACACGTTTCCCCTACCTCAAGATTCCCTCCTCAACCGCTGTGGAAAGTGAAACAGAGTAAAAGGCTCAGCAGTGGGTGGGTCATTGCCTTCTCAGCTATAAGCATTGCAGTTACCCTAAAGGCTAAGTGAGAACACTGCATCCAGTGTCTTCTAGACCTACTTTGCGCATGCCACTCCCTTCTCAGCTATAAACATTGCAGTTACCGTAAGGTCTATGGGACGAACCAGCATCCAGTGGCTTCTAGACCTATTCTACGTTTGCCACTGCCTTCTCAGCTATAAACATTGCAGTTACCGTAAAGTCTATGTGACGAGCCAGGATCCAGTGCCTTCTAAGCCTACTCTACGCTTGCCACTGCCTTCTCAACTATAAACATTGCAGTTACCGTAAAGTCTATGTGACGAGCCAGCATCCAGTGCTACTACAGAACCAGACCTACTTTACGTTTGTTACTGCCTTCTCAGCTATAAACATTGCAGTTATTGTAAAGGCTAAGTGACAGGCCAGCATCCACTGTCTTCTACACGTATTCTACCTTCGACAATACCTTGCTAGCTATATTCATTTTAATTATTGTAATGGGATAGAATGTAATGAAAGTGAGACAAATAAACTGACTACCTTGGTTCAGACACAATTTTCTCCGCGAGAAATTAGCAATTGGAAACAATTTTGGAATAAATCGAAGGCATTTCGTGCGTTTACATCTCTCGAAGTATGGTATGGCAGAAACATTAGCTGGTATATACAAACTTGTAACATTCGTAAACCAGTACTTACTTGCACCTCATTTGATGTCTGTCTTAGAATTGTTTGCACTGAATGATATAAAGGTACAAACCATTCTCGCACGTTATATTAGTTTTATTCGCAAACAGCACCATCTAATGTAATAAATACTGAATTTAACTTAAATGTCTAAACTAGAATATATAGCTCCAAATTTTATCTTCGTAGCTAATTTACAGCTTTTACAATGGTAACGATAAATAAAAGATCTACACATACACAAGGTAACATATAATGTAAACTCCAACACCAGCAATTATAAGTGTATCTGTGGTAACATATAAAATCCTAACATGTTACGATCTTCCATATAACATTTAATTTATTGCATTCGTTTTTAATTGAAAGGTTATATATTTATATTTTAGTAAAAAATTATAATTTTTGTTCAACTCCTTCCTTCCATACGCGTGTTTCCCTTATGTATTCATGATTATTTCATCTTCAAATATATATATAAATATATATATATATATATATATATATATATATATATATGTATTTAATATATTACTATTATAGTAATTTTATCCACCATTAAGTTAAATGATTTTACCTTGGTAAAATCATTGCACTTAATGGTGGATAAAATTACTACAATAGTAATATATTAACTTCATAAAGTCAGTGCAACGGAAAAACATGGATAACGTAAAATATCAAAATATATATATACTATTTATTGTATTATGTATTTTTTCATTTTTCTTTAACTAACAATATAAAATATATACAGTATGTATTGACTATCGAAATAATTATCAATAAATTTTTATTTGCACTCACTTGCTAATTGACTCAATTTTCTCCACTATTCGAAAAGTTATTTTACTTAGGTTTTGCCTCTTTCAGCATCAAAAAAAATTAGAGAACAAGATACTGCTTTTACAGTAGAAGATTTTTTTATAAACTTGGAAAAAGGCTTTCTTTAAAGAAATGTTTCTTAAGATAACGCAGCATTTTGTCTCTGTGTTTATTTTCCCTAAAATGTCTAAAGCTTATCTGTGATCACAGGCGTAGTGACTTAGGTTCTAAGGTTTTTTAAAAATACAAACATTTGAAAGCATTTAATTTTTAACGCAAATCAAAATTGTTTGCAATTTCTGAGTGAAAATTCGATAACTAGTGAAAATTCTAGTGAAACATTGCTATTAAGGTTATCAGTGTATAAAGCTAAAGAAAAATATCTAAAGATATTACATTAAATCTTTCCCTATTGTTTCCTTATTATCTCACCAATACTTGCCAACATTACTTTAAACAATTATTTTCCTTTTGTTTTTCTGATTATCTAATCACACATCTCTAGAATGAGTCTGTTATTTCAGAATTATTTCTTGTTGTTTATTTTATGTCTGGATATCTAGCACAAAGAGTGTAGCCCTCTTGGGACGGAGACGGAAAATATTTACAGCTACAAGACTCATTTGTATTCCTACCGTGAGTTTTACATGAATGTAACATTCTCTCTAAGAAGATTAATTTGCACAATTCAAAGCTAATTATTTGTTTGATAAAAATTAATAATATTAAAGTTTATTATTATATATGAAATGTTATGAAGATGAGAACTTACAGGTAATATGAAGGTCTTTCATAAAACGCTATTAATATTTTAAGACTATTTTATTAGTTTATATTTTTTTTAACTATTTCGGTTTCATTGATAATGGAAAATAAATGGAAAATGAACTTTAAAAAATGTCTTCCTCTCGTCTGAAAATACATTTTATTCCTTCTCTGGTCCCAGTTCGTTTTTTATCGTAAACTACACTTTCAACCACTTAAGAGTGAATTGCAGTAAAATATTAGAACGTTTAATGGTGCTAAGTTGCTAGCGGTGTCCTAAACAAGGGTTTTGTAACGGTTCTAATTTATTTTCTTACGTTGAGGAGCTTTCCTTATTTATTTTAATTCCCATTGACACTTACCCAAAAAGACACTTTTCCTACTTGTACATATTTTCCTAACAATCCGTTTAAAGAATCTTGTAGCTACTTTTTTTGGCAACTCTACTGTATTCGCAGGAGAGAGCTCTGTTCACTTGTCCCTCAGCAGTTAATCTCCGTCTGCTAATAATAGCCTACTTTAATAGTTATACTAAAATTAATGTGTTTATAAGCATACGCAATACATTTAGTTTACGTTTCAACGTCTTAGATCCACCTCATGCTACTGATATTAGTTCCAGGAATTACCTGATATGCAATTTTGTAATCATAATTCTTGTAACAATTATCCTAAGTACATTGAATACATGTATTTGTATTCAATCCCTAGAAACGTTGGTAGAAAGTGAAGAACTTTATAGAAAATATAAATGTCATTCTATGAATACTTGTGAAATATTTCACAGGAACAAATGTTTAAATACAGATTTTATATGTTTTTGTTTAAAGGAGATATTGCATATGTTTTATTTTTGTTCAATTGCATATTCATATGATTAGATAACAATCGTGTTACGTCATCGAAACCAACGTATGGTGTTCTCCTAAATATCTGATAAAACTGCTCATACTTATTTTATGAAGCCATTTATAAGGCAACTTGAAAGTTGTATTGAATTCGTGTTTCATCTTTAGCTTCCTGAAGAGTGCTTATTTAACTTCGTCGTAGCTGAAGCTAATTAATAGATTCTGTTGCGTTTGGTAACATGCGTTCATGTCTCGCGGCCAACGTGATAAGCTGTCATCCTCAGACAGCTTATCCAATCTCAAGTGAAAACGTACCGTATTGCTCGAGCATTGCTTTCCATAGATTTTGTATTGAATTAAATATACTTTTTATTCCAACCCGTCAATACAATTTTCAAAGTTTGCAATAAATAGTGAAAAGGTGATAATTAAAGACGCGTGGTGTACGCTTTCCGAATATAATGATTACCACGACTCGGATAATTTGAGTAATTAAATGTACGACCGACTCTTGCGATAGAAAATGGCTAACTCTTTAATATTACGCATATGACGATAAATAATTATATTTTTTTATTGAGAACTTTGAAGATTGAAGAAAAGATTAAGGGTAGAAGCAGAAGTCCTGAGATTGGTGTACTAAAAGGAACAGAAAGTGGAAACAATCAAAACTAGGAAACGTGTCCTTATGATTGAATTCTAAATGAATAGATGACAAATGGAAACTTTTATGGCCTAGACAAATACACAATGATTTGATGTAGGGCAGAAGTAGGTCAGGATTAAACTATCAGGGCAGATTCCTCTTCCTTAAAGTTTCTTGGTTGATCAAAGTACAGGTAGGAATAAAGGTTTAGGGATGAATCTTAAGATTCTAGGCTAAACGGAAAATAGATAAATAAACTTTCAGCAAAGGGACATTTGTCCTGTGGTTTATTGCTGAACGAGAAAAATAAGGAAAGGAACGTTATGAGTAAAGTGGGATTTCGAAAATGTCAAAATATGTTCAAGAAATAGTAAAATGATAGAAAAAAGAGAACATACAAACAACATATCGAATGCATAATATTACATATACAACTCGTTCAATCAATACAATTATTCGTAGTTGCTTAAAACTACAAAAACGTTACGTATTAAGTTTGCCTAAACAGTTAGTAGAAGGGAACAGGAACTAAGTTTGGCAAGTTTCTTGTTTCGTGATATTTTATTATGAGAAGAGTATTTCTGAAGTGAAAGTGCATTGTGCATTTTCATACAATTTATTTTGGAGCCCAATGTCCTCCACGATAATTATGTTAGGTAATTGACCTTGCAGAGGTTTTATGTTGAACGAAGAAAGTTTGTTTTTAAAATAAACCACTTTTTGCAAAAATTATAATTATAAAACTTTACTTTTGGAAGCAATTTTATTTTGACGGGTTGTTGAGTGGCTTCGCTCTAGAATTCTTAAATGGGACCAACAAATGTTTAAATTATTTGCTAGATGTCTCTGCAAACTAATTCTCGTACAAACTGTAGGTGCTAAATGAATACTTTGGGTATAAATTCTATGGAGGAAATTTCCAAACTTGAGTGAAAAATATTTTGTTTCTAAAAGAAAACAACTCAGACATATCATTTTCGTACCAGGATCTAATGCATTATAAATTATTATGAGAATGCCTAGATATTCTTTCAATTAAATTCTCTATAATTCAATACAAATCATAAATTTCAACAGAGCGTAAATAATTTACCAATATTTATTGTACAATAAATATATAATTCTCCAACTATCATTCTTACATACTTTTAACATTCTCAAAATTAAACTTCGAAAAATTTCAATAGTTTCCGTGATTAAATAATTATCATTTAGTCAAAACAAATATCATAACAAGAAACACGTATCAAAAATCTAATACATTCTACACGTATAAATACAATCCATCTGCGTTTAACATAATTTAAAAGCAAATAAATCTTTCTTTAATATATAATAACATACAAATATATGGAATATGTTTAATTAATTTTTCTATAAATTTAAATAAGTATAAAACACAGAAATAAATATGTTACTTATCCTTATAACAAAATAAAAGGAATTATATACGAAGGAATTCAATTTAGACGCCTGTATTTTAACTATGAAATTACAATTTTAGTAAGCATTGTTTTTCTACAAAATATATTAGCTACGAAATTAAGCGTAAAAACTACAGGTGTTAGTTACCTTATTTATTCTAAAATTCAATTTTTCTTTAACGTATGCCATAATAATTTTTTTTATTAGCTATGTAAGCGATCTCTAAGAAAAAAAAAAAATATATATATATATATGTAAAATTTATTCATTAAAAGTATTGTTGTTTTTAAAGTATTTTTAATTTATTAATTATATATATATATATATATATATATATATATATATATATATATATTTATATGTATATATATATATATATATATATATATATATATATATATATATATATATATTGTAACACTCTTAAAAATAAGGTGTTACATATAAATTCATTTATATATTTAATTTTTAGTTAATAATTATATCTTCCCAATATAAAAGACAATTTTTGTTTTATTCGTGCTCATTGTGAAGGTAGCATAGATAGTAGCACCCCTAGCGGGTAAAAATGTAAAATATCGTACGAGGTAGTAACTCAGGTTAATTAACTCACATCACGTCATGTGACGTAACCATGGTCTGATATCGCACGATACTTCTGAACCAATCAGAATATTCAAAATAAGAACCAAGGGTGGGATTTCCGTTGGCGTGTCCTTGCCACGATTCCTGTTCTCCAAAAGTCTTTGAACGAGACGGACGTAATGGCACTGTCGGACGTAACCTAGAAATTTATAAGCTTCCAGTATTCCAAATTTTAAGATGTCAAGGCCGGTACCAAATTTTATTAACGCAACCAAAGAAGAAGTCAGAAGCGAATATTTACGTATTTCAAATGAGTAAAAGTTAATATCATTTTTGTCTAAGTGCGCTAATTTGCTAGAGCGATGTGTTAAGTGATTAGTGATTCCAAAAGCCATGGGCAATGTTTAATATGTGTTAAAGTGTTTTAAAAATAAGTAATGTGCACACGCAGGTACGTTTTAGATAATAATAAAGAAAATGTATTTTAATGTTAACTAAGTTGAAGAATTTTTAATTGATATACGGTTAACACATGAACGGTAGAAATTTTCCCTTGAATATTCATTTCAGAATTAATTTGGAAAATTTAAGTTACTATCTTGTCGATATATATAAATTTTAAAAGATGATAAGTATTAAAATGTATGGAATAATTAGCAGTAATTAAAAGTAAATTACCCGACACATTGGTGTCATATGTTCTTTTGTAATTTGTCACTGATTAATAAATTGTATGACTTTGTTATTTAAAAATTTAAATTTTTATTTCATTTCAAGTAACCTAGTTCTGCCTTCCAATGATATCGGAAGATCGTTTACAGAAAGAGATTATTATGCCTGGCTGAAAATGGAGAACTTAGGAGCCCCTGGTAAGTAAGGTTAATTAATTTCTTAATTAGTAATTAACACACATTTTTAATAAAGCCCTGATAAATACTTACCCCATGAAAAAGGCTCAACTGTTACAATTTATTTATTTATGTGTGTGTGTGTGTGTTTTTATTTAAAATACTATAGAATAAAAAGGTATGAACCTTGAATGTAATTAGCCTTGATTATTTTTGATATGATTATGAATTGAGCAACAATGATTTAGACATTTTTAAATTTGGAAATTAATTAAATGTTCGGTAATTACTATGTTACATTTACAGAAGTGTTGCAATTGAAATATAATTTATTTAATTTAACAAATTGAAATACTCAAACAAATTTAACAAAAATTTATTTATCCAAGTTTTTCAAACATATAAATGAGATATTTATTATTGCTAAACGATGAAGCAATGCATTATATGTAATATATAAGTTACAGAAGTAAAGACTATATGCCTTTTAAAAAGTAATTCATGAAAATTACATATAATAAGATTTGTAAGATACTTCTTTTAGATTTTCAAAATATAGACAAAAATTATATATTATATAAGAGAAATATTTACTATAAAAATTGGAAAAAATCACCGTACCCTTTGTCTTTACGACTATTAGTTCTTTTGAAATTTACTTATTTTTTCAATTAAATAAGTTATTTTCACTCTAACCTTTATGAATTTTACATTTGTGTACAATATATTTTATCAGTTTTTTGCAACTAATCTACCGAAAAAAAAATTATATATAAGATATATATTATATAATATGTATATTATGCCAAACATGAATATGATTTAGAATTTCAATCTAAGACGTGTTTAAATCTAACAGCATTTATAGTCTTTTTATACATTTTAAAATACAACTAAATATTCATTCATAAACATTAAAAAAAACAATTTTGTTATTTGCCCCTCCTTTTTTTGTTGTTAAATTGAGTTTCAAAAAAATAACAAATGAATACATACATAGAATGCATACATACAATGATTTACACATTTTAAAATTTAGAAATTATCTAAGTAAATAGTCGGAAATAAATATTTTACACAGTATAAACTGTTTTCCAAGTGAAATATAATTTAGTTTTATAAAAAGTTAAAATACTCAAACAAGATTTAAAATAATAATTTGTACTAATTTATTAAACATAATAATAATATATTAAATATTGCTAATATTTAATACTTACTGATATATTACAGCAGACGCGTTTCATCCTCACCTAGTGATATGCGTCTGTTGACAAATATCACTAAGTAGTGTTTCTCTGGCAAGTGATACCAAAAGTAGTTTTTATTTCGAAATTTGGTGTGAGGCAATGAAAATTTGATGTAAAGGCAAATATGCTATACAATTTGGATTAGGTCCTTTGAAACTAGACAATAAGTTGTGGCAGATTGAAAAGGATAAGGTAATACAGCTTTCAGTCACTATTTTAATGATAATTTATTGTTTACCAGAAAATGCCATTTCTTCCAACGTCACGTACTCCAAGTAAGTTTAGTGACAAAACCTGGCTAAACAGTAAGATAGTCGCTTTGGTTCTAAGTTAATTATTCAAAATATTTTCTGGCACTAAACTTCAAGATAACACTATAGGATTTAACAAATTAAACACTTGTTTAAAATAGCAACGTCTCCGATCATAATAAGCTATCTAAACCTCAAGGCTAGCGGATTATTAAGAAGCAGTCAAATTCTAGTTCATTTTGTCAGGTAACGTGGCATTTAAAGGGGATTAAATTACGTTACAATACAGTTTAAAGGAACGGAAAGAAATAAAATTCGTTTGAAATTCTTCTCGTTTTCAATGTTTCAAAGGTTATTGTGGAACAAATAGGGTCTTGAGAAATCGATATTAAACACATATTGTTCTTTCTATTATATAAAGCTATAGTAGCGTGTGAATTAAATTGCAATTACACTTCAAATGTTCTTTGCAATAATGTTTGTTCTATTTCAGAAAATTTATGCTTTTCCTGTTTGTATGTTTTAAATTAATTTGAGAATTACGGCTCTGCAATTTAAATTTTCCTGTTCTTGTAAAGGATAAGAGATAAAAGATATAATAACTCACTGGTTCAGGATCGATGACGAAGTGTTTCCAATGAAAAGTATTATATGTTTTCATATACAGTAAAGTCTAAACATTCCGATTCCCGATATTTCAAGCTTCCGTTAATTTCGATATTATTTCTATTTGATCCTATTTTATCTATTTAAATGAACATGATAAGCCGGGCTGAAATGAAATGTTTATAGTCATAAGGTATGAAAGGGAAATTAGTCTGGCAACCAAGACATGTTTATATCGATACGATATCAATACTGTGTGCTAAAGAAATGGGTCGGGCTTCCAAGTTATGTTTCTAGTTATACGGTACGCAAAGGAAATTAGTGGGGCTTTCAAGACATCTTAATATCAATACTGTATGTAAAGGAAGTGTGTCGGGCTTCATATATATATCAATACTGTATGCAAAGGAAATGGGCAGGGCTTCCAGGTTATGTTTCTAGTTATACGGCATGCAAAGGTTTCCACATAGACGCCATGTCGACAGCGTTTGTTCACAGTACAAACAAAACTCTTCACTTCACATACATGGAAAAAAAGTTTTTAAATTGACATCAAACTACTTATAGCAAGTATATGATAGGAAAAAGTCTTGAGTTGAAGTAAAACAGACACTTAACTATCTAGCACTCGGGACCGCTACGGGAAAACCCATGAACAAATAGCGAAATTTCTAAGGTGGACATAAAACAAAACAATATTGACACGATAATGGTATAAAGGATTTAAACATAATGTGAAATCCCACTAGTTGGGTAGTCATAAATGCTTAAATCTCTGAAATGAAGGGTTAAAATGGTAACATTAAAAAAAATTTTAATCATTCTAATGCTGTTTATAAGGGTGCATTGTGATGTGAACCACCGTATCCCGTTTAATTTAAACATGAGTAAGGGCCTAACGTTTAATGCAAGCTATCTCAAAGACATTTTTATCGATTATCTGACACAAAGGGGTTTGGTTTTAACACCTGAAGGATTTTCAAAATCAAAGGGGGTCTAATCGTTTATGAAAGTTAAACCAGGCCTATAGGGTACATTACAATATTCTTTAATGACAACCAATAGTACACATAACCTGAACAGAGTGATACATAAAATTATAGTTAAATATAGTATACATTTAGTAGGTTTATCTCAGGTAGAATTTCGGTTTGCTACAAAATCACCTATATCTGTACTATTCTATAATCCATTCTATATCCCTAACAATATAGTATACCTGCCTGGAGATACGTAATAGTCACACTGTCTGGTTGCCTTAGAACGACAAATAAACTATTATTTAAAATCTACTACTATGTTTCATTTAAGAAAATTTCTTATATTTTTGGAGACCTTTGTTTTTATTTGACACCACAATCGGGTGATAGCAGGAAAATATAAATGTTAGAAGTTCTCTTACAAGTTTGTAATTACATTTACTTTGCATACAGTATTGACATAAACATATCTAGAAGGCGCGTCTGATTTCCATTGCATACCGTAGCTATAAACATACCCTGGAAGCCCGGTTCATTTCTTTTCCATACTGTATTGATATAAACATATATTGGAAGCACATATATAATTATAATTAATATATAGGTTATATTGAATAATAGAGATATTTATTTACCCTACTCAAGTACATTTAGAAACTAAACAGTAGGAAGTGGCTTACCCTGGGACAACTACCCCTAACTCGGCCGCTACGTAACCTAGGACTGTAAGGGTAGTTTTGGATGATGCTCAAGGTCACCCCGCACCTGATCCCAGCCCTAGGGGCGGTTGTGTCCACGTCTAGAGGGGTAGGGGGTAGTTTTTCGAAAAAAAATTATTTTAACCTTACTCGGCCGCTACGTAACCTAGGACTATAGGGGTGGTTTTGGATGATGCAGAGGCTTGACGCCGACCCTCACCCAACCCCTAAGGGTGGTTTTGACCATGCCTAGAGGGGCAGGGGAGGTAAATGGAAAAAAATTAATTCCAACCTACTAACCTAAGCTAGCCAAAATGGATCCAACCTAACCTAACCTACGTGTGGGGGGTGACCTCAGCTACGTTCAGGACCATCTCCGGGGGTAGCTCCGGGGGTTGATTGGGGCTGGGGGGTAGTTTTCGAAAAAATTTTGGAAAAACGTTTCTTGACCGATAGGGTGAGTTTAGAGTCTATTACGGGTTGCTGAGGGGTAGTTTCACCTAGGGGGTAGTTTTTACAAAAAATATAAAATTGCCAAAAATGGACAGGATGGATCAACAGACAGTACGGGATACGTGTAGAGGCCCTTTTGGACCGTTGCGGGGGCTGTTTTACCTAGGGGTAGTATTTACAAAAAAATATGAAATTGCCGAAAATCGACCGGCTGGATCAAATGACCGTATATGGTATGGTTAAAGTCTATAATGGACCGTTGTGGGGGCGGGTGCACCTGTTTTCAGATTGTCAAAAATAATCGGGGTCCTAGGTAAAAGTCACCCGGGCATTAGTTAAAGCCACCAAGGTAGAGCCAATATGGAGCACGCACTCGGTTAAAGCCAACCCGAGCCCAGCCACCCGGCAGCTAGGCCTTAGGTAAAGCTAACACGGGGCTAGCCCTCGGGTAAAGCCATCACGAGGCCGACCCTTAGGTAAAGTAACCCTGGAATAGCTCCGGTGGTGGGGGTAACTTTTGGAAAGATTTAACGGTTATCTGATGACGTATCAGCGCTTGAGCGAGTCTAGGCAAGTAGCAGGCATACCCTAACTAGAGTGTTCTACCCTAAATAAATTGGCTGATGCAGGGCAAGGGGCAAACCCGCAGAGTTAACACACTATCTTGGAGGTAGACCCACCCAAACCTCAGGCATAGCATCCCTGCAGCGGGGATTTAGCCAACCCAAGGCAGGCCCTTAAGTAAAGCCCCTGAAGAAAAGGCTTAAGGTAAAGCTACCTTGGAGCCTGGTCTCAGGTAAAGCCTCTTTGGAGGTAGACTTTAAGTAAAGCTACCCAAGAGTCTGGCCAGGATGGTTGCTATATCAATTACAACCTATCGACCAAGACAAATACCTCCACCAAGTCCTAGGTAAAGCCATCCAGGTGTCAGACCATAGGTAAAGTAACCGAGGAGTCGGGCCTGAGGTAAAGCCAGCCAGGCCTTAGGTAAAGCTACCATTGAGGCAAACCATCGGTAAAGCTACCACGGAGTCGGGGCCTAGGTAAAGCTACAATGGAATTAGACCATAGGTAAAGCAAACACGGAGCAAGGACTCAGGTAAAAGCCATCTCGAAGCCAGCCGATAGGTAAAGTAACCCTGGATTCAGGCATCAAGTGGGGGTGGTTATCAAATAATATATGAAATTACCAAAAAATGATCGGTTAGATCAAACGACCAACGACCTACATAGAGTTCAAATAGTCAACAAGTTGAATCGACCAATCACAACGCAGGGGCCCGGTAGGCCTACGTAAACGGTCAATGTAAGACGAGAAGGCCTATATAACGTGTTAAACCAATATATATGACAGCCCACATAATGTGTTAAACAAATATGCAAGCCTACATACATACTATGCTAGGCCGACATACTATGTCGGTAAATCACCGGCCAAAGCCTATATGAACTGAGATAGTTTCACCTCATATATCAGGTAGAACCACGGGCAGGTAACCGTATAATATGGGGAGTACTATAAGGTATAGCTAAACCAATATATACGATAGCCCACATAATGTGTTAAACAAATACGCAAGCTTGCATACATACTATGCTAGGCCTACATACATGAATCCCTAAATGCGCCTACTATGTCGGTAAATCACTGGCCACAGCCTATATGAACTGAGATAGTTTCACCTCATATATCAGGTAGAACCTGGCAATCGTATAATATGGGAAGTACTATAAGGTACATCTACCAAAGCATAACCTATCAAGCCCACGTAAAGATTTAATATATCTGATAACGTACGAGCGACATGCGCACCTATAACCAGAGTGGCCTACCCCTAAATAAAATGGCTGATGCGGGGCAAAGGGCTATGATTGCCAAACTCAAAATTTCTCTATGCTACAAAATAATAAACAATGCAGCGAGGCCGCAATGGCAGCCGGTGACCGCTATAGCATGCCTAAAACTCGAGCGGCCGTGTCGTTGTGAATCTAGGCGCATGTTTATGATCTGAATACTGTATCAAATTACTATGTAATATCGTCATACCACGGTATACATATATATAATCAGAAATCAGTGTAAATAATCAAATAGCATCAATGGATATATCCTATAGCTGCAAATGTATCTAGATATAAAAGGTATATATGGAGAAACACTAGAGGCCCATCACAAAACGTGAATAAATATATGTTATAAAACGATCCTAAAACGATGCTAAACCAACATGCATGCTATCATACATATTCGTATATACCATGTTAAGCCCACATACGTGATAGTCCACATAATGTGTTAAACAAATATGCATGTAAACCTGCATACATACTATGCTCAGCCGACTTACATGAATCCCTAAATGTGCCTACTATGTCGGTAAACCGCCGGCCAAAGCCTATATGATCTAAGCCTGACACACATTTACACCTCGTCTATCAGGTAGAACCTGGCAACCGTATAATAAGGGAAGTACTATATGGTATAGCTAACAATGCATAACCTATCACGCCCATCACGGTCAACAAATATTACAATATAATTAAAAAAAAAGTCGCGCAACCTATATACATACAGTGCTAAGCCAACATTCAGGCATATATACTATGTTAAAACAGCGTACAATATACTCTAAATAGCCAAATATACGTTGTTAAACCAACATGCAGGTTAACCTATATACATCCCGTTACTCACATATGCCTATTTAATATGTTAAGCCTGTATAAGTGATTGCCCTTATAGTGTGTTCAATAAATATGCGTGTAAACCAAATAAATACTCTGGTAAGCCAACATGCATGCTATCATAGATAGGCGTATATACTATGATAGGCCTACATATCGCGTTAAACAAACATGTGTAAGCCACCATACATATTATGCTAAGCCGACAAGGGCCTACAAATTGTAACACATTATATCCACTGCATAGTTTAGCTAAACGGCTATCACACACTATCCTACAGGTACCACATAATACCTGATCAATAACACATAGTATCCAATGCATAGCCTGACGAAGGTTTAATATATAGTATCCAGAAGCCTCGCTAACGATTAACACGTTGTATCCATAAGGCCTACTATGTCGGTAAACCACAGGCCCAAGCTTATATGATCAGAGTCCGACACACATTTTCACCCCGTCTATCAGGTAGAACCTCAGGCAGGCGGCTGTATAATACGGGAAGTACTATATCGTATAGCTAACAATGCATAACCTATCACGCCCATGACGGTCAGCAAATACTACAATATAATTAAAAAAAGTCGCGCAACCTATATACATACAGTGCTAACCAATATAGGCATATATACTATGTTAAACCAACATGCAATATAATCTAAATAGCCATATATACGCTGTTAAACAAATATGCGTGTAAACCTACATAAATACTATGGTAAGCCAACATGCATGCAATCATACTATGTTAAGCCCAAATACATAATAGAATACATAATGTGTTAAACATATATGTGTGTAAGCCAGCATAGATATTATGCTAAGAAGACATGGACCTACAAAGTATAACACATTATATTCGGTGCATAGTTTAGCTAATGGATATGTGTGTGTGTGTGTGTGTGTGTGTGTGTGTGTGTGTGTGTGTGTGTGTGTGTGTGTTTGTGTGTGTGTGTGTGTGTGTGTGTGTGTGTGTGTGTGTGTGTGTGTGTGTGTGTGTGTGTGTGTGTGTGTGTGTGTGTTGAGACGGCCAAAACCGTCTCAAGAGATAAGATTGAGGCTAGCACAAAATCTTTTTAAACACTGTTATGAAAAAACAGTAAAAAATTGTTAAATAGATTAATTAACAAACGTAGCAAATGTAAGTATAAAATTTTAGAAAATGAACAACCTAAACTAAATATAAAATTAGATGAAAGATAATTATGTTGAAAGCAAAATTAATGAAAAGAATATAATTGAAATTATGAGAGTAGAGTAAAAGAAGAAATTGTTAATATTAGATTAACAGATGAAATTTTAGTTTCTTTTAATGTTTGTTCTCTGTTTCCAAGTATTCCGGTAACGGGATCTTTAAATTTGTTAAAAGAGTTTTAATTGAGAATGATGTAGATATTGAGAGAGTTGACCAGTATGTAAAATTAACTAATTGTTGTATGAATAATAATTACTTTCAATTTAATAATAATTTTTATAAACTAAAAGATGGTACAACAATGGGAAACAGCCTATCACCTTTTTTAGCAGAATTCTTTTTGAGTCATTTTGAATTAGGATTGAAAAAGAAACTTAAATATTTTCCTCGTGTCTGGATAAGATACGTTGATGATATTTTCGCTATATTTAATATTAAAGAATTTCAAATAGATCCATGTCTAAGAATCATCAATGATCAACATCCTAATATTAGATTTACTTATGAAATAAAAAAAGAATAACGTTTACCGTTTCTTGATGTTTATTGTATTAGAAATAGAGATAATATAGTTTTTTATATTTATAGAAAGCCAACATCCAACGATAGATTTATTCCAAACGAATCTAACCATTGTAACCAACACAAATTTGCAGCTTTCAATTCTTTAGTTAATAAGATGATTAATATTCCTTTGAGTATAAGACGATTTGATATTGAATTAGAACATAGTAAAAGTACAGCAGAATTTAATGGGTATTAACGTAAAATTATTGATATTATTCTTAGGAAGCAAAAGATTAGGATTTTTCGGAAGAAATTAACAACATTACCTTTGGAAACAAAAGAAGAAAGCCGTTTTATTAGTTTACCTTTTGAAAAAGTTTTAACAAAAGGGCTGGAGGGAATTTTTAAGAATGTTAAAATGAGAGCTGCGTATAAAAATCTTAATATCCTTAAACATTTATTAGGTAATGCAAAAGATAAAGTAGAAACACTTGATAAATCAGGGATTTACCAAGTTAATTGTAAGGATTGTGATAAAATGTATATTGGGCAGACAAGACGAAAAGTAATAAATAGATTTAAGGAACATGTTAGGTATATTAATTACCAAAGATCTGATAAGTCTAGTATTGCTGCCCATATTTTAGAGACCAATCACAATCTAAATGTTAATAATGTCTATTTAATTAAGAATGATAGAACTAATATGTTGTTAAATAGATTCGAAAGTTTAAAAATTAGTATACATAAACCTGAGAATTTATTAAATTCTGATAGAGGTCCTATTCCTAATTAAATTTTATATTCATTTGTTAAATAGGATTATGAATTTTATATTAAATTTTGTGTTGGTTATAATTTCAAAAAACAATTTTAATTATGTATTTATTGTATTTTTAATTTATATTTTACTAAGTTGACGTAAGATATCTTGCTTTCACTCGATGGGCCTGGCTACGCCTTGTTTAACAGGTGAGGTCGCGGCGGTCGGAGTGGGAGTGACTAGTTCTGTAGATTATAAATAAGGTATTTTTCTAGCGTTAATCAGTCTTTGTATGTTATCCTCTGAGGATGGTTACTTTGTAACTGAAATGTACATAAGGGTAAATTAAAGAAAGTTTGTGATTAAGAGGTTTTTGTGTATTTATTATTAAATTCAACCACAGTATATTCCTAATAAATAGTAACAGTATGGCTTCTCGATCTCAGGAATATAATAGATTCCAAAAGTTGAACTTGAGAGTCAAGTTTTTGTTAGAAGACATTAAATTTCTTAAAAAATGTAGAAAGTTTAGTGTGTTTCCGAAATTTATTTCCGGAATTGATATTAAATTGAAGAATTCTAGAACTGATAAAGTTTTATTATTTGCCAAAAAGAAATGGTTAGATTTGGAGATAAAATTTGTGTATGGCAAATTAAGTAATACAGAACTGGAGTTGTATAATTTACATTTGAAATTCGGAAAAGAAAATTATAATGATTGGGATGAATTTGGCAGAAACGTTTATATTGTAAATGAACATAAACTTGAGAACAAGGTTAGGACATTAGATAGTAAATTTAGGGATTTAACCTCAAGGTGTCAGTTGGTTATAAAGGTCGTACTACCGATGATCAGAATTCTAAGTTAATTAAAAACTAAACAGATATCGCTTTCTCCCAGAAGGAGTTGTGCATGTTAGGTAAAGGGTTTAAGTTTTTCGTTTCTAATAATAACAAAAATAACTTAGAAGAATTAGTGGCACACGTTGAAAGTGGTAAATCTTCATTAAATGAAACTAGCAAGAACTATGTTAGGAAGGCTTGTGTAAAATCAAGATTGAAGAAAATTTGGAGGTTCTAAGAAGAAAGAAGATGTCTACTGGATTCAACCACGAGTTAAGTTTAATAAAACAGTTGAAAGGAAAAGATTGTTATTACTTCAAAGCTGACAAGAGTAACACTGTTGTTGTTTTGGAAAAAGAAAATTATATTAATAGAGTTAGCAATTTGTTAGAAACGGGACCTTATGACAAATTTTCAAACAATCCGTTAAATAAGTTTGTTAAAGAAACAGTAAACGTTTTTAAGGAATGTAATTTAGTCATTTCAAAGAAATATGTCTTTAAATTTCATGTTTCTAATCCTGTTTTACCTAGGTTGTACTGTCTCCCAAAAATACAGAAAGTAGGAGATGCCGTAAGGCCAATTGTGTCGAGAATTGATTCACCAAACTAGATGTTATCTAAATGGTTAGTTAAAGAATTTGGTTTTTTTAAATGTAAGTGGGCATCATTTTAGGTTAAGAATACACTTGATTTTGTAGAGAAGGTTAAGAATATGAGAATAACAGATGAAGAAATTGTAGTTTCTTTTGATGTTTGTTCTTTGTTTCCAAGTATTCCGGTAACGGAAACTTTAAATTTGTTAAAAGAGTTTTTAATTGAGAATGATGTCGATATTGAGAGAGATGACCAGTTTGTAAAATTAACTATTTGTTGTATGAATAATAATTATTTTCAATTTAATAATAATTTTTATAAACTAAAAGATGGTACAACAATGGGAAACAGCCTATCACCTTTTTTAGCAGAACTCTTTATGAGTCATTTTGAATTAGGATTGAAAAAGAAATGTTTCTTCGTGTCTGGATAAGACACGTTGATGATAATTTCGCTATATTTAATATTAAAGCATTTCAATTAGATACATTTCTAAGAATCATCAATGATCAATATCCTAATATTAGATTTACTTATGAAATTGAAAAAGATAAACGTTTACCGTTTCTTGATGTTTATTGTATTAGAAATAGAGATAATATAGTTTTTGATATTTATAGAAAGCCAACATCCAACGATAGATTTATTCCAAACGAATCTAACCATTGTAACCAACAAAAATTTGCAGCTTTCAATTCCTTAGTTAATAGGTTGATTAATATATCTTTGATTAAAAGACGATTTGATATTGAATTTGAACATATTAAAAGTACAGCAGAATTTAATGGTTATGAACGTAAAATTATTGATAATATCCTTAGGAAGCAAAAGATTAGGATTTTTCCGAAGAAATTAACAACATTACCTTTGGAAACTAAAGAAGAAAGCCGTTTTGTTAGTTTACTGTTTGACAAAGTTTTAACCAAAGGGCTGGAGGGACTTTTTAAGAATGTTAAAATGAGAGTTGCGTATAAAAATCATAATAACCTTAAAAATTTATTAGGTAATGCAAAAGATAAAGTAGAAACACTTGATAAATCAGGGATTTACCAAGTTAATTGTAAGGATTGTCATAAAATGTATATTGGGCAGACAAGACGAAAAGTAATAACTAGATATAAGGAACATATTAGGGATATTAAATGCCAAAGATCTGGTAAGTCTCGTATTGCTGCCCATATTTTAGAGACCAATCACAATCTAGATGTTAATAACGTCAAGTTAATTAAGAATGTTAGAACTAATATGTTGTTAAATAGTTTCGAAAGTTTAGAAATTAGTAAACTTAAACCTGAGAATTTATTAAATTCTGATAGAGGTCCTATTCCTTATTCAATTTTATATTTATTTGTTAATAGGATTATGATTATTATACTAAATTTTGTGTTGGTTATAATTTCAAAAATCAATTTTAATTATGTATTTATTGTATTTTTAATTTATATTTTAGTAGGTTGACGTAAGATATCTTGCTTTCACTCGATGGGCGCGGTTACGCTTTGTTTAACAGGTGAGGTCGCTTCGGTCGGAGTGGGAGTGACTAGTTCTGTAGATTATAAATAAGGTATTTTTCTAGCGTTAATCAGTCTTTGTATGTTATCCCTCTGAGGATGGTTACTTTGTAACTGAAATGTACATAAGAGTAAATAAAAAGAAAGTTTGTGGTTAAGAGGTTTTTGTGTATTTATTATTAAATTCAACCACAGTATATTCCTAATAAATAGTTAAACTTTAATGTTTAATAATATAATACTTACTAGTATTTACTCACACCCTGCAGTGTGTGTTAGTGGTGTCTGTGTTTTTATAAAACTTAAATGTTTAATAATATTTGTTAGTATTTACTCACACCGTGCAGTGTGTGTTAGTGATGTGTGTGTTTTTGTAAAACTTAAATGTTTAATAATATTTGTTAGTATTTACTCACAACGTGCAGTGTGTGTTAGTGGTGTGTGTGTTTTTATAAAACTTAAATGTTTAATAATATTTGTTAGTATTTACTCACACCGTGCAGTGTGTGTTAGTGGTGTGTGTGTTTTTATAAAACTTAAATGTTTAATAATATTTGTTAGTATTTACTCACGCATAGTTGTAAACACTGTAGTAGTACCGCTTTCAATTGTGATCTTTGAATAAGGTAGAATGACAAATATGTGGTATAAGTGCTGGTAATACATACTTTTCCCTAAATAAGATACTATAGTCCTATAATGTTCGCCAATAGACATAGAATTCAATTTATAAATTAGGTGAATGTAATAGGATAAAATAGTAATTCACACACCATTAAAACACACGTTATAATATATACACCATTCAAATTTTCCTTCATGCCAATTCCTCAGTTCTAAATGAAATCCTTTTGTGTCACATTCACTAAACTTGATCGTGCTTTGACATTGGTTACGAAACTTCAGACAATATGGCGTCACCCTGCAAGCCTGGGCAATGCTGTGAATATCCAATTAAACTAGAGCTATCCATAGCCTTCAAAACGCTTTGCATACTTCATTTCATACAAATATCTCCTCCATCAACCCCTCTAAATGCTGTTTTGACGTTAAGCAGAATAGCGCACTGAATACTGCTTTGCGATTAACTCGTGTTTTTAGACTCTCTCGTTAGAGTGAAATTGTTACCTGCCAGCATATTTCGGTGACGAATTAAGGAAATATATCCATGTCGGGTTATTTCGTGTTTGTCTCTACTTCTATAGTTATTAACAAAATATCTTTCTCTTACAAGTTAGAAAAAATATATAAGTTCTGTGTTCAATTCATATTTACATGAATGTGAATTTTACAGAAAATAAACCATTTACTTGAGAGCAACAGTCTCCACATCTACAACCATTTTAGTTTCATATGATCGAAGGAATCTCAGAAACATTTACAATTTTAGGTTTTACACAATCGGTATTATAGGTGAAAACCTGATATTAAAGTGTGAAAGTGGTTTGCGTTATGTTAGTGAAGAAATGGCGCGCACTTTATGAGCTCAGTAACGAAATAGTTAATGGAAACAATAACACACAGAAGAAATAAACGGTTTATACTTTATACTCAAAGAGCTGTAAAAATAAAACAAATGAGACACGTTTATATCACTAAATAGGAATTCATGGGTAGCGTTCTATGTTAGTCCCCATTTTTGGTGAATACTTTTCAAATTTGTACACTATAATTCATTTTTCAGCAAAATAATTTATTATATAAATATTCAGGATATAGAATACTGTTCGATTTATACTGCTAAAACGACCTTTCTATTTTTCTTTTCAGAAAGGTTGTAGAATGGGTAACAATTTTCAAGTACCTCTTTTATTTACCGTCTTATTATATGATACAATAGAAATTACCTTCATTACAACTGTAGGCAAAATGTAGCGACACGTAGCACTTATGTTGTAATAGTGCATGTAACAGTCATTCCACAGTGCTTTGCGGTTTATACTGCTAAAATACCATTTCTAGTTTTGTTTTTAGTAAGGTTGTAGAATGGGTAACAATTTTCAAGAACCTCTTTTATTTATCGTCTTATTATATTATACAATAGAAATTACTTTCATTACAACTGTAGGCAAAATGTAGCGACACGTAGCACTTATGTTGTAATAGTGCGTGTAACAGAAGTTAACCAACTAAATAAAAATCTTAATTAGTCAGATCAAGACTTTTTTTATTGGGTTTAAGTATAAATATTGGGGTAGCAAGCTCCGTTTAAAATATTTCAACAATTCATTTTTTTCTCATCGTTTTTAATTAATACCACATTTAGCCACAGCTCACATATCAAGTTATATTGCATGAAAACAAACAAGATTCGTACAAAATAACCTCCAGTGCAGTGCGATGAGTAATTAAATTGGATTTCAAATAATTTTGAAGGGTTTATCACAACGTTTGACTGTATTGAAATTGACTGACGTTATAATCACTTTATATTTGTTATATTATTTACCAAACCCGTATTCAGCCCTCTATTCAAACGGATTGTACAGTAATTATAAACTAGTAATATGTGTACAGACACCCTACCGTATGTTGCCAGTAAAGGTAATATCTTAATTATCAATTTCTTTTTCAACACATGTCAATAGCTAAAGTTATCGTCATCGTAAATACCACATAATTCTAAATTATATAAAATTACTATTCATAATCACAAATTGTATATTGACAAGTACACGCAGTAACTACGATGTTTTAGCTTTTGAAACACTCGAGAGAGAATAGATTCATAATTTATTTTTGTAGTTCTTAAATAATGAACTAACGATCATAGTTTTAATTAGGATTTTAGAAATGTATTAAATGAACCCTACTTAAGGCCAACCCTAAATAACGTTACAAAATAAGATGTAAAACAGTTCAATTCATTTAGTAAGTTACCATTGTTCTTACTTTCTTCACTTATTAGAGATTTATGTGTTTAAAATAATAATAATAATAAATTTATTTGGCAGTAACGAATTTATGATTTTTCTAACGCATTAAACTTATTAAAGGGCAATTAAAAACACTGGACTTGACCAAAAACCATAGATTATTATAATCTATAATAATCCTTATACACACACACACACACACATATATATATATATATATATACATAATAAATATGGTGATATGTTTTCTTGTAATATAGTTAATGAATTTAAATTATTTCAAAAACTAGAATACTTTTATTGAATATATTTATTCAAAGTATTATGAATCGGCGAAAAGCTTTGAATAAATATATTCATTAAAAGTATTCTTGTTTTTGAGATATTTTAAATTTATTATATATATATATATATATATATATATATATATATATATATATATATATATACCTGCATACATAAATATTCACAGATATGGTAAAGAAGTAAATCACAAACAAATAATTGTATAAAATAGATAAAATATTCACCCTGATGGACAATATATTAAAGAAATTGTAATTACCTTGAAACATACGTAAAACAGAGAAAACGGGTAAAACGCTTTCATATTGAAAATACGACTTTTAATTAAACATATAAAGTTTACCAGACAATAGAATATAGGAACAAACGAACTCATAACTGTATTAAGTAAGGTCATTTGAAAACTTAGCCATAACGTTCTTATAAGTGAGGGCCCTTACAAGTTTAATTGCATATTCATAATAAATAAGATCTTTTGAATAAATTATAATTCAGATTCATACAAGACAAATAACTTCATTGAATGATTTGCCACTTTCTAAGATATTTATGCAACCAATAAAATTCCTCTGACTTCAGTGTAGGCAATCATCGGTTATGTGTGTAGGGTAAAATCTTACTCGTTGGATGAGTCGTTTTCATATCTGACATAGCAAACGGTATCCTCAAACAAGCGGTATTTCATGTAATGAAAATATTTGCGAATATGAAATAAATGTTTAACAAATTACGTAGTTTTTTTATTACGAGTTTTACAAAAAAAATATGGCAAGGGAATAAAATGGATTTTTGGCTTATTTGAATTTTTTGAATAATATTTTCTATTACCCTAGTTGAACATTCATTCTCGATTAGGAGAACACCTAATATGTATCATGCAATCCCAAAGGAACCAACTTGTTGCAAATGTAAAGAAATGAGGGATTTGAAATATCTAATCATTTTGCAGGAACTAAAGATTCCGTTTGAAGGGGTAGTTCGGGACCAATTTTGGATCAATCAAAGTTCTCCTCGCAATAAATATCAGAACTTTGTTACCAAGGGTAGCTTCATATTTATTCCCGAGACACCTACAAAAGATGAATCTCTGACAGCATTTATTGGAATTGATACAGCATTGTTTAATTTCTTTTTACTTTATCCACAAATTTAGTTTAAAACAAGAAGTAACTGAATCCCGAACAGAGATTTCAAAGCATACATTTTTAATATGGCTGACCGACGACTATTTTTGTTCCTTTATTGTGAGTCACTAACAGTGATGATTGCGTAAAATATATAAAAGTGTGTTAAAATAACTCTATGCAATAATAATTGTTATAGGTGAAATATGTTATAATAATTTATAATTGGTCGAGCTAAAAAACAAACTTAATTATTTTTTAAAAGGAAATTATCATGGTATCCTCGCGGTATTAAGAAGATAATAATGTAAGGTAATTTTTTTTACAAATTGTTTTATTTAGGTGTTCAATTTTATGTTTTGTATTATTAATATATTAAATTCTTAGTTTTATTAAAAGTAACCATAACTACCCTTCCAGAAGGAGTTACAGTGGACAGACGGTTACCATCGCATGCCTCACTTTATAACACAGTATTTGTTCATAGGGAACAGTTAACTCAATGAGTATGATGATAAAATAAAAAATTACAATAAAATTATATATAGTACACAACTGAATTATTGCAGTGTTTATTTCTCAATTTCTTTAAAAAAATTCTAACAAGTATTATTTTTAAAATATTATACAGACAATAAATATAACACATCAAAGTTACAAAATGATATTTTTATTTTTCAAGGAAGCAAAATCACACGTTTTCTGTACGTTTTTTGTTGTTCATAAATTATCCACGCTGATTAAGCTCGAATTTTAAATTCAAATTTAATTTAAGATTATATTTAAGATTAAATTTCCCAATAGAGTTTTTTAATAGAATTTTGAGTTTTTTCTTGTCGAGTTTTTCTTAAGTTTTTGCGTTTAGATGTTTAAAAAAACGAGATAATGAAAATCTAAAAGAGATAGAGTGCTACCGTAACACATGCAGTAACCTTCGTTTTAAGAATATTTTAGATATTTTACAAATAATTCGTCGTTAGCCTTCATTATTGTGTAGACATAAGGTGAACGGCATGGATAACGTTGCATTGTATGAGGATGCTCTTAAACCTGTCTAAGTAACGCGCCATGCCGAAATAGGGAAAGTCAAGCTCATTGTGACTATATTATGTATCTATAGACATTGCTATATATACGATCAGATTAGGCCCATGTTGGATAGAGTGCTACCATAACACGTGCAGTAACCTTCGTTTTAAGAATATTTTAGATATTTTAAAAATAATTCGTCGTTAGCCTTCATTATTGTGTAGACATAAGGTGAACGGCATGGATAACGTTGCATTGTATGAGGATGCTCTTAAACCTGTCTAAGTAACGCGCCATGCCGAAATAGGGAAAGTCAAGCTCATTGTGACTATATTATGTATCTATAGACATTGCTATATATACGATCAGATTAGGCCCATGTTGGATAGAGTGCTACCATAACACGTGCAGTAACCTTCGTTTTAAGAATATTTTAGATATTTTAAAAATAATTCGTCGTTAGCCTTCATTATTGTGTAGACATAAGGTGAACGGCATGGATAACGTTGCATTGTATGAGGATGCTCTTAATCCTAAGTAACGCGCCGTGCTGAAATAGGGAAAGTCAAGCTCATTGTGACTATATTATGTATCTATAGACATTGCTATATATACGATCAGATTAGGCCCATGTTGGATAGAGTGCAACCATAACACGTGCAGTAGCCTTCGTTTTAAGAACATTTTAGATATTTTACAAATAATATGTGTTTTGCCTTCTTTATTGTGTATTCATAAGGTGTACGGCACGGATAAGGTTGAATTGTATGAGGATTAAACCTATCTAAGTAACGCACCGTGCGGAAATTGGGATTGGGAAAGTCACGCTCATTGTGACTATAATATGTATCTATAGACATTGCTATATATATGATCAGATTAGGCCCATGTTGGATAGAGTGCAACCATAACACGTGCAGTAACCTTCGTTTTAAGAATACTTTAGATTTTTTACAAATAATATGTGTTTTGCCTTCTTTATTGTGTATTCATAAGGTGTACGGCACGGATAAGGTTGAATTGTATGAGGATTAAACCTATCTAAGTAACGCACCGTGCGGAAATTGGGATTGGGAAAGTCACGCTCATTGTGACTATAATATGTATCTATAGACATTGCTATATATACGATCAGATTAGGCCCATGTTGGATAGAGTGCAACCATAACACGTGCAGTAACCTTCGTTTTAAGAATACTTTAGATTTTTTACAAATAATATGTGTTTTGCCTTCTTTATTGTGTATTCATAAGGTGTACGGCACGGATAAGGTTGAATTGTATGAGGATTAAACCTATCTAAGTAACGCACCGTGCGGAAATTGGGATTGGGAAAGTCACGCTCATTGTGACTATAATATGTATCTATAGACATTGCTATATATACGATCAGATCAGGCCATGTTGCTCACGTGAAAGTAGGAGAGAGAATTATATATATATATATATATATATATATATATATATATATATATATATATATATATATATATATATATATATATATATATATATATATAATATATATATATATATATATATATATATATATATATATATATAATATATATATATATATATATATATATATATATATATATATATATATATATAGAGAGAGAGAGAGAGAGAGAGAGAGAGAGAGAGAGAGAGAGAGAGACAGAGATAATATCTGGACTTGTGTGTGAAGCTTCCCCGAATCAAATTAGTTTTTCTCCTAAAAATATAAAAGATAGTAATTAGTTTTTCAATTTTCAACAACAAACTAAACAAACGAAAAATCGGTTGATGGGGCTCCATATTATGATAAGAAATAATGTTAAAATTACATACGTAAAATAACTGAGTTGTTAAAACATAAACTGTACATAAACATTCAATACATATATATATATATATATATATATATATATATATATATATATATATATATATATATAAAACAAAAGTCTAAATACAAATACAGGAATTATAATGGAATTTACAATTATAATATAATTGTATTGAATTGTAAATTCAATTATAATTCTTGTATGTGTATTTAGACTTTTGTTCTTTATTAATACACAAGAAAACATACTACGATATATATATATATATATATATATATATATATATATATATATATATCACTTTCACTTATGTACTTGAACAAGAATCTTACTTGGTAAGTGAATACAAGTGAAAGTGATAAGTGAGTACAAGGAAACAGTGTTCTTGTGTATATATATATATATATTTAATAACTTTACATTAGTTTACTACTATCCGAACTTCAATATAAAAATCAGTGGGGCACCATATTAGGATAATAAATAATTTTAAAATTACATACGTAAATAACTGAGTGGTTAAAACATAAACTGTACATAAAAATACAATACATATATATATATATACATAATAAGTTTACATTAGTTTACTATTATCCGAACTTCAATATAACCTCAATATAAAACCTACTCAGACATAACGTTTCCAATAGCTCTTGGCGTTCTTCATCATTGTCTAAAATGTTCCGCTTGAATTTTTTGGGTTAAGCGGTGACTGTTTTAAAGGAAAGTTTCGAAGCCTGTTTTGTCCTATGTAGAATTTGTTGCAGTTTGTACAGTTTAATTTGTATATGCCTGGTGCTTGGAACTATCTTTGTTCTTGGTGTTCTGTTTTATTTTGTTTTGCAGTTTGTTACTATTTTTAATGCTATTCTGTACCAATTAGTGAGTTGTTTTGTTTGATATTCTATTTATGTGTGGTAATGTGATGAAACTGTTTTCCCTCCTTGAAGGGTGATTTTATTATATTTTACCATAGTTTGTCTATTATTGTGGATGTACAGTAATTGTAAAATTGTACAGTTTTACCATAGCTAGAAACCATTGGGGAGAGTTTTTTCCAGACCTGAATCGGGATTGTCAGCAAGAGCAGAGGCATCATAATATTTGATGACGTCACATGAATAAAATATAGTAAATTTTATGTACAGGTATAATATGATACCACCTTGTTTATCAGCTTGTTTTCTAAAATTTTATAAAAAAAGTTAAAAGACTAAATAAAGCATATTATTTTTTATAAAAGTTAGTGTTTTTACAGTAGTAGTTATTGCTTATTTACTTATAAAAGGCCCAACATATTCATCTAAAATCTCAAGATGTACAACGCTATAGTTTATAATTTTATTTAACGAGTTGCATTTTCTAACTATGATGAACACATTAAAAAACGACCATAGAGTTAAATATGGTTTTGGAAATAGCTAATAATCGCTCTAAATATAACATTAACAATATTTACAGAACCATTCCCATTGCGGCCTTCGTATCTTTTCTACACAAACCACAATTTTCTTCATATTGAAGATGTAAAGTGTAAGAAGGTGCTCTGATTTCCAAGGTTGAATATCTTGAACTTGGCCGTGAGATGCAGCCAACACTATGTTCAGGATTCCAGGATTCGATATTAGACTAGGACGACTGGGTTCACTTATTCAATATTTTGTAACTACAAAACTAAAATATATTATTATGGATAAAGTCTTCAATAATGTTTAAAGCTTCTTTCATTTTACAATTATACGACATAAACAGATTCCATTATACATATTGTCCCACAATATTATATTCCTAAGAGAGAATTAATGTAACTTTCATAGAACATTGATTAATGAATGATGAATCTTTGCTATTTAGAAATTAGTCTCCTTTTTCTTTATCATTTGCCCTCTAATTACATTCAATACTACTCCTCGCTTAAGCAGACATCATTCGCCACACTCTGCCGATTTATTCAAACAAACCCTATCTGAATTCCCCAGATCTTGAATGTCTTTTTATTTAGTTATTTCCATTTCATTAATTTCGTATCAGGCTACTTCAAATAAATGTAAGGCTCCACGTAAAAATTGAATTTCTGCGAAGCCTAGGGAAAAAGTGTGTAACTTGGACCAGCATGTAATTTAAGCGAGGGATTTATTTTTTCAATTTAACTGTTTGGTACCATTCACATTCAACTAGGCATGCTTTCAAATGGTTTTGTCATGTTCAAAAGTCTGTTTGTGGTCCAATTTACATCACGTGGACCACATTACAAGGACTATTTCACACGCCAATACCCATTTGACAAAACAATCTAATTAGTGCTCTTCTGTGGTCATTCCTTTCGGTAACTTGGTTTCATAAAAATAACACAAAGTAAACAATATCTATCCATAAAATGATTTCTCGGAAGAAATAGATTATTGTTCTAAAGGTGTCTTTAGTTAATTGTTCTTAACCTATTTATATATAGCTGTATCTCAGAAAATATTTCACATTAATCAGGAAGTTAAACCAGGGTTATAACAAGCCAATAAAGGATATTTTTTTGTTCGTTTTAAAACGTTAATCTAGTAATATAGATTTTCCAGTATTTTCTTTTTGAAGGAGTCATTTTAATTTTTTTTTTAGCGAAAGAAATATAATGTCATCTGTGAAGTCTTCAAACAGAGTGAATTTACTGTATAAAAAACCCTAATGATATATTTTATTTTAAAGGAAAAGTATCTATTAAGGCTCTGTACACAAATTATTCTCTAAAGATGTATGAAATGGAATTAATGAGTAGATCAGTCTCACCATTTTATGATAGAAAGCCCTAAACTTATTTTTTAGCAGTTACACTGCAATTACAGTGAGCACTAAAGAAACAATTATAACACTTTATTAGAATTGGAATTTACGAAAAAACCTTTAACTTGTTTTTGAAGTTTGAGAGTTTATAATTATAGATAACAATTTACAAAAAGGAACTCCATTTTCAAGTGAGTAATAAAGAGCTTTTAATCTATTTCGCAACTTAACAAATATTTCAGACTTTCAATACCTACAAAATCTAAACGTTACAAAAGTTTCCTACAATTTAGAAAACAATGTAACTTCCTAAATCGCAATAGCCCTTGAAGTACAATAAGGTTAAGGAAATAAATAGGCTTTATTATGGCACACGCAAATAGAATTAGTGCTCCACGCAAATGTTAAAATTCTGCTAGGCCTAGTGGAAGTCTGCGTAATGTAGACCAAGGTGAAATTTGAACCGGGGATTTTTTTTTTTTTTTTTTGGTTGGTACCATTCACGTTTAACTAGACATGCTTTCAGAGGATTTTTTCACGTTCAATTTGTCTGTATGTGGTCCTATATACATGCTCAAGTGGCTACATTACACGCTGTTTCTCAGAATTTATTTCCATAAATGAAGAAGGAAAACAAGGTTATAACGAGCCAATAAAGGATATTTTTGAGATTTTGGTTTTAAAAGTTTACCTAGGAAAATCTTTTTCCCAGTGTTTACGTTTTTAAGCAAACCTTTCAGTTTGCTTGGTTTTTAGCGGAAGAAATATAATTTCAATTGCGATGTCTTCAAACGGAGGGTGTTTATTGTGTAAAAGTCCCAAAAGAAACCTTTCGTTTTAAAAGAAAAATAGCTATCAAAGCTTTGTACATAAATTATTCTCTATAGATTTATGAAATGCTATTGGTGAGTAGAACAGTGTCACAACTTTTTATTATAAAGCCCAAATATTATTATTTAGTAGTTACACCGCAGTTACAGAAAGCTCTAAAGAAACAATGATACCACTTTTTTCTGATCATAATTTACGAAACATATTTGAAATTGTTTTATTAAAGTGGGACAGCGGTTTGAGAGTTTATGTCTTTATTTACCAATTTACAAAAAGATACTACATTCTCAAGTGAGTAAGAATTTAAGAGCTTTTAATATAATTTGCAATTTTACAAAACTTTCTGACTTTCAATACTTACAAAATCAAAAAGTTACAAATAGATGTATTTAGAAAAATATGTAGCCTCTTTAAATGTAATACCGCTTGCAGTAGAAAAAAAGGTTAACGAAATAACTAGGCTTTATTATGGCACTCTCGTTTCTAATAATTGTACTTAACTGTGCTAAGTTATTTGACTTCTTGTTTGAAAATGTTTTTAAGATATACTTTATGCATTTCACCCTGCTAGGTTTTCAATGTCACGGTATTGTATAAACTTTACTTCCTTCATTATATCTGCTAGCCTCTTTCTAATGCAGCTCCTCTCTTCTTGACACTTCCACAGCCCTTGCTTGTCACCCACTTCAAATCTAATCAAAATAGTTTAACTTTCTTCTGGTTTTCATTTCAAAACGTCTTTTCAATTACCGTTATTGCGTACAAAACTAAGTTTTCTGCAATAACGTGAAACCGTGAAAATAAATTTAAACGACGTAAAATAAATGGATGGAGAACGGTGTTACAAAAATAAATAAACCATGGGTAAATGCTCGTTTATAACGTTGAGATATTGAATCACCATCTAAACCTAAATAAAACAAGAGAAACTAAGAAATTAAAATAAAAGTTATTAGGATGTACTAACAACGATATTTGATTGGTTTTATACTGCATTTATTAATAAACAATGTATGTTTAAGTAGTAGATATAATAGAAACTGAAAAATAAATATAAAGAATAAGAATAAATTAGAAGTTTAAAATTATCAATTAAGAAACGTACATAATACGTTTATCTCATTGTAGCAGTACAATTAGAAAGTAATACAGGTATCGTAAATATTTTAATGCAATTACGTGACCTTTATGGGGGTCACGTATTTTATTACTCATCCAATTGATATAAATATTATTGATATAATGTGATATTTCACGCTTTGATGGATGACTGCATTTGTAATAGTATTATTTGTTGCGAATTACAAATAATTTGTTAAACTGGTGCAAACTATAGAAATGGTATTTGGCCAAGCTTCATATTTGAAGTGTAATTATGTTATATAAAACGCGTAAACATTATATTTGTAAATATGTTTATATTGTTAATTTAAATATTTTAAATAAAGAACTTAGAGATATGATATGGGAATCTACATACGCCATATATAGACTAAGAATCTTTTTATAAAGTAGAATTATAAAGATACCAACTTGTCGTATAAAATTATTTACTTTTTTCGAAAGCGTTGAATTTCATTAAAAGAAAGAACTTCAATAATTGTATCCTTATTTGAATGTCTACAAATAAAGCAACAGGTCTCTTACATATTTCCATAAATATCCAGTGCCAACCGGAGATCAACGTGTTACACTGAGAACTCTAAGCTACATTGCTATCCAAGTAGCTCGGATACCAAAGTGACCATAGTAAAACATTTCTTTTCCCTTCATTTTCTAACTACACGCAACACATATTGTGGGAACACTGCGCTACTGATGATATCTATGCATTAACTTGAGTTTAGCCTATGCTGTATCTAGGCTGAATCCTTTTTTAGACTCACAAATTCACGTGAAAGCGGGCACTGATTGTACAAACCTGTGCTCAAGTAAATTTCAAGGTAGTTTCGAGTTATTAGAGATGCCTACAGAAGAAAGCGCGACCTGGTCACTTTACCGTTGCGTGAGAAGAACTCTAGCTAGAAACTCAAAGTTTACGTAAAAGATGTCATTATGAGAAATAACGAATTCGAACAGAACACTGAAATAACTAAAGATAAAGTCCTACTCCAAGCTAAGATGAATAGAGAACGTGTAAATTTACGCAAAACCAACATAAGAATATCGACGAAGACGTGATCTGGCGGTTAGAGTGTGGAACTATCTCATGGTCGGGGCTGTACTCTTGCATGAACATTTACTTATACATACATCGTGTTTTGTGTTTGTGCTTGTGTTACTATTTTTTTATCGCTTTGATTTCTTGAACTCTTACTCTGAAAAGTAACCAAAAAAGCAGACATACTGTTTTTACTATTTAGAGGCTAAAAATCATTTTAATTTTTTCAGGAATTAATAAATCATTATTATTAACTTGAATAAGTCTATTATAACTTTATTTATAATAAATTAGTTGTTGTAATTACTTTATGAAAAAAATTGTGAAGGAAAGAGTTGTTATGAAGTGATTCAGCCGTCAGATACACCACATTCGCTAAGCAGGTCTAATCAATTTCTTGCAAATATTATTCAAATTCGTTTATCCAAAGCGGAAAGTTAATTGAAGTGGCTGGATGAGTTTTAATTACAGGGCTTGGAATATAAAATGCAATTTCCTTTACCAGTTTCAATTAATTGGTTACTTAGCCACTGTAGGGCACACTAGCCTCTCTAATCTTTGCTACAAAATGAATGCATATATTCTTGAATGCAAATAAAATACACTATATTTTAACACATTCATACACATATTAACCAAGTAATTGTAATTGGTTTCTGTAACTAGGTTTTTAATCTCCATCTTTATACTTCATTCCTCTTATAAAAGTCACCAGATATAACTCTCCCTCCGATTTGCTTAACTTTTATGCTTAACCAATATTTCTAGATAGTTTAGAGTTAGTAGAGGTGTCTATAAGGGGAAGTGCAACCTGGTTACATTACCGTTGCATGAGAGGTACAGTAGTTTAGTTAGAAACACACAGTTTACACACGTGTTCCAGATGATCTCATGGTCGGGGCTGTTCTCTGGCATGAACATTCCCGTAACATAGAGTGTGTTTAGTGTGTATGTGATTGTGTTAGTATTTATTTTGTATTTCCTTGATTAATTGATGTTTTAGTCTGAATCGTAATAAAAAACAGACATATTGTTTTTACTATTTACCTGACACAATTATTACTATTTTTTAAAAAAATATTATTACATTATTGTGGCTTGAAGGATTTTATCGAGATATTATTTTTAATAATTTGGATATTTTATTTGGTTTATTGAAAGTAATGGGAAGGAAAGAGTTTTTATGAAGTGATTCAGCCGTCAGATACACTACACTCGCTAAGCAGGTCTAATCAATTCCTTGCAAATATTATGCAAATTCGCTTATCCAAAGCGGAAAGCTCATTAAACTGGCTGGAAGAGTTTTAATTACAGAGCTTGGTAAATAAAACACTATTTCGTTAAACAGTTTTAATTAATTGGTTTCTTAAACATTTTAGGGCACACCTGCCTCTCTAACCTTTACTATAAAATGGATATACGAGGTTAATGCTATATTCTGTATATTATTTTCTAAAGGGAATTTGAATACACCATACATAAACACATTCATAGACATTTTACCCAAGTAATTGTAACTATTTTCTGTAAATAGGGAATTCCTCTCCATGTTTATATTTGATGCTTTTATAAAAGCCATACCTTTTATGACCAATATTCACCAGTAACCTTTCCTCTAACTGCCCATCTTTCTTTCACTTTCCTACTTGACTTTATTAGCGTTTTGTTTTTCAGCACCGATTATCAAACTTGATAGTTTACGTGTTTCTGATCCATTTAACAGCAAGAAAATTCTAAACAACGTGGAAGTATGTATTGGAAGAACCCGCAAAGCAAAATATACCTGTCAAAAAACAACTGGATGTCATAAAGGAGTTACATAGATTTAAACATACTGCATGAGAAAAAATCTAAATAGCTGGATGATTCAATGGGTTAAACCTTTTTTATCGTAAAATACATAATAACTGGAATCAATAAAACAAACAATAGCCAGATGATTCAAAAACATAATACATGGTTGACTTAAAGAATTAACAAAAGCTGGATAATGAAATTCAAATAACAAAATTGAACTAAACACAGTCCTTAAGAGAAGCTGTATGAGTCACATTTATGAAACAAATATACAGTATATGGCAAAGGCAGAAGTAAACTTAAACAACTCCTAGAGAAAAACAAATGCTGAACGACTGCGTTAAGACAATATGTAAAAGACCTACAGAGGTAAACAAAAGCTAAACAGGTAACATTTTTTAACAAACAAGGACGAATGTCATAGGTTAACGAACATGTATTTACAATAAAATATAATTATAAATAGGTAGACGTAAATCGCAAATATGAGATAAATTTCCGGTGTGAGGGTCAGTAAGCTATTATTATATAAATGGGATAATCGTAGTTATATAATCAAACCTCTAACACCTATAAATAGACACAATTTTTTAAAAACACGTAAAATAAATTATTTATTTTTTAAAAAATAATAAATTCGGACAAATAATAGAAAATATATAAGGAATATTGTTCCTTGTTTCTCAGCTAAAACAATTAAAGGCGTGATGTGTTTAAGCAACACGCATTCATAGTAGTGAGCGATGAGAACAAAAATGTAGAAAACTAACAACATGGAAATTCATTTTTATGCAAGCTTTGTAAGGGAGATATACAAAGTAGTTACAATGAAGAGCAGACTTTAATGACCTAAGTGTATAAAGCATCATGATATGTATAAAACGGTTCTAGTGTCTGGTTTGGTCATGAATAATTCAAACCATGAATACGACGTTGCATATGTAACTAGGGTCTTATTTTTTTAAAGGTAGGATTTTTTGTTTAATAAATAGAATTTTTGTTTATTATTTCTCAAATACGTCATAAGTATAGACGAAACAATGACCCCGGGGACGGATACGAGAGGCGTAATAGTGGGTTGTAGCCACTGAAGGGGTTTGTTCTTCCATATTAGTTTTATTGAAATTATGGGGAGTGGCATATTTTAATGATATTTCCAAAGGACGTTGCCACATGTCGTTTATTTGTGCAATAAAAATGCACGCTTTAGGATATGTTTGCCTGCTACAAGGGAAAATAAATGTATATGCTCTATAAAACATGTAGAGGTAACGATGTTGTGATTAAATCTTGTCATATCTAGACAAGGAATCAATTTTTGAAATATAAAATTAAATAATAAATAAACAAAACAATGTATGTTATATAAAACAGTCTAATAAGTTCAAAAGTGGTTAAATTGCTTTTAAAGGAAAGACAGGCCATATTCGTGACTCTAGTTTAATGTCTACAACTAAAACAACGGTCCTCTTGGATATCCAAGAAGGATATCTGGATATCTGGGTAGAAGGACCCTAAGTCATGAAAAGAATACCATGAAAAAAGGTCAAATAAACATTCGATAACTTTAAGAAATGAAAAACCTTTTCAAGCCTCTGTATTCATAAAACGATTTTCTGTAGAATTATAGGTTATGAAATTAAAAGAGAACTTAATTGATACAACACACACGATTTTCTCTTTGTTAAACGTGATTTAGAAATATACGGCTTCTTAAAGTGTCGCCTTGGGAGCACGATATCAACGAAAGCAATGGTGCTGGGAAATAATTAGCATGAGATAACATTTTAAAATTTCAAAATAAAGTTATCGGTGAGAAAAGTGGACTATATTATGATTTTATCGTAACTATTTGACAAGGTTTTAGAGACAAACCTTTGAATAAAATTATTCTTTTGTAATAATTTGTAATAAAAATACAAAAAAAAACTTATTATAGAATCTTTATAAGCAGATATCCTTATTAACACATTACGATACATTAACCGTTGCTCACGGGATGAAATTCGATGTTTTAAAGGGACGGAATAAAGTGACGTAGTAAAGAAGTCGCTGCCCCGCCCTTCTTATTTCTCTGTCAGATAATTGCTTAGAAAACTGTGAATATTGGAATAAAAGGTCTTCACTAGACAAAACTTGTTAAGAAATCGAAACCAGTGAACTTATACTTGTTTAAGAGGTAAATAAACTTGTAAAGTATCAAATGTAAATGCATGAACAATTATTTTATGATACCAGAGAAACCCTCATAGTGAACTCTAAGATAGTAATCTCTAAATAAGAAGGAATTATTTATAAATAAATATAAAATATTTTAGGTTGTTATTTATAATTTTGTAATACTTATCATTTTATATTTACGGTGTCCTAACTTAATCGTTCTTTGTAAAATAATATTTTTTTTCTATATATAGAAGGAAAATGGATTATTTTCAACTGTATCAGAGTGTATTTTGTCTTTGTGTTATTCTGCGTGTTTCTATCTGTGGGTGTGGGGTTGAGTAGTGTTTCTATACACTGTAGATATAAGTTACAAGCAGATATCTATCTCAATTGTTACAATTGAAGTATTATTTTTAGTCAACACATTTATGAGCCTCTAGGCACATTAATAGCATCATATCTAACAGAGAGTGATAGCGCACAGAGCTCAATTTACATAAACTATAAAGGTCTATGTAAAATGAATTATGTGTTACAGAATTCCTCTGGTATAGTCTGTCTTTAGAGAACATGTCCATAAACCATATTGTTAGTTTTCGGACTTATATGTTTCGAAAGTATAACAACTAAAGCAAATATGATACAAGGCTGTAATACAACAAAAAATCAATAAAATTATTTTTTCCAACATATATTTAAAACTTATTACAATAATCTCTATTTTACAGACGAATCTCTCTTTTTAAATATAATTAAAACTTAAGAACTTTATTACACACAAATTGATAATCCTATACAAATTACCACTATAGAAGTTTTAGAAGTAAGTTATATATTGTATGAAACTAGTAGAAAATTGTCTAAAAAAATTAACAGTTTTGTGAATGAAGAGAGAATGAAATAACTAGATGTTCTAGAAAAAACTATATACATATATTATTGGTAACCTTTTCTAAACGTATTACTTTTAGAGTTTATAATAAGATATAAATATTAACCTCTATGATAAAATACCGCAGAAAATAAAGTTACATAAAAATAAATATGAGAGAAAACACAAAATGGCATAAATAACTTTTTTGAGTAATGAATAAATTTACAACACATTGAAAAAAAAATTATAAAGCAAAGAGAATTTTTAACTTTGGAACTAGAAATAGTTACAGACAAAAATTAAACTAAAATATATTGTTGTTCATAACGTTGAAATACACATAATCATGTTGAACAATCATTTAAATCTTAACGAAACTAGAGAAGCTAAGAAATAAATACAGTTGGGACGAAATGATTACACAAATAATAATTAGTAATTCTTCGAGGATTAACAAACAAATCTAGCAACTTAGTTTACCTCTATCTCTCAGTATGCTTGAAACATCAACATGAATCACCAATTTTTTAAACACGCGTACGTGAACTAAACGTGGTAAAATATTCCATTAGTTATCCAATGTATGTCTGAATAAAGTCATCAATTTGTCTGAATTAAAATAACATATTTCTTGTTTTGTTAAATTGACAATCCTATACAATTTACCAATATCGAAGTTTTAGAAGTAAGTTATATTACTTATGAAACTAGTAGACAATGGTATAAAAAAATGAACAGTTTTGTGAATGAAGGGAGAATAAAAGAAATAGATGCTCTAGAAAAAACTATATATATATATATATATATATATATATATATATATATATATATATATATATATATATATATATATATATATATATATATATATATACCTTCTCTAAACGTATTACTTTTAGAGTTTATAATAAATTATAAATATTAACCTCTATGATAAAATACAGCAGAAAATAAAGTTACATAAAAATAAACATAAGAGAAAACACAAAATGTTATAAATAACTTCTTTGAGTAATAAATAAATTTACAACACCTAGACAAAGAAATTATAAAAGAAAAAGAATTTTCAACTTAGAAATTAGAATTAGTTACAGACTAAAATATATCGTTGTTCATAACGTTGAAATACACATGATCATGTTGAACAATCATTTAAATCTTAACAAAACTAGAGAAGCTAAGAAATAAATACAACAGTTAGGACGAAATGATTACTCAAATAATAGTTAGTAATTCTTCGAGGATTAACAAACAAATCTAGCAACTTAGTTTACCTCTATTTCTCAGTATGCTTGAAACATCAACATGAATCACCAATTTTTCAAACACGGTGAACCAAACGTGGTAAAATATTTCATTAGTCATCCAATGTAGGTCTGAATAAAGTCATCAATTTGTCTGAATTAAAATAACATATTTCTTGTTTTGTTAATCAATGAGATATTTGCTACCATAATTTTTCTGATATTCTGGAGAGCTGTGAAGTGTAAAAATAGAATTCGGAGCAGCTTATTCGTAAACGTACTGGGACTATTACTTCTCTATTAAACCGAGATAAAGAACGAAATCATAAAGTCATATTTCACCGTCCGAATTATAAAACAATTTCTTTTTACTATAATCAAACGATTTAATTGTTATACTTTAACCTCAGGTGAAACGGGACATTTCTTTTGCCATTGGATAAACGTTGGGAAATAAAATTACCGGCTTTTGGGTATTTACTGAGTACAAATATTAAAAACAAAAATTTATCATGAAAAAAACCCCATGATAAATTTAGGCCAATATAGAATTACCGGGTAAATGTGGAAGATAAGAACTAATTTTTCAAAGGTAATTTTTTTACAAATCGTTTTATTTAGGTGTTCAATTTTATGTATTGTATTAATAATATATTAAATTCTTAGTTTTATTAAATGTAACCCTACCTACCCTTCCAGCAGAAGGAGTTACAGTGGACAAACGGTTACCACCGCATGCCTCACTTTATAACGACAGTATCTGTTCACAGGGAACAGTGAACTCTATGAGTATGATGATAATATAAAAAATTACAATACAATTATATATAGTACACAACTGAATTATTGCAGTGTTTATTTCTCAATTTCTTAAAAAAAATTCTAACAATTCTAAAATTCTTATTTTTTTCAAAAGATTATATAGACAAAAAAATATATCACATCAAAGTTACAAAATGATATTTTTATTTTTCAAGGAAGCAAAATCACATGTTTTCTGTTCGTTTTTTGTCGTTCATAAATTATCCACGCTGATTAAGCTTGAATTTTAAATTAAGATTTAATTTAAGATTAAATTTCAGAATAAATTTCCCAATAACGATATTTCATAGCATTTGAGTTTTTCTTATCGAGTTTTTCTTAACTTTTTGCGATGAGAAGTTGTTTAAAAAAACGAGAAAATTAAAATCTAAAAGAGGTAGAAGCCAACCATAACACATGCAGTAACTTTTGTTTTAAGATTATTTTAGATTTTTTTACAAATAATTCGTCGTTAGCCTTCATTATTGTGTAGACATAAGGTGAACGGCATGGATAACGTTGCATTGTATGAGGATGCTCTTAAACCTGGCTAAGTAACGCGCCGTGCGGAAATTGGGATTGGGAAAGTCAAGCTCATTGTGACTATAATATGTATCTATAGACATTGCTGTATATATACGATCAGATTAGGCCCATGTTGCTCACGTGGAAGCAGGAGAGAGAGAGAGAGAGAGAGAGAAAATTTATATGTATATCTGGATTAGGAGATTATCTGGATTTGTGAGTGAAGCTTCCCTGAATCAATTTAGATTTTTCTCTAAAAATATAAATGATGTTAATTAGTTCTTCGATTTTCAACAACAACCTAAACACACACTATATCATTTTAAAAAATCAGTGGGGCACCATATTAGGATAATAAATAATTTTAAAATTACATACGTAAATAACTGAGTGGTTAAAACATAAACTGTACATAAAAATACAATACATATATATATATATATACATAATAAGTTTACATTAGTTTACTATTATCCGAACTTCAATATAACCTCAATAAAAGACCTACTCAGACGTAACGTTTTCAATAGCTCTTGGCGTTCTCCATTAGTGTCTAAAATGTTCGGCTTGAATTTGTTGGGTTAAGCGGTGACTATTTTAAAGGAAAGTTTCGAAACCTGTTTGGCCTATGTAGAATTTGTTGCAGTTTGTACAGTTTAATTTTCATATGCCTGGTGTTCTGGTGTTCTTTCTGTTCTGTTTTATTTTGTTTTGCAGTTTGTTACTATTTTATAGTTCGTGAATTTTGTAGTCATTACGTTCGATGAATCTTATTAATCACTTAAACAATAGTTTATGAACATTCCCGTAACATAGAGTGTGTTTTGTGTGTATATGATTGTGTTTGTATTTATTTTTTATTGCCTTGATTTATTGATGTTTTAGTCTGAATCGTAATAAAAAAGCAGACATATTGTTTTTACTATTTACCTGACGCAATTATTACTAATTTTTTTAGAAATATTATTACATTATTGTGGCTTGAAGAATTTTATGGAGATATTATTTTAAATAATTTGGATATTTTATTTGCTTTATTGAAAAAAAATGGGAACGAAAGAGTTCTTATGAAGTGATTCAGCCGTCAGATACACTACACTCGCTATCTCATTTTCGGGGCTGTACTCTTGCATGAACATTTACTTATACATACATCGTGTTTTGTGTTTGAGCTTGTGTTACTATTTTTTTTAACGCCTTGATTTCTTGAACTGTTAATCTGAAAAGTAACCAAAAAAAGCACACATACTTTTTTACTATTTAGATGCTAAAATCATTTTAATTTTCTCGGAATTGATAGGTCATTATTATTAACTTGAAGAAGTCTATTAAAACTTTATTTTTAATAAATTAGATGTTGTAATTGCTTTATGGAAAAATTTTGTGAAGGAAAGAGATGTTATGAAGTGATTCAGCCGTCAGATACACTACACTCGCTAAGCAGGTCTAATCAATTTCTTGCAAATACTATGCGAATTCGCTTATTCAAAGCGGAAAGCTCATTAAACTGGCTGGAAGAGTTTTAATTACAGAGCTTTACAAATAAAACACAATATCGTAAAACAGTTTTAATTAATTGGTTTCTTAGTCATTTTAAGGCACACCTGCCTCTCTAACCTTTACTATAACATGGATATACGAGGATAATGCTATATTCTGTATATTGTTTTCTAAAGGGAATTTGAATACACCATACATAAACACATTCATAGACATTTTACCCAAGTAATTGTAACTATTTTCTGTAAATAGGGAATTCCTCTCCATGTTTATATTTGATGCTTTTATAAAAGCCATACCTTTTATGACCAATATTCACCAGTAACCTTTCCTCTAACTGCCCATCTTTCTTTCACTTTCCTACTTGACTTTATTAGCGTTTTGTTTTTCAGCACCGATCATCAAACTTGATAGTTTACGTGTTTCTGATCCATTTAACAGCAAGAAAATTCTAAACAACGTGGAAGTATGTATTGGAAGAACCCGCAAAGCAAAATATACCTGTCAAAAAACAACTGGATGTCATAAAGGAGTTACATAGATTTAAACATACTGCATGAGAAAAAATCTAAATAGCTGGATGATTCAATGGGTTAAACCTTTTTTATCGTAAAATACATAATAACTGGAATCAATAAAACAAACAATAGCCAGATGATTCAAAAACATAATACGTGGTTGACTTAAAGAATTAACAAAAGCTGGATAATGAAATTCAAATAACAAAATTGAACTAAACACAGTCCTTAAGAGAAGCTGTATGAGTCACATTTATGAAACAAATATACAGTATATGGCAAAGGCAGAAGTAAACTTAAACAACTCCTAGAGAAAAACAAATGCTGAACGACTGCGTTAAGACAATATGTAAAAGACCTACAGAGGTAAACAAAAGCTAAACAGGTAACATTTTTTAACAAACAAGGACGAATGTCATAGGTTAACGAACATGTATTTACAATAAAATATAATTATAAATAGGTAGACGTAAATCGCAAATATGAGATAAATTTCCGGTGTGAGGGTCAGTAAGCTATTATTATATAAATGGGATAATCGTAGTTATATAATCAAACCTCTAACACCTATAAATAGACACAATTTTTTAAAAACACGTAAAATAAATTATTTATTTTTTAAAAAATAATAAATTCGGACAAATAATAGAAAATATATAAGGAATATTGTTCCTTGTTTCTCAGCTAAAACAATTAAAGGCGTGATGTGTTTAAGCAACACGCATTCATAGTAGTGAGCGATGAGAACAAAAATGTAGAAAACTAACAACATGGAAATTCATTTTTATGCAAGCTTTGTAAGGGAGATATACAAAGTAGTTACAATGAAGAGCAGACTTTAATGACCTAAGTGTATAAAGCATCATGATATGTATAAAACGGTTCTAGTGTCTGGTTTGGTCATGGATAATTCAAACCATGAATACGACGTTGCATATGTAACTAGGGTCTTATTTTTTTAAAGGTAGGATTTTTTGTTTAATAAATAGAATTTTTGTTTATTATTTCTCAAATACGTCATAAGTATAGACGAAACAATGACCCCAGGGACGGATACGAGAGGCGTAATAGTGGGTTGTAGCCACTGAAGGGGTTTGTTCTTCCATATTAGTTTTATTGAAATTATGGGGAGTGGCATATTTTAATGATATTTCCAAAGGACGTTGCCACATGTCGTTTATTTGTGCAATAAAAATGCACGCTTTAGGATATGTTTGCCTGCTACAAGGGAAAATAAATGTATATGCTCTATAAAACATGTAGAGGTAACGATGTTGTGATTAAATCTTGTCATATCTAGACAAGGAATCAATTTTTGAAATATAAAATTAAATAATAAATAAACAAAACAATGTATGTTATATAAAACAGTCTAATAAGTTCAAAAGTGGTTAAATTGCTTTTAAGGGAAAGACAGGCCATATTCGTGACTCTAGTTTAATGTCTACAACAAAAACAACGGTCCTCTTGGATATCCAAGAAGGATATCTGGATATCTGGGTAGAAGGACCCTAAGTCATGAAAAGAATACCATGAAAAAAGGTCAAATAAACATTCGATAACTTTAAGAAATGAAAAACCTTTTCAAGCCTCTGTATTCATAAAACGATTTTCTGTAGAATTATAGGTTATGAAATTAAAAGAGAACTTAATTGATACAACACACAAGATTTTCTCTTTGTTAAACGTGATTTAGAAATATACGGCTTCTTAAAGTGTCGCCTTGGGAGCACGATATCAACGAAAGCAATGGTGCTGGGAAATAATTAGCATGAGATAACATTTTAAAATTTCAAAATAAAGTTATCAGTGAGAAAAGTGGACTATATTATGATTTTATCGTAACTATTTGATAAGGTTTTTGAGACAAACCTTTAAATAAAATTATTCTTTTGTAATAATTTGTAATAAAAACACAAAAATAAAACATATTAGTGAATCTTTACAAGCAGATATCCTTATTAACACATTACGATACATTAACCGTTGATCGCGGGATGAAATTCGATGTTTTAAAGGGACGGAATAAAGTGACGTAGTAAAGAAGTCGCTGCCCCGCCCTTCTTATTTCTCTGTCAGATAATTGCTTAGAAAACTGTGAATATTGGAATAAAAGGTCTTCACTAGACAAAACTTGTTAAGAAATCGAAACCAGTGAACTTATACTTGTTTAAGAGGTAAATAAACTTGTAAAGTATCAAATGTAAATGCATGAACAATTATTTTATGATACCAGAGAAACCCTCATAGTGAACTCTAAGATAGTAATCTCTAAATAAGAAGGAATTATTTATAAATAAATATAAAATATTTTAGGTTGTTATTTATAATTTTGTAATACTTATCATTTTATATGTACGGTGTCCTAACTTAATCGTTCTTTGTAAAATAATATTTTTTTTTCTATACATAGAAGGAAAATGGATTATTTTCAACTGTATCAGAGTGTATTTTGTCTTTGTGTTATTCTGCGTGTTTCTATCTGTGGGTGTGGGGTTGAGTAGTGTTTCTATACACTGTAGATATAAGTTACAAGCAGATATCTATCTCAATTGTTACAATTGAAGTATTATTTTTAGTCAACACATTTATGAGCCTCTAGGCACATTAATAGCATCATATATAACAGAGAGTGATAGCACACAGAGCTCAATTTACGTAAACTATAAAGGTCTATGTAAAATGAATTATGTGTTACAGAATTCCTCTGGTATAGTCTGTCTTTAGAGAACTTGTCCGTAAACCATATTGTTAGTTTTCGGACATATATGTTTGGAAAGTATAATAACTAAAACAAATATGATACAAGGCTGTAAAACAAAAAAAAACAATAAAATTATTTTCTCCAACACATATTTAAAACAAATTACAATAATGTCTATTTTACAGACGAATCTCTCTTGTTAAAAAAATTAAAAATAATTAACTTAATTACCACACACAAATTGACAATCCTATACAATTTACCAATATCAAAGTTTTAGAAGTAAGTTATATTACTTATGAAACTAGTAGACAATGGTATAAAAAAATGAACAGTTTTGTGAATGAAGAGAGAATTAAAGAAATAGATGCTCTAGAAAAAACTATATATATATATATATATATATATATATATATATATATATATATATATATATATATATATATATATATATATATATACCTTCTCTAAACGTATTACTTTTAGAGTTTATAATAAATTATAAATATTAACCTCTATGATAAAATACAGCAGAAAATAAAGTTACATAAAAATAAACATAAGAGAAAACACAAAATGTTATAAATAACTTCTTTGAGTAATAAATAAATTTACAACACCTAGACAAAGAAATTATAAAAGAAAAAGAATTATCAACTTAGAAATTAGAATTAGTTACAGACTAAAATATATCGTTGTTCATAACGTTGAAATACACATGATCATGTTGAACAATCATTTAAATCTTAACAAAACTAGAGAAGCTAAGAAATAAATACAACAGTTAGGACGTAATGATTACTCAAATAATAGTTAGTAATTCTTCGAGGATTAACAAACAAATCTAGCAACTTAGTTTACCTCTATTTCTCAGTATGCTTGAAACATCAACATGAATCACCAATTTTTCAAACACGGTGAACCAAACGGGGTAAAATATTTCATTAGTCATCCAATGTATGTCTGAATAAAGTCATCAATTTGTCTGAATTAAAATAACATATTTCTTGTTTTGTTAATCAATGAGATATTAGCTACCCTAATTTTTTTGATATTCTGGAGAGCTGTGAAGTGTAGAAATAGAATTCGGAGCAGCTTATTCGTAAACGTACTGGGACTATTACTTCTCTATTAAACCGAGATAAAGAACGAAATCATAAAGACATATTTCACCATCCAAATTATAAAACAATTTCTTTTTACTATAATCAAACGATTTAATTGTTATACTTTAACCTCAGGTGAAACGGGACATTTCTTTTGCCATTGGATAAACGTTGGGAAATAAAATTACCGGCTTTCGGGTATTTACTGAGTACAAATATTAAAAACAAAAATTTATCATGAAAAAACCCCATGATAAATTTAGGCCAATATAGAATTACCGGGTAAATGTGGAAGATAATAACTAATTTTTCAAAAACCTATCAGGTTTTGTTTTATAAAAGCTTGTTTTTGGTCTCAAAAAAATAAACGTTTTGTAGGTTTATATTGCTGCAAAACTATCATATAATGCAGCAAATTACAAGATTGTTGAAATGTTAAAGAGACATGATTTTCCTGTATTATTAGCTAGATATTTATGTCCCTTATGCAATTATTGACACCTTGTATTTACAGTATTGTAACCTTGGGTATATTGTAGTCACCAGCGCATTTCGTATAATATTTTATTAGAACATATTGTAGTATCACTTAGGCTGTACCATATATCACGAAAATAGTGTTGATAAATAATTAGCGATAAATAAAAAATTATATTTAAATAACTTAGTCAATGTGAAGAGGTAATTATATTTGTATAGCTACTCATTTATAATGTCTTTGCAACATTTACGCCTTTCAATAATTTAACCATTTGCAAACAAATTTAGATTGATAATGCCAAAATTAAATGAAATTTACTGTCTACTAACAAACTTTTCAAGAAGTATTGTTTAACTCCCATTGTTTTTGCTTACTACATTATTTTTAGTTAAAATGCTGACTCTTAAAAGGACGGAGTAATGTGATGTAGTAAAGGAGGCGCTGCTACTCCCTTCTAATTACTCCATCTTCTTGATATTGTTTAGAATTTCGTGAAACGTAGAATAATACTACCGCAATAGGCGAAACCGTACTCAAAATTTGTCTAGCCTATACATTGTAATTAAACCCTGTAACATAATAAACCTAAGAGTAGGATAAATTATTCTATGTCGACAGTGAATTCTAAAAGAATGCTGTTCCTTTTACTAAATTTTAAACGAATGAAGGATTGTTGCGCACATTTACAGTTTTACAATTACTACTGTACTACTATAATATAGAGAATGATATCTCTATTTTATATTTAGTGGAATACGAAGTATCTCAGGAATATAGGAGTTACATCCAAAATATTTACTGTAAATTTTATTTTGTGAATAAGTGTGCGTGATTGACATTACAAACATATTTACTCCAGTGTCAAAATTCTCTTCATTGTTATTTTTCTATGGTAACATCGCGTCTTCATGTGTCTCTACAATACAGTACATTTCTTCTGAAGATAAAAATTTTCTTCCCCACCTGACGGTTATATTTCCATTTACCCTTACAAGTTTCAAAGCCTATAAATCGCCATCTGTTGCGCACCTCCCGAATGATATATTTCATAACATTTTTCCTGATAGAGCATATCGACTCGTTGACACCCAGTCTTCATTCCTTATCGACTGCGAAGTCGAAGGAAAGGCATATTAAATTTTAAAAAAATCGATTAGCAAATTTACGTTTTATTTTTTTAAATTATAATTGAATTATTAATGAATTATTAACTATATATAAATGAATACGGTGTCTCTCAGGAATACTATACCATTACATTTGTCACTAAATACTACTGAAATAATTTAGAAAACCTCATCGAAAACACTTCGTCTATAAATACAATCTTTGAAAAATTAATTTTTTCACATATAAATAGATCCTAGCATAAATTTAGATATAATAACATTATTGACGTTTATTAATTCTTTACAGCATCACTAAAATATTCCTTAGTCACTAGGGATAGACGTGAGAAGTATTGAAACCCATTTTAAAAACGTTACACTTCATTGGAAGAATTGGGTTTATAAATTGAAACGTGAGCAATAGAAAGGCAACACCTGGAACTTGATGGTTGGAAATGGTTTCGTCTTTCGTTCAATATCCAAGAAAGATCATGTTTGCAAAAATTGCATAGCTTTACTTATTTTATAATTTAAGGTGAAGTTATATTATCTAGTTTCTTACGATCAAAGTGCTCCACCGTACGGCTTTTCCTCACTACAAATTTAATTTATCTACTTTTAATAAATTGTGAGGAATTTACTTTCATAAAAATGTCTATGCCGTAACCTAGAACAGTTGATAAACTTAACTGCTCTCCTAATGGGAAAGTTAGCACTGGTTTCACCAACTTGTACTTAAGTAGGTTCCAAGATAGTTTTACAGCCCTACATAGAGAGTAGGAGGTGCAACTTGATAACTTCACAACTTCCACTTTCAATGCCTCACCTTCTGTAACTTTAAATATTAAATTTAGTCTGAGTTTAAAAAGTCCCCATTTTAAGGCATTAAGTTGACTACTTGTTTAAAAAGTTTGTTTACATGTAGGGCCTACCTGTAAAATACGTTTGGTCGATTATGTTTTAAAATGCCAATAAAAATTTGTTAAATACATATTCCGAAACGTATTGGAAACTCTCTCTTGAAACATCTAGTTGTAAGATTATCACTATAAAAAATTCCGTCATTCTATCCAAGTACTAAATGCGTATCAGCTTTGTAGCATTATTAAAATGTTTTCCCAAAGTGATAGCATGTCAAAACTCCTAATTACAGCTTATTTTCGTTTGTAGGGAACATTGAAAGACACACTGCCAAATTACGAGGGTAAGTCAAATATTATCCGCAATATAGGTATATTTTTTGTTTACGTTGGCAGTACTGTCCTTTTGCGTTGATGACGCATGCTTTGTTTATTCGTTGTTATGTCTATGCACGTTACAAGCTGCTAGGTTAGTTTCGTTATCGCTGCCGTGCTGTTAATAATGGCCGCTCCACTTTCTATTTGCACCAAAGAAGAGCAACGTTCAGTGATCCGTTTTTTGTGGTCAGAAGGTGTATCAGGGGCCGAAATTCATCGAAGACTTTTGGTACAGTACGGGAACAATTGTTTGCCACAACGGAGTGTCTATGAATGGATTGAAAAATTCAAAAATGGTCGCACAAGTGTTACGCAAAATGAAGGAGCTGGACGACCAGTTACCGCCATAAACGAGGAAAACATTGAGCGTTCACGTGAAATGATTCTCTCAGACAGACTGATAACTGTTGACGACGTGGCAAATCGTCTGCAAATTAGCCACGGTTCTGCCTACGAAATCATTTACAGCAGACTTGGGTTTCATAAAGTTTGTGCAAGATGGGTTCCAAAACAACTGACACAGTTGCATAAACAAACGCGCTTGGACGTGTGCAAAAAACATTTGGATCGCTATGTTAACGAACGGGACAACTTCTTAGACAGGATCGTTACTGGTGACGAAACATGGATCCATCATTACGAGCCGGAGAGTAAACGGCAGAGTATGGAATGGAAACATTCAAATTCGCCGTGCAAGAAAAAATTCAAAACCCAACCGTCCGCAGGAAAACTTATGCTTACGGTTTTTTGGGACTCACAAAGTCCATTACTGGAACATTATCAGGAAAGGGGCACAACAATAAACAGTGTACGTTACAGTGAGATGCTTACTGCTAAGCTGAAGCCTGCAATTCGTAGCAAACGCCGAGGACTGCTGTCAAAAGGCGTTGTGTTGTTGCACGACAATGCCCGTCTGCATACAGCTGCCCACACTGCAAAAACGCTTAAGAAACTCAATTTTGAAGTATTGGATGATCCTCCATATAGTCCCGATCTCGCTCCATCTGATTTTTACTTGTTTGGTCCACTCAAAGAGGCAATTAGGGGCCGTCGATTTATGACAGACGAAGCATTGAAAGAAGCGGTGCATTCCTGGCTCGCAATCTCAACCCAAAACCTTCTTCCACAAGGGCATCAGGAAACATGAACAACGTTGGACCAAGTGCGTTAAAAAGCAAGGGGACTATGTCGAAAAATGATGTACTTGTAAGTTTCCTATTTGATTTCAATAAAATTTTATAACTATATTGCGGATAATTATTGACTTACCCTCGTATTAACATTTTCAACGCACTTGCTTTCCCTGTTTTATTTTGTAGAATGGAATGGTTGTTTTTCCTTTTACGTAAGGAAATTACGATCACCTGGTTAAAACCAATCTTTAAGAGAAGCGTTAGTATATTTGTGTATACATTATCGTCCTTGAAACTCCGCTACCTTATAGTTTATAAAGTTCAGAAAACCCAATTTCGTTATAAATGTTATTGAATTATAACAAACCTTGTCATATTTATTTTCAAGAAAAAAATCTTCTCTTTCTGGGCTAAAATTAAAGCATAATTGTTTTTTTTTTGAAAGCAGTAGCCATTTAGATGACAATGTGGGAGAGAACATTAGGCCTAATAATTCATATGATTTTGTACTCTGTAACTTTGAATTAAAAAAAACACGATGTCACCCTTAAAGCTACATCCTTAAAACATCTTGACCTTGAATTAATGGTATTGGTTTAAACCACGGGTAAACGGATTACACGGGTCAACGAATTGGAAGAAAATATGAAGCTAGAGGTGATACCACGATAAAGAGAATAAGTGTGGATTTACAAAGAAGCAATGTGAGATTATCAAAGTTTTTATGGTTTCTCTATAACCATAAATAATTATAGCAATATCTACCTTGTGTGTCAATTAATTCCTCACTATATACTTTGTTATTAAACAATTATATATTTATTTACCATTTTCTGTTGTACCATTTTTGTTGTACTCTTTATGTTAATTATATATATATATATATATATATATATATATATATATATATATATATATATATATATATATATATAATATCATCTAAACACCACAGAAAATTAGGAAAATTGTGAAGTTGAAATTGTTTTAAAAATAATAGTTTTCATTTTTTTGATAAAATCTAATAAAGCTTTTATTATGTATTTAAAAAATCGGCAAAAAACTGACATTTCACTTGCTTTTAAATTTCTTCACAGGATATTGATCTGCGTTATCATCGTGGATCTCCTTTGAACCGCACATTGGCAAGAACTACAGAAGCGGTCTTGTACCACTGCGCACAAACTGCTTCATGACCTCAACATCATTAATCCGAGCAATATTTCACCGTAGACAGAAGTAAGCCTAGACTTAAGCTAGCTAAAAAACATTTTCGTTGACAGTAAAATAGTCGAAGGATGAAATTACTACTGAAACATGTGAGCTGTCTAAGTAATTTCAATTTATTCAGAGAAATACGTTAACGATTCTAATTGAATTTCTAATCAATCGAAGGCAATTATAACAGGAGAGTAAACATTACAACTGCATATTGTTCCTTCTGGATATTGGTCAACCCCATAACCAAACGTAAAGTATGTTTTCAATTAATTAAATATATTCCAAGGCTTTTGGACATGCTTGGAGAGCAAGCTTTGTATGGTTAGTTTTCTGGGGAAAATATTTATGAGCTGTAACAAAACGCTCAGTAAACAAAATAATATTATAATTCTAAACGTATGTGAGTTTGTTACTAACACTATTTTCTAAATGACCATTCAGTCAAATAACATTAGATATAAAAATTAATAACTTTGATGCAACCTAAATTCCAAAGATGGTAATATACACGCTGTGACTTATACCTGATAACTAAAGTCAATAATGTGATTGTATTCAACCTTTTTATATGTTTTTTGGTTAGTTTGCATATCAGCATTAAAATCATTAATAATATGACTTTATTCATTGCATTTTATAAACTTCAAACGATATTGATTTTAAAATACCTTTAGTATATATTTTTAGAAATATATTTATGTATAATATACGATGCGGATTCTTTTCATTTAAAATTATGCGGGGGTTACGGTTGTTTTAGTGAGTACGTGAGTAAATAGTTTTAAATTTATAACCATTTTTCTTACTCCCTAGAAGACTCTTATCGGAAGATGTAAATAACTATTATAGTTTTACTATTATGAATGTAAGTCTTATAAATTTCTAGAAGTATTTACTTTATTCATTAAAAAGTATTCAGAAAAGTGATTTAATTAATATATATATTAAATAACTTTTGAATTTATATTAATTAAAGTAAACTGTTTTTATTTTTGCGATCTTAAATATAGAAAGTTTTACTTTGTTTCAGAATTATCTTAATGAAATAATTTTAATGATATTGGAATATATATTTAATGTGTTGACGTAATGTTGTGAATGTAACCCACTGTCAGTTATACGTCGCCTGTTCTAGACGTAACTAAACAATCATATATCTTACCGAGAACCATAACTCGTATAATATTGTAAATAGAAATATAATATTTTAAATAAAAACCTATCGTAGTTTTGACATTTTAGTAAAGAATGTATTACTTACATGCATTAATTTCGCGCTAAGCCGCAACATGTTTCAATCCTAAAATTAGCCTATCCTCAGAATATTAATCAATCCTCCCCACATCCTAAAATATCATGATTAGTGATACAATTTAGTTATGCGGAAATAAATTATATGTCTTTTTAGGAAGCTAAGACCAGCATAATTTTTAAGGTGATCAGAAACCACCTAAAATTTTCAAAAGTTAAATTTGTTTAGGGAAAATGCTTAACCAGTTCAAGTATTGTTCAAAAGCGTGAGCGGTGGCGTAATCACTTAATTGGCCACTGATAATATTAGCTTAAATTTGTCAAAAAATTCCATGTATTTACATAGCGAACTGTTTTTCTTTCACAGCATTCAGTTTTTTTAAAAATTTATAAAAGGATCAGGATATTCAAACAACCCTTGAAAAATAAATTCTACCTTAATTATTTTTCCTCAATAGCGAATGATTTTTAAATGTATATATATATATATATATATATATATATATATATATATATATATATATATATCTGTGTGTGTGTGTATTTATATGCATATATATATATATATATATATATATATATAAAGAACTATTCATAGGAATTGTTTAATATTCCTGATGATGTTGGTACTGTTAGCCAACGAAAAGCTTTGAATTGTAAATTCAATTATAATTCTTGTATTTGTATTTTGACTTACTTCTTTATTAATACACAAGAATACATATAAATATATATATATATAATACGTTTTATTATTTAATAATTTAAAACAACATAGGTTATACAAATACAAGAAGATATTCTTATATTTGAATAACTTATGTTGTTTCAATATATATATATATATATATATATATATTTATAAATATAGGTGTGTGTGTGTATGTTAAAAAAAACTCCTTTTTGTGTATCAGATAAAATTGTATTGAAATCAAATCTAGCACTTTTACAATAATTTGATACCATACAGCCAAATTAATATTGAGTAATCAACCATGGCTAATCTACTCTTTTTATAACTTTATATTGCCATTGCCACCTATTAACATTTGTAATTGTTTAAACAAGAAACTTTTTCGTAAAGTATTAGTGTTTATATTGCTTACTTATCTCTTACAGAACCGCAGGTTTGAGTGCTTATGTGCCTTTAGTTAATTCAGTTCTTTCTATCTTGATTAGTAACATAATTTCACAGTTTGACCCTTTTCCCATGTGAATATAATTACAGGCAAACACTTCATTTGAAATTAATTTCTTTTGTGTAAATATATGCAATTATGTAAACTAAGTAGTTTTCTATGAAACTGTGCGGGACTGAATTTCTTTAATTTTCAGAAAACGTAACCTTGTTCCATCATTCCGCAATTATTATAGTAAGCATTTTAAATTTTACTAAATAATGGTAATTTTTAAAAAAGTTTGGGAAGATTTTTTTCTATTTAAAAAAATAATGTCAAGGCCCTCATGATGTAAAATAATTATCCGATATTTTTGAGGATATAAATTTTCTGAACCCTAATTTGCTGAGTACTCAAGACGGTGTCATAACTCTTAGACAGCTTTTTCTGAGGGGCTAGACCCTATTCATTTGCATATTTGCTTATTTACTATATAATTATTGTATGGCTCTTCTGTGTTGCGAAACTTTTACCAAGCAAGAGATGAAGTCAGAGCTTAACACTTGCATGATAATATATAAATTGTGTTTATGTTTGTTTCTTGAGACGATATCAGGATAATTATATTATATAATTTGCCATTCACTTTGTCAAAGCTGGCGTTGGCTGGTGAACTGTCAGTCTAAAGCGATCCCGTTCTAGTAACATCATTAGAAGTACAAAATGATGATTTACGAATCTAAAACTGTTCTATTAGTAACTAGTTCTTCTATAACTGTTCTTTGCTAATAGCTGCAATAAATATCTGGTGAAAACCAGTTATATCTCTACTTGTTATATAAATTATAATATTTCTTGAACTGAATTGTTTTAGAACAATGTTTCACAAATCTTGTGTCTCCTATATTGATTTACTAAACTTAATTCATGTATATACCTTATAGAATAACAACTCGTCTAAGTTACAGTTTAAGTAAATATATCAAAACGTACAGAGACACCCTCTTACTAACTGGTAACTAATCTTAGACTTACTGAAACGTTTTAGAATGCAATAACCGAGTCACATAATGAATTTAAGGGGACTTAATGCAATAGAAAACCCTATGAGTTAATAGGCTTCTCATAAATTTAGTTGAATTACACTTTCGACTTCTTGGTGTTTTTAATTAGTCAAGCGTAAATGTTATGCGATCGTTGTGGGCAACATCGTTCTAGAGCATAATCCATCCTCTAGTGAATCCTTTGGATTTTATAATTTAAAACCACATATACATGTTTGTCTTGAATTCTTTTTCGTTACAACCAAATCTATCCAAACCATATTTTCTAACTATGTAATATATCACAATATATTAAGGCAAAATAACCTGTTTGTTTTGTATTCTTGTTAAAATATTTCAAAAATATTTTCAAAAGTTTTAGTTTTGGGGGTGGTAACGTTATTTTAAAATTTTTGTTTTAATGTTTCTGAGGACTATTACAAGATAAAATGTTTTATTGAAATATCTGTGAAGTTTGTGCATCATATTAGTATTACTTCTTTATACATACTTTATTATTCATTGCTTACTTAATATTTATCTTTTGAGATTTAAAAGGACAACTGTAGTCTTTATTTGCAAAACTCGACTCTTAAGGCAAATAATGATGAAGGAAATAATTTATTCAAATTGTACTTGTAGAATAATATGAAGTTCCGTTTAAATAACCTGTAAGTTAGTTAAACAGTTTCCAAACTACATAAACTAAAGTCATTTCTGAAGACGCTTCGACTCTAACCAGCTTCATGTTGCAATGAAATACAACATTTATTACAACTTTAATATAATTTAAACAATAAAATGTACTTCATCAATGCGAAAATAGAAATGCATGTTGTGCACGCCTTTTACTTTTTGTAGGTTCTATGACGCTGTTATTGTTACTTAAAATTCTTTGACACAACGTTTTGAAATGTTTAGAACAAAATTACAAATACAAAAGTCAATAAGTTAAACTAAGACATTAATTTATTGGTTATCCTTTATTAGCACTGTTGATCTATGAGCTTATATTAGAAGCCGAATGGCACCACCACTTGTACCATACTATGTAGCGGTCCAGTCAGGAAATGTCTACACACACTTTCCAGATCTACTCAATGGTTGACATGTTTACTCCTGACTTTCTTAAAATATATAAAAAAATTGTTTTATTTAGAGAGCGTTCTTAACTCTACTGGCCATACTGCAAAAAGCACACACACACACACACACACACACACACACACACACACACACACACACACACACACACACACACACACACACACACACACACACACACACACACACACACACACACACACACACACACACACACACACACACACACACACACACACACACACACACATACACACACACACACACACACACACACACACACACACACACACGAACACACACGCACACGCACACACGCACACGCACACACACACACACAAGCACGCACGAACACACGCACACGCGCGCGCGCACACACACACACACACACACACACGCACACAAACACAAGCACGCACGGACACGCAAGCACACAAACACATACACACACACACATGCGCGCGCGCGCTCACACACGCACACACTCACACATACACAAGCACGCACGGATACACACACACACCCACACAATAATTTTAAACCCACTTTAAGAGCAAACAGAATTTTTACAGCCTTATTTTATTTGTAGATTCATGTTATTAGACTATTTATAATATATAACTTAAATATAAATTTAACCCCTTTTGTTAATCTTGAAAACACAAGGTTTCCACTTAAACAACAGACATATTTAAAATTCTAAATTAAACTCAACATTTACCTAATATGACTCCAACATATTTTTAAGAAAATAGATATAATTAAATTCAAATTCAGCATAACCTCAAACTATTGTTCTATGCACAATAATTTAGAACCATCTGTTGGCTTTCCGAGAAAAAAAATTTACTCAATATTTACTTGTAATTTCCATTCTGTCCCTTTATACGAGATTTTAAATCTATAAAGCTGTGTATTCAGATTTGTTAGTTAGAATGTTCGCTCTCAGTCGTCAATTTGTAGATATGAAATATATATCCGGACCCATGCTTTAGTTTTAATGTGCTGGGCTTGAGGTTTTTATTTATTTTTCGACGGCTAGGCGTTCGGCATAGAACAATTTAGCATTGGATTTAAGGGTTAAAGTAATCAAGGGAAGGGAATGAATAATCCGAAAATGAAAAGATAATGTCTAATTGCAAAAAACTAGCAAATTGTAAAGAGCAAATTGCAATCCCTTTAAAAAAATATAATTGTTATATTGCGGAAGTAGAATCAGAAAAAATGCAACAATTGATAGCTGGCTGAAAAGATAGCTAACAATTCAGGATAGTTGAATATCCTGATCGGGGTGATCCTATCTTAAAGGCATCAAGACAAATTAGTGAACCAGATTATTTTTAAGGGGAGGGCAATAATTGTTAATAACGCATAGGAATTTGAGAACTGATAAAGTCAAGGTCAGTGCAGGATTTAAATACATAAATTTGAATTTATTCCAAAATGTTTTAAATGAGATTTTGCCTGGTAATAGGAATATAGGGTTATGTATTTGACAAAGAAAACGTTATCATATAAAAGCTGCCCTAATAAGGATAAAACCAGAATGTTATCTAAATACTTACAAAAAAAAGTTTTGATTTGGAAAGTAAAAACGGTACTTAGATGAAAGAATATTAATGAAGATGGTAACAGTTTTAGTTGAAAAACATCCATGAGGTAGGGGGAAATTCCTATCCTATTGTTAAGCAAACCGGAAGACCTGAGTCACAGCAAATCAAATGAACGTTTACTTGTTACTTACGAAGCCAATGAAGCTTCAGTGGGGATTTTATTGTTTAAGGAAGCCTTTGTATTATGAAAACCATTTACTCTACAAAAGAAAACATTTCTCTGTATATTGACAACTATATGGCTTAGCAAATGTCTCCCTCTAGAGTGAATTCGTGATGAAATCTCTTCCTTAATTATGAACTTCAGTCGTTCAACTTTGGACCAAGGTTGTAAATATTCAACTACTTCCAACTTATTGTAGACAACGGTTAATCCAAAAACTTTGATGGAAAAAGGTGATGATTTGAAAAAGGAAAATGATGATTTTTAAATAGAAAAATATCATTCGAGGAATGAGTTTCCTTGATTCATATGATAAACCAATAACGTAAATATGATAGCTGAAATAAATTTACATAAAGAAGCATTGTTCCAGCAGTGCTGGTGTTTAGTTGGCATCTGAACCAGAATCAAACATTATTGTCAAAATTGAATTTCCTTCGTTCCTGTAACATCCTTTTAAAATTATATACCCTAAAAGACCAACCTTCTCGAAAACGTTATTGAAAAATTATTCCTTCAGGAGGGAGGCAAATCTTGAAGTTTGCCAACTAGCTTATTTGATAAGGATAAACAAAGAGCGGGACGCTGTTGGATGCTGAAATTGCTAAAGACGTGCTGATGTAACACATCAACCAGAGAAACGAATTCCGAATTTACTTTGAAACAGTTTCTATGATAATGTGCATGACGTGAATTATTTGAGTTATACCCGACGTGCTGTACAAATTTCATTTGTGCAGTGTATGATGTAAACATGAAACTACATTACATACTCTTCGGTTATTTTTAATAGGTTACATATATGATGTAACCTTTAACAATAAGTTACACTAGATCTAGTAGGTAGTATTTTCCTTTCGTTTTTCTGGACTTCTGTCAAATTTGAAAATAATTTTACTTCGACTGTTAAAACTCGGTATTAGGCGTTTTCTACATTACTTTGTATGAGATTGGATAAATTTCTCATTTTTATCATCCACCTGAAAATTTGGATAAAAATTTCAACTATTTGCAATAATGGATTATTCCGTATTTATAAATTTAATATTCCATTTCATGAAAAATATTTGGTATATTAAATATTACGAACTCTGTATTAAGGACAAAAGACTGAACTCCAACGAATATAAGCAAATGCTTTAGTTTTTTGAACCATCTATAGTAGATTATTGGTCATATACACAATTTACACATAGACAAACTACACACACTGGGTAAAAGCACTAATACTAATGAGTCAAAACAGAACTCAATAATGTATGAGCATAAAATATATAGAGAAATGTTAAAAGTATTCACACTCAAAAATAAAGCATAAGGAATCTCAAAACGTTTAATAACATTTACAACAAAATAACATTAAATAATGACAAAAAAAGAAGTTTGTTCATCAAAAATAGATCTGTTACAATAATATTTTCGATTATCACTGTTATATATAATGTTTCATTCATAACTATTAGCGAAAGTAGACCTATAAGAGAGAAAATGTACCGGTTGGGGCTCCTCGGGCACAAAACATCCATAAACCGTCCTCTGAAGTACACAATCTCAATACGACTGCTGCTTTAACTATCGAGTAAAAAATAACACTAGGAGGCATAATAATACAAAGCATAAATGCTAAAGGAAATGTCAATTTGACCTTATAAAAGGGAACAATGTTATTAAGAAGCACATTTGGAAATGGTCGTTCCAATTCGGAACAATAATTGAACCTTATAAGGTTACTCTACCAAATAAGTACGTAAATGTAGTTATTCTATCATATTTTCCTACTTCTGGCTATTTAATTAATAGGTTTTAACTGCGAGACATGTTTTATTCTTACTGTTAACTTTAATTGTTTGAAAGTAAATTTTCCCATCTGCTTAAATAGATTTACTGAATTTCCCCAACATGCGTGATTATGTAGGATCAAATAGGTCATATCTGTTTTTTATATTCGGTAACATTTCCAAATAGATGCAACATTTCTAAGATACAACAGTATCTTGTATTTTGAGCGTATAGACAGATATATGACTAATGTGTTCTTTGCTATGCCATTGTGTTGGAATTCAGGGAACTGTACTTTTTGTTGCCGTGATAGAGCTACATTACTTGGCCCATACGGATATGGGGTATTGTAGTAAGCACTACCCTTCAACCTCCCATTCTTACCTTAGGCTTGGCTTGACTCTAGGTACTCATTATCAGGAGGGTTAAGCGACCTGGAAGAAGAAAGAGATTAAGAAACTCTTGAACATCCTCCGTAATATATTTGACGTCATAGTAGAACTCTTAGTAACGGGATGTAATGTAGACTACAGTAGCACCCCCTAAAACAATTATATTTAGTTGCCTCATTTTCGTGAACAGTAGTATAAACTATGTCATTACCATTCATCCAAGTAGCTTTCTGGACATACTACATACCTACGATGGTGTAACAACTACATCACTCAGAAGGGTTTCAAATGAAACTAATCGTTTTTATAATGGGAAAAGTAAATATTAAAAAACTGATTACGTGAATAACACAGTGGGTACAAATTTATCATTATTTGTTCTTTGGATATTTATAAAAGTGGTCAGTTACCTATATTTTAAACCTAAAAAACAATCACTTGCTAGAATCTGAAACTTTTCGATATACAAAATTGCAATGCTGGTTGAAACCATTAGCATAATTGTGATGCAAATTGATTATATTTTGATGAAATGTAATCGAGTTCTACTTCCAACCCCAACAGTTTTGCATATTTGCAGAAATTCCACCCTCTGTCACAGCCACATATAATGTAACCCATCACCCATAAATCATTTTAATTGCAACTAAGCGTTAAGCGAAACAACGGAATAAACACGTTATTATCGATGTACAATTACTTGTGGGTCTGAAATTCAATTAAAACATCACACCAAGAGGATTGCTAGAATTGTATTGTAATTTTACAATAAAGTTAATATTTTCTTTAAACACTAAATATAGCACTGGCACAAAATAACTATTTCCTTCATATCTTTAATAACCTACAGCTAGCTCACTTTGGTTGCTTCAAATTCTACAAAATTATTTTCAGGGTGCCAATATACGACGTTTACCTTTCTATATATAAAAAGGTGATTGACATAAAGGATTAGCTACATATTATCAATATTAGCTACGGATTAGATACAAATAAATTCAATAATAAAGCAGGTATAATCCTTTCATAATTCAAGATCAATCCTCTAAATGCCACGAGGCATTTAAACAATTTTGAGCTAGTACAAAACTATTACCGGATTGATTTATCCAAGTTTTAGTTATGCTGTTTTGTGTCGTAGTCGGGGGCCTTTTAGATGCGGTGTGATTTGTATTTTCTTTAATTGTAATTTGAGGTAGTTAATTTATTTAAGAATTGAGAAAGAAATAACTTAACAAAATTAGGAATGCAATAATGTATTGAACAAAATTAATTATATAAAATATTTATCAGTTTATATTAACAAAAAATGGCCATAAATATCCATTGCAAATACTCCAACTTGCTCAAGTGTGAAGAATGTCTTCACTTCAGTTACGCGATCATGTCGATCCAATCTTGGATCCTCTTAGCGTAACATACAGCCCCGATCTGTTGATCGCTTTGACTAACGATTTCTTCTTACTCCTCTTTTTACCAACTTCTAGATCCACATCCAGTCTCTAGAAGGTGGATGGATTTTGTAATAAAAATCTTAAAAATGCTTAAAATTCAAATTATAATCTGCATGCAAAACTCCGTAGCTATATATACTAGCAGATTAGGCCGCTAAAAGTTTATTTTTACATATATTGCTATTCTCAAGCAGATCTTAATCACTAAAAATTTTTCATACCCGTAGAATTATTTTATAAATATAAATCGTGTCATGAAAGTAAAAGCCTAAGTTAGGAAATGTTCATGTTTGTAATTATAATTGAGATTCTTTTTTAAAATTCAGAGGTCTTCTTAGTAAAAATATAATATCAGAAGTAATACAAGCAATTATTTTATCAAGTCAATTCCTTCTTAGGAAACAAACTTTCTTCTAGTTCCTTTTTATTTTATAATCTCAATTAATTTAGATATTTATATCAATACGTAAGAATAACAATATTAACTTGCCAAAATAGAAAGCGAAATTTCTTCCATTTTTCTTTCTATGTATGTCGTTGCACTATTATTTTTGTTTGTTACTATTTATACGCTTTTTTATCGCTTGCATTGTATTGTAGTTCCTTTTATCTTTCCTCTCGCATTCTCCGTGTGTGCAGCAAGGTTCGCTACCGTTAACCCACTTTGGTTTTGCATTCTTTTCATTCATTTTCAATCCATGAGCATAATTTATGATATTTTGTGGTAACCATAACAATAATTTAAAGATTTGCTGTGAAGGTTCCGACTCAACCAGATAAGAGAAAAAACAATTCATATAATTCTTCGAAAAATAACCATATACTTATGGGAAAGATGGCTCGGTGCCAAAAGCGCTAAAAGTTAAGCATAAAGATAATCAGTTCTGAGAACCCATTCTTGTAGACTAAGCCTAGACTCCATCTTGTAGGTATACAAAATGGTGAAGCCAATTAATGAGTTAAATGAGGTCATAATTGCCTAAATATGATGAGCCACTTTAACGAGTAGCATTCTTAAATTCGTATTAAATAAATACTTTCAAAGTGGTATCACTGAATGAGCTCAGTAAATAAATCCCATAAGTTAGTACAGCGTAGTCTATCAAAATCAATCAATTATTTCCCAATACACTCTTTTATTAATTTTAATGGGTAAAATATCAATCAAGTTTATCGTTGTTTGTTTTATTAGGTTTCGATAAATTTTATGAAAGTTTTCTCATAGTAATCTATATTTGCGTATATGCTAAGGCAGTTTGTAAAACCTACCCTTTATAATAACTTGTGTACTATTTATAATTTATACGTTTTAAAATTTTAAACCTATTTTATTGATTAGAGTCGTACATGTGTAATGGTAAACTACTAGCTATAACAACTTGGAGAAACTATGAACTTGAAATATAGTGTTTTTAATTTTAATAAACATAGCCTCCTAACCACAACAACTTTTCAATAAAACCCTTATGTACATTTCGACTGCAAATCAATCATCTTCACAGGTAATTATTACAAAATCACTAAATATTGGAAATACTAGTTATGATAGCCTTCTTAATGATCTACTTGCATATATGTTTCTATTTATTTTATTCAACTTATCACTGTTGTAATATTACCATTAAAAAAAAACGCTGAATCTACTATATACAGGATGGAGACTTTGTAGATGCATTTTTTGTCCACGTGCCAGGAGTGCTAGCAGTAGAATACAGGTACAAACTATCAAAATCCGAAATTTATATAATTTTGTCTTCAACTTCTTTGTACTCAGTGGAACAGTAGGACAGCAGCTTTCAGAGTTCATTACAGGAAACTGTATTTTGTACTGATTCCCAAAACTACCCCAGTGGAGGTAAAATATTTTATGCTAAAGACATGATGCATTTGTTCACCAACAGGACGAAATCACCTTCTAATAAAGCAAACTCCTTCTTTTTCTCAATAGCAGAGAAAAAGTATCACGAACCGTATTTAACCTGTCATAGAGAAATTTCTTATGGCAATGAGGAGAGTCACAATGAATCACATACTCCTTGTCAACTTTCTTTTATTTTCACTTCTCTTTCTTCTTTACCACTCAACACACTTCGTACTGTCATAGAGATACTCTGCTTTCAGAGAAAACAGTTTTTGAGGCTGTCTTGAAGTTATTTCATGCACTAATCCTCATACCACTTCAGTGCCTCTTGAAAATGTAGTCGTCTCAATCAACATATTGGATTCCACCTTGAATAGTCTGAACAAGTGCATTTGCATAGCGTACCTGTTTGTGTAAGTTACCTTCTGCAAGCGAAACGTACAAAACTTAGCTTAGTGCCACAAGCTAGTGTGTTGTTTACTAAATTAATACGAACACATTTTCTTTCTTCTCCTTCTATTAACACACTGTCCAAGTATTTGTATATATATATATATATATATATATACATATATATATATATATATATATATATATATATATATATATATATATATATATATACATATATATATATATATATATATATATAAATATAAATATATATATATATATATATATATATATATATATTAATATAAATATATTGTATATTCTTATATATATATATATATAAGAATTAAATGTAAGAATTTAAAATAGTTAAACAAATTAATTTTATTCATCTAATAATATGAAATGTATTATTTTCAACACGTAGAGGATAGCAATGCTAACTTTTCCATGGCTAGATATCTATTACTTTAGGATTTATCTGAAATTATAAAAGAAATGTTCCTTGCAGTAATGAAACATTACTAGACATGGATAAAATGAGAAATTATAGACCGAAATCACCTGTTTCTTAGATTAGAACTGAGAAAAAATAGATAGTAACAAACAAAAATAATAGTCCAACACCACATTACTGTATAGAGAGATATGGAAACATTGCAAGGGAGTTCGCTTTCTATTTTGTCATCTAATTATGTGATAGTGCCATACGTAGATACCTATTTATATTAAATATAATTATAAAAGAAGCCATATAAAACATATTTTAACTAAATTCCTACTTATATCAATAAAGATTTATTTTATTTTAATTTCTTTTTTTTTATAATTACAATTATTATAACTATGTATATACATATTAAAGAATCGCAGTTTTTGGTGGCATAATAGAAAGCGAATTTCTTTGTAATTTTACATTTTCGTTTCTATGTACGGTTTTGCACTATTAGTTTTGTTTGTTACTATTTATTGGCTTTGTTATGTTTTATCGCTACCATTGTGTTGTAGTTTCTTTTCGCATTCTCCGTTTGGTAGCAAAGTTCGATACCGCTAATCCAGTTTGTTTATTTTATTAATTTCATTCATTTTTAATCATAGAGCATTATTTATGATACTGTGTGGTAACCATGGCAACAATTGAAGGTTGTGTAATGAAGGTTTCGATGACAACCAGATGGGAGCAAAGATAAATTCATATATGTTTTTGAGAATTACCTTTTTAGCTATGGGGAAGTTGCCTCAGTGTCAAAGCCCTATATTTCAAACTTGAAAATACTCAGTTCAAACTCCACCCAGACGCATTAATTTGCATAATTTATTTATTAAATAAATATTTGAATAAACTCTGTTAACATCAATTGTCATCTACTATAAGTTAGAAGAAATATATGTGAATTTGATTGAATGGGAAACACGTATTTTTATTAACGATTGCAAATTTGTACAAGATACATATCAGGAGATTATGAGCTAATAGAAGAAATTTAATAAAATAAAAGTAGAAAAAAAATTGTGCTAACCTTCAAATTGACTTTAAAACCTTTTTTATGACTTTTCCAATTTGTAAACTATCCTTCATTTTTCAGCGAAATAATTTAATATATATATATATATATTCTGAATATATATATATATATATATATATATATATATATATATATATTCAGAATATATAATACTGTTCGATTTATACTGCTAAAACACCCTTTATATTTTTCTTTTCATAAAGGTTGTAGAATGGGTAACAATTTTCAAGTACCTCTTTTATGTATCGTTTTATTATATGATACCATAGAAATTACTTTCATTACAACTGTAGGCAAAATGCAGCTATACGTAGCATTTATGTTGTAATAGTGCGTGTAACAGTAGTTGACCACTAAATAGAAATCTTTAATGTTCAGATCAAGATGTTTTGTATTAGGTTTAAGTATAAATATTAGGGTAACAAGCTCCTTTAAAATATTTCAACAATTCATTGTTTTTTCATCGTTTTTAATTAATACCACATTATGGTAGCTCACATATCAAATTATATTGCATGAAAACAAACTAGATTCGTACAAAATAATCTCCAGTGCAGTGCGGTGAGTAATTAAATTGGATTTCAAACAATTTTGAACGGTTTATCACAACGTTTGACTGTATTGCAATTGACTGACGTTATAATCACTTTATATTTGTTATATTACTTACCAAACCCGTATTCAGCCGTCTATTTAAACTCATTGTACAGTAATTATAAACTTTTAATATGTGTACAGACACTCTACCGTATGTTTCCGGTAAAGGTAATAATTGTGTAATAACAGACAATAACTCTCAATCATCAATTTCTTTTTCAACACATATCAATAGTTAAAGTTATCGTCATCATAATTACCACATAATTCTAAATTATATAAAATTACTATTCATAATCACAAATTGTATATTGACAAGTACACGCAGTAACTATGATGTTTTAGCTTTTGAAACACTCGTGAGAGAATAGATTCATAATTTATTTTTGGAGTTCTTAAATAATGAATTAACGATCATAGTTTTAATTAGGATTTTAGAAATATATTAAATGAACCCTACTTACAGCCACCCCTAAATAGCGTTACAAAATAAAATGTAAAACAGTTCAATTGATTTAGTAGGTTACCATTTTCTACACTTATTAGCGATTTATCTGTCTAAACAAATCATAACACTAAATTTATTTGTCAGTACCAAATTTATGATTTTTCTATAGGATTAAAGGTAATTACAAATTCTGGACTTGACAAAAAAACGTTACAAAAAACTTTTTAATTGAATTAGAGTAATAATCTATAAAAATCCATATATATATATATATATATATATATATATATAAATATATATGTATATATATATATATATATATATATATATATATATATATATATATATACATAAATTTGTACCTACATAGATAAATATTCACAAATATGGTAAAGAAGTCAATCACAAACAAAAAATTGCATAACATAGATAAAATATTCACCCTGACACACATTATATTAGATAAATTTTAATTACGTTGAAACATACGTAAAACAGAGAAAATGGGTATTTCTTTGTCATATAGAAAATACGATTTTCAATGAAACCTACAAAGTTCACCAGACAGTAGAATATAAGAACAAACGAACTCATAACTGGATTAAGTAAGGTCATTTGAAAACTTAGCCATAACGTTCTTATAAGTGGGGGCCCACACAAGTTTAATTGAAAATTCATAATAAATAAGATCTTTTGAATAAATTAAAATTCAGATCCTTACAAGACAAATAACTTCATTAAATGATTTTCAACTTTCTAAGATATTTATGCAACCAATAAAACCCCTCTGACCTCAGTGTAGGCAATCATCGGTTATGTGAGCAGGGTAAAATCTTACTCTTTAGAAGAGTCGCTTTCATATCTGACATAGCAATCCTTAAACAAGCGGTATTTCAAGTAATGAAAATATTTGTGAATATGAAATAAATGTTTAACAAATTACGTAGTTTTTTTATTACGAGTTTTATAAATAAATATGGCAAGGGAATAAAATAAACTTTTGGCTTATTTGAATCTTTTGAATAATTTTTTTCTATGAGCCAAATTGAATATTTATTGTCGATTAAGAGAACACTTAATATGTCTCATGCAATCCCAAAGAAACCAACTTTTTGCAAACGTAAAGTAGTGAGAGATTTGAAATATCTAATCATTTTGCAGGAACTAAAGATTTCGTTTGAAGGGGGAGTGCGTGACCAATTTTGGATCAATCAAAGTTCTCCTCGCAATAAATATCAGAACTTTTTTACGAGGGGTAGCTTCATATTTATTCCCGGGACACCTACAAAAGATGAATCTCTGACAGTATTGATTGGAATCGATACAGCATTGTTTTAGTTCTTTTTAGTATATCCACAAATTTATTTTAAAACAAGAAGTAACTGAATCCCGGACAGAGCTTTCAAAGCATACATTTTTAATATGGCCGACCGACGACTATTTTTGTTCCTTTATTGTGAGTCGATAACAGTGATGATTGCGTAAAATATATAAAGTGTGTCAAAATAACTCCATGCAATAATTAGGCGAAACAAGTTATAATAATTTATAATTTGTCGAGCCAACACACAAACTTTATTGTTTTTTTAAAAATTTTACCATGGTACACACGCGATATTGAGAAGATAATAATTTAAGGTAATTTTTGTTGCAATTTGTTTTATTTAGGTGTTCAATTTTATGTTTTGTATTAATAATATATTAAATTCTTAGTTTTATTAAATGTAACCCTACCTACCCTTCCAGAAGAAGGAGTTACAGTGGACAAACGGTTACCACCGCATGCCTCACTTTATAACGACAGTATCTGTTCACAGGGAACAGTTAACTCGATGAGTATGATGATAATATAAAAAATTACAATACAATTATATATAGTACACAACTGAATTATTGCAGTGTTTATTTCTCAATTTCTTAAAAGAAATTGTAACAATTCTAAAATTCTTATTTTTTAAAAAGATTATATAGACAAAAAAATATATCACATCAAAGTTACAAAATTATATTTTTATTTTTCAAGGAAGCAAAATCACATGTTTTCTGTTCGTTTTTTGTTGTTCATAAATTATCCACGCTGATTAAGCTTGAATTTTAAATTAGGATTTAATTTAAGATTAAATTTCAGAATAAATTTCCCAATAAAGGTTTTTCATAGCATTTGAGTTTTTCTTATCGAGTTTTCTTAACTTTTTGCGATTAGTAGTTGTTTAAAAAAACGAGATAATTAAAATCTAAAAGAGGTAGAAGCCAACCATAACACATGCAGTAACCTTCGTTTTAAGAATATTTTAAATTTTTTTATAAATAATTCGTCGTTAGCCTTCATTATTGTGTAGACATAAGGTGAACGGCATGGATAACGTTGCATTGTATGAGGATGCACTTAATCCTAAGTAACGCGCCGTGCGGAAATTGGGATTGGGAAAGTCACGCTTATTGTGACTATAATATGTATCTATAGAAATTGCTGTATATATACGATCAGATTAGGCCCATGTTGCTCACGTGGAAGCAAGAGAGAGAGAGAGAGAGATAAATTTTATATATATATCTGGATTATGAGATTATCTGGATTTGTGAGTGAAGCTTCCCTGAATCAATTTAGATTTTTTTTTTAAAATATAAATTATGCTTATTAGTTCTTCGATTTTCAACAACAACCTAAACACACACTATATCATTTTAAAAAATCAGTGGGGCACCATATTAGGATAATAAATAATTTTAAAATTACATACGTAAATAACTGAGTGGTTAAAACATAAACTGTACATAAAAATACAATACATATAAGTTACGTTTTATATTAAGCAAGAAAGGTTTTTAAAAATGATTTTTATTTTTAACAAACCTTTGAATTTAATAAACAATTAATTTAGAAAACTGTTACATAAATTTTTACTTAATAAAACAATACAATTGATATGCACTCAATCGGAGTGGAAAACGTCTGTGCGATACAGAGGCGACTTACACACTGCCGGGGCTCTGTTCTCACACCTATATAATACTAAAGCTGCGTAAGCAGGAATCTTCCTAGCACGCATTTAATTATGAAATGTTCACATAAAATGTTTATATAACTCCTCCATCCCTAAAGAGAACTTCGGGGGTTGGCGAAGTTTCGGCGTTGGTTGAAGTCTTCTTCTTCTTCCTGATGAGGGCGAAGTATATAAGGCTGCTGAATACGCCTCCGTAAAGGGCAATAGTCCAGATACTGATGTGGTGGGTAATTTCCATAGTTGGGTCAATTCTTGAGATGATTTCTGTGTTTATTTTGTCCAACTCTAGGCGTTTAACGTTTACTGAGAATTCTGGCATTTTACTCATTGAAAATTGTAGTTTGGACGTGTCCATGAAAATAGGATGGCCTCCCGAAGTTGTTGATGTATGGCTCAGTTTCATGTTGTTGAAAAAGATTGAATCATTATTAGTTTTTATCAAATATATGCCTTGAAGGGTGACGGTGGTAGTTGCCTTGCGATTGGTAATTTCCAGAGTCTGCTTGTTGGGGAAGGTCGCTAGGTAACGGTTGATTTCTGGGATCCAGTTAATTATGTTGTCTGTAACTTCCAATGCAGTATATTCACAGTTGCTGGCATCGTTGTTCCTGATAATGGACACTTCACAGTCTAATTTATGGTGTGTTAGAATGTCGAATGAGCAAAAGTATATGGAATCGGTTTTATAGTTACATTCATTGTTTAAACCTAATATTACAGAGTTAGACACTAATATGTACCTTACTTTTGGTATAATTGTTACATAATCTGTTTCATATTTTGTGGGTATAGAGTGTAATTTATACAATTTAAATTGAGTTTTTTCTACAATGGGTAAATTTATAAAATAAACAATCCTTTCAGAATTTAGTTTACAATTAACTTTAATTAGGTTTTCTAATTCCCACATATTTTCCATTTTAGGTTCTAAAGGTAACCTCTCATTATAATATTTATAAATTTTGTTTAATTCTTCATATAATTCTTGGGTTGAAATAACACTAGGGTGTACAACACCTAGTTTACAGAATGTAAGAGAATTTTCTAAATCTGTGATTACCTGTAACATCATGTCATATAAAATGTTCAATTGGTTTAGAATACTTCTAAATTTTTCTAGTTCAACAAAGTCATTTACATTACGATTCACAATACTTAACTTATTTTTTAATTCTACAAAATTTTCATCAATTACAATAAAAGTTTTATTTAATTCCTTCATAATATTATTACTAAAGGAGTATTGAGATTCAATTTGATAATTAATCTTAATTTGCTCATTTTCAATATCTTTAATTATTTTGTCATATTTCTTACCATCATATGCATCTAAATTGCCTGTTAAAGATTTGATAACGGACCCTAGTCCATCTATAAGACCTCTTTTTGTTCTTTTGTTACCATTCTCTCTTAAGAGTATAATTTCTAATTTTTCTTCTATTACATTTTTACTGTGATTAACATATTTAAAATAATTAACAATATCTCTTATTCTATTACTGTTATCGGTTACATATTCATTGTTTAATAAGCTACCGTTACAATTGTAGCAACTAGTTTCAAAATTTTGCAATACGTCATAATAATAAGCATCAATGTTATTTAGATGAGCTACTAAGTTTCTTACATCAAAATAGTGGACAAAGGTATGGTAGGAAGATTCTAATTTGGCCGGCCCAAGGTCTATTGGGATTATTCCGAGGTTGTTGTTGACTTCTCTGATCTCTGCTGAGTCGGTGGCTGTGCCAATGACGAACAGGAGGGACCTGGAAAATTATTTTGAGCATTAATTACATTTTTTATCTTCTTAGGCCTTTTAATTTTCGACAAATGTATCTTGTCTTTTGTGTTATGATGTCTAGGCTTTATTTTACCAGTTTTTCTTTCCTTGTTTATTGAAGCTATCTCTTCCTTGCTGTATCTGTTTTTCGTTTTGCTTTGCTTCTGAACTGACTTTATATAAATTTCAGATGGTATTTCTGGAAGTGGTTCTTTGTTTACATTCCTTTTTTCTAAAACTTTTTCTTTAATTCTTTGATTGCTATCCCTAATGTTTTCGTAAAGTATTTTTGTTTTTTCCTTATGGTTTAAAACGTAGTCATTTACAATTTGTTTTTCTAAATCTATATCTAATAAAGAGTTTGAATTTATGTGTCCAAATAAGACTTCGCACGGCGTTAATTTTGTGACTGAATGAATGCTATTGTTATAGGCAATTATAGCATATTTTACTTTCTTAATTATACTGTCTTTTTTAAATTCGATTTGATTATTTAACAGCCTTATGTGTTCTATTAAGGTGGAATGAAATCTTTCACATAATCCGTTTGATTGGGGGTTTTGTGTACTGATAAAATGGATTTTGATTTTATGCAGGTCTAATATCTCCTTCACAATCCTGTTATTAAACTCCGTTCCATTGTCTGAGATAATAACTGTTGGTAAGCAGAACTGCGCAAAGTAATCTAATAGCTTGTCTGCAATCTCTGTAGCTTGAGAGCTTCCCAAGCGATAAGCTTGAGCATACTTTGTGAAACTGTCGACAATGCTGATAAACGCATTCTTTTCTAAAGAGATAGTGTCGATGTGAATTATCTGGAAAGGCCTTGAAGCTGTAGGCGTCAAGTTCATCTCTAATTGTAAGGGCATTCTGTCATATTTGGTTCTTTGACATATGTCACACTGATTTATGAAATTTTGGATTAGTGATTTTAAATTAGGCCAATAATATCTTCGCTTAATTTGTTCGTATGTTTCTTGTATCCCTCGGTGATTGGTTTTGCTGACATGATAATTACTTATCGTTTCTAAGGTATCTTCTTCCGAAGTTAGGTCTAAGAGTTTGTTATTGCACTTAACCAAATTTAGTTCAGTTTGTTTGAAATTTTTGGCTACGCATGATGCAAATTTCTCGTAAAAATCGTCTTCAAAATATAGATTATATTTTATTTTGGGTACCAAATATGATTTTACAAAGTTAACTATGTCTTCTTTAAAGTTATTTTCTGATATTTCGACCATTAAACGAATTTTTGAAGTTCCGAATAGTTTTATAATTTTTACTTTCTTTGGTTCGTATTTTACTAGTGACAAAAATATTTGATTTCTCCCAAAGTTTACAGGTTCGTCGGAAATTGGTATTTCAATTTGGGTGTTCCCTTCGAAGTTGGAATGCACGGTTTGACTGTCACTTTCTTGATCGTACTCTAAGTTGGCATTATCTGTTGCGTCGAGTTGTACGACCATAGACTCGTTATCTTCATTTAATTCCGGGAAGAAACGTTGGATTAATCCAGCTGGAGATAAATCAAGGTCTGGTTCTACAGTGTGTTGGGTGTTTGTTGACCTTTTATTAGTAATGTTCAATTGTATTCTAGACAAGGCATCGGCGTTTTGGTTTAATTTGCCCTTTTTGTATCTTATGTCATAATCATATTCCTCTAATTTTAATCTCCATCTTAAAAGCTTGGAATTTGGTTCTTTAACTGAAAATAACCATTGTAAAGGTTTATGGTCTGTATAAATTTTAAACTTTCTTCCAAATAAATAAGGCCTAAAGTGTTTAGTGGCCCATACGATTGCTAGTAATTCCTTTTCAATCGCGGAGTAATTAGTTTCGCTGTCATTTAAAGTTCTGCTGGCATACGCTATAGGAAGGTCCTTCCCATTATTGTCCTGGCTTAAAATTGCTCCTAGTGCAAAATTACTAGCGTCTGTTGTTAGAGTAAACTCCTTTTCAAAATCTGGGTATTGCAGAAGGGGCTCATTAGTCAGTATATTTTTACATGTTTCAAAACATTCAATGAAGTCTGGATTTTCTATATTTATTTTTGCATTTTTCTTTAAACAGTTAGTAAACGGTTTTGTTATCTTGGCGAAGTTTTTAATAAATTTTCGATAATAGCCTATTAGTCCTAAAAATCCTTTAATTTGTTTGGTGGTTTTGGGTATTGGATAGTTTTTGATTGCCAAAATCTTTGCTGGGTTAGGTTTTACGCCCTCCGGTGTAACAACATGCCCTAGATACGCTACTTCTTTTCTTAAAAATTCTGTTTTATCCAGCTGTACTTTAAAGTTGGCTTTGCGTAATCTGTCGAATACTTCTTTAAGTCTTTGTATATGTTCTTGGAGGCTAGTGGAGTAAATTATAATATCGTCTAAATAAACTAAACATGTTTCATTTTGGATTCCTCTCAGAATGTTATTCATAATTCTTTGAAATGTAGGGGGGCTATTCTTTAGTCCAAAAGGCATTCTTAAAAATTCATAGTGTCCCGTTTCTGTTGAAAACGCTGTTTTTTCTATGCTATTTTTATCCATTTCTACTTGGTGAAATCCTGAGGCTAAATCTAAAGTTGTAAAATACTGAGATCGTCCTAATTTATCTAATATGTCGGTAATGTTTGGCAAGGGAAATTTATCGTCAATTGTTTTCTTGTTTAATCCTCTAAAATCTATTACTAATCGAAATTTTCTTTTGCCAGAAGCGTCTTGTTTTTTGGGTACAATCCAGACAGGAGAGTTCCATGGAGAATTTGAAGGTCTAATAATTCCTTGTTCAAGCATGTCCTCAGTTTGTTTATTAATTTCGTTCTTGTAAATCTCTGGATATCTATAATTTCTGGAGTATACGGGAATTTCATCAGTAGTCCTAATAACATGTTTTATTTGGTTGGTAAAAGTTAAATCGTTTCCCTCAATATGGAATAAATCTGCATAATCTTTTATTAAACTTGTTATAGCGGATTTTTCTTCCGAGTTCATATGTTCCATTCTAAATTTTGATAAATCTAAATTTTTTCTTCTCGAATTTTTTTGTTTATAATCTAATAAATTGAAATTAGCGTTCATTTGCATTGCATCAGGTCTGAAAATATTATATTCCTCTAAAGATTTTACTTCTAATGGTTTACTTATTGTTAATTTTACATTTTCTTCCGTATTGTTTATAATAGGGCAATAGGCTTCACCATTATGCACTGAAACTATACACTGCGGAATTTCTAATCCGTTCACTTGTTTGTGTGGTAAAATACCTTCTCCATTATGAATATTTTGTATTTTTAATTTAACTGTTTGGCTAGTGCGGGCTTGTATAACATAACTAAATTGTTCCTGCTTTATTGACGTGCTGTCTGTTTTATTACAACTTCCTTTTTCAGTGTTAAAATATTGAATAGGGATTTCCTCATCACAAAGTATTAATTTATTATTTATAAAGTCTAAGCTTATTCCTAAATCCTTTATATTGTCTAGCCCTAGTAATAGGTCAAAATTCTGATGAAAGTCAAATAAATAAAATTTAATTGCTTTTTTAGACAACAGAGGTATGGTGCAACAAAAATTTTCTTTTGAAGTGCCGTGTGCGGTGATTACTTCAAACGGCTCTTTTTTAATGCTTGTTTTAAAATTTTTCCAGCCTAAAGATTTTCGCATAAATGATCTAGTACTGCCTGTGTCAATTAATATTCTAGATTTGGTGTTTGTGTCGTATATAAATGGTAGCTCGTTATTTTCGCTTTGTAGATTCATTATTGAAAATCGATTCCGAGGCTTGTATGTCCAAAAAAATCGTCCTGATCGATTTTAGCGGTCTCTTCTTCGTAGTTGTCGGTTAAATTTTGGGATTCTTCTTTCCCGAGATCTTCTTCAAAAGCGAATGATTCTTGTCCATTAGTCTGGTACATAGTGTAATCGTCTTTTTCGGCTCCTTGTCCGGTCATTTGATACAAATTCGTTTGTCTAGAAGGCCTATCTGTCTGTCTGGTGGAAATACTCATAGGGGTAGGTTGATAACCCGTATTTCGCTGAGGATACTGAGGTTTAGTAGTGTTGTTGTTTGGTTGTCCCCTTTGAGGCTGACCCTGATTAGCAAAAGTTGGTGGTCTATAGGAAGGATTTGGGTGTTGATAAAGCTGTTTAGGTATTTGGTGGTATTTAAATTCAGTATGTATTGGTCTTCTTACGTTATGAGTTTGGCTTTTCTGAAAGACTGGTTGTTTGCTTGGCTGAGTAAACATTTTATTATTTTTAAATTGGAAGTCGTTTGTGAGCATATTAAGTGCTTCACTAAGAGTGTTAGGGTTCTTGGTACGCATTAGTGACCCGATGGGTTCATGCAAACCCCTAAGGAGAACTCTTAAAGCTAGTTTCTGAACGTATTCTATTAAAATGTCTTTAGCCATCTGCCTTTGAGGCTCTTTATTCATAAAAAATGAAATTTGTAAATTTAGTAACTTTTGAATTTTCTCATAGAATTGAAATGGTGATTCGTTACTTTCTTGTTTTAATTCTGACATCTCTAAGTTTAATGTGAAACAATCCCTTTTGTCTGAATAACTAATTAATAATACTTTTCTAGTTTCGTGCCAATTGTAAGAGTTAGAGTTTACAACCATTTCCAGTGCTTGGCCTTTTAATTTAGAAAGAATAGAGGAGAACAGATACTCATTTTGAAAATCCTCTGGATTTTCGCTTACATAAAACTTATTCACTATCTTATCACATATCGAGATAAATCTGTGGAGCATAGTGGGCTCTCCACTATACTCGGGTATCATGTCAAGATACTCCTTTTTTAATGTTGGCGTTGCCATTATTTAATATTATTTTTCAAAATAATAAAAATTAAAAATCAATTATATAAAATTAAAAAGTATTTACCCTACTTTTTCTTAATTCTATATCTTAAGATCTACTTACAAGTTGATCCAAAATACTTTGCTCATTTGAACAACTTTCACTTTTCACTTACACGATATTCGCGCGTGTTCTTAATAGATATGCGCTCTATTAAGTGGTTGTAGATATTCACTCTACTTAAGGATTCCTCAATTAACGGTTAAAACCGATGGACGTTATATTCACTAACTTCCTTGAGGTGTCCTACCGTTTTCTTGATGTCGTTACAGATATGCGCTCTGTAACGAATCGAGTTTTTGCAGTATCTCGGTTAACGATTGAAATCGAAAAAAATTATGTTCATTAATTTTCCCGAGATGTCCTACCGACTGCGCCAGTTACGTTTTATATTAAGCAAGAAAGGTTTTTAAAAATGATTTTTATTTTTAACAAACCTTTGAATTTAATAAACAATTAATTTAGAAAACTGTTACATAAATTTTTACTTAATAAAACAATACAATTGATATGCACTCAATCGGAGTGGAAAACGTCTGTGCGATACAGAGGCGACTTACACACTGCCGGGGCTCTGTTCTCACACCTATATAATACTAAAGCTGCGTAAGCAGGAATCTTCCTAGCACGCATTTAATTATGAAATGTTCACATAAAATGTTTATATAACTTATATATACATAATAAGTTTACATTAGTTTACTATTATCCGAACTTCAATATAACCTCAATAAAAAACCTACTCAGACGTAACGTTTTCAATAGCTCTTGGCGTTCTCCATTAGTGTCTAAAATGTTCGGCTTGAATTTGTTGGGTTAAGCGGTGACTATTTTAAAGGAAAGTTTCGAAACCTGTTTGTCCTATGTAGAATTTGTTGCAGTTTGTAGAGTTTAATTTGTATATGCCTGGTGTTCTGGTGTTCTTTCTGTTCTGTTTTATTTTGTTTTGCAGTTTGTTACTATTTTATAGTTCGTGAATTTTGTAGTCCATTACGTTCGATGAATCTTATTATTCACTTAAACAACAGTTTATGAACATTCCCGTAACATAGAGTGTGTTTTGTGTGTATGTGATTGTGTTAGTATTTATTTTTTATTGCCTTGATTTATTGATGTTTTAGTCTGAATCGTAATAAAAAAGCAGACATATGGTTTTTTAGACACAATTATTACTAATTTTTTTAGAAATATTATTGCATTATTGTGGCTTGAAGAATTTTATAGAGATATTATTTTAAATAATTTGGATATTTTATTTGGTTTATTGAAAAAAAATGGGAAGGAAAAAGTTCTTATGAAGTGATTCAGCCGTCAGATACACTACACTCGCTATCTCATTGTCGGGGCTGTACTCTTGCATGAACATTTACTTATACATACATCGTGTTTTGTGTTTGTGCTTGTGTTACTATTTTTTTTATCGCCTTGATATCTTGAACTTTTAGTCTGAAAAGTAACCAAAAAAAGCAGACATACTTTTTTACTATTTAGAGGCTAAAATCATTTTAATTTTCTCGGAATTGATAGGTCATTATTATTAACTTGAAGAAGTCTATTAAAACTTTATTTTTAATAAATTAGATGTTGTAATTGCTTTATGGAAAAATTTTGTGATGGAAAGAGATGTTATGAAGTGATTCAGCCGTCAGATACACTACACTCGCTAAGCAGGTCTAATCAATTTCTTGCAAATATTATGCAAATTCGCTTATTCAAAGCCGAAAGCTCATAAAAACTGGCTGGAAGAGTTTTAATTACAGAGCTTTATAAATAAAACACAATATCGTAAAACAGTTTTAATTAATTGGTTTCTTAGTCATTTTAGGGCACACCTGCCTCTCTAACCTTTACTATAAAATGGATATACGAGGATAATGCTATATTCTGTATATTGTTTCCTAAAGGGAATTTGAATACACCATACATAAACACATTCATAGACATTTTACCCAAGTAATTGTAACTATTTTCTGTAAATAGGGAATTCCTCTCCATGTTTATATTTGATGCTTTTATAAAAGCCATACCTTTTATGACCAATATTCACCAGTAACCTTTCCTCTAACTGCCCATCTTTCTTTCACTTTCCTACTTGACTTTATTAGCATTTTGTTTTTCAGCACCGATCATCAAACTTGATAGTTTACGTGTTTCTGATCCATTTAACAGCAAGATAATTCTAAACAACGTGGAAGTATGTATTGGAAGAGCCCGCAAAGCAAAATATACCTGTCAAAAACAACTGGATGTCATAAAGGAGTTACAAAGATTTAAACATATTGCATAAGAAAAAAACAAAATAGCTGGATGATTTAATGGGTTAAACTTTTTGTATCGTAAAAAAATAATAACTGGATGACTCACAAAAACATACAATAGCCAGATGATTCAAAAACATAATACCTGGTTGATTAAAAGAATTAACAAAAGCTAGATAATGAAATTCAAATAACAAAATTGAACTAAACACAGTCCTTAAGAGAAGCTATATGAGTCACATTTATGAAACAAATATTTGCGGCAAAGGCAGAAGTAAACTTAGACGACTCATAGAGAAAAACAAATGCTGAACGACTGAGGTAAGAAAATATATAAAAGACCTACAGAGGTAAACAAAAGCTAAACGAGTAACATTGGTAAACAAACCATGAAGAATGTCATAAGTAAACGAATATGTATTTACAATAAAATGTAATTATAAATAGGTAAATCGTAAATACGAGATAAATGTTTGGTGTGAGGTTCAGTAAGCTATTATTAAATAAATGGGATAATCGTAGTTATATAATCAAACCTCTATCACCTATAAATAGACACAATTTTTTTAAAACACACAAAATAAATTATTTATTTTAAAAAAATAAAATAAAATCGGACAAATAATAGAAAATATATAAGGAATATTATTCCTTGTTTCTCAGCTAAAACAATTAAAGGCGTGATGTGTCTAAGCAACACGTATTTATACTTGTGAGCGATGAGAATAAAAATGTAGAAAACTAACAACATGGAAATTCATTTGTATGCAAGCTTTGTAAGGGAGATATACAAAGTAGTTACAATGCAGAACAAACTTTAATGATTAGAGTGTGTAATGCATTATGATCTGTATAATACGGTTCTAGTGTCTGGTTTGGTCATGGAAAAATTAAACCATGAATACGACGTTGCATATGTAACAAGGGTCTTATTTTTTTATAGGTAGGATTTTTGGTTTAATAAATAGAATTTTTGTTTATTATTTCTCAAATACGTCATAAGTATAGACGAAACAATGACCTCAGGGACGGATACGAGAGGCGTAATAGTGGGTTGTAGCCACTGAAGGGGTTTGTTTTTCCATATTAGTTTTATTGAAATTATGGGGAGTGGCAAATTTTAATGATATTTCCAAAGGACGTTGCCACATGTCGTTTATTTGTGCAATAAAAATGCACGCTTTAGGATATGTTTGCCTGCTACAAAGAAAAATAAATGTATATGCTCTATAAAATATGTAGAGGTAACGATGTTGTGATTAAATCTTGTCATATCTAGACAAGGAATCAATTTTTGAAATATAAAATTAAATAATAAATAAACAAAACACTGTATATTACATAAAGCAGTCTACTAAGTTCAAAAGTGTTAAATTGCTTTTAAAGGAAAGACATACCAAATTCGTGACTCTAGTTAAATGTCTACAACTAAAACAAAGGTCCTCTTGGATATATCAAGGTAGAAAGACCCAAGGTCATAAAAGGAATACCTTGGAAAAAGGTCAAATAAACATTCGATAACTTTAAGAAATGAAAAACCTTTTCAAGCATATGTATTCATAAAACGCTTTTCTGTAGAATTATAGGTTATGAAATTAAAAGAGAACTTAATTGATACAACACACACGATTTTCTCTTTGTTAAACGTGATTTAGAAATATACGGCTCCTTAAAGTGTCGCCTTGGGAGCACGATATCAACGAAAGCAATGGTGCTGGGAAATAATTAGCATGAGATAACATTTTAAAATTTCAAAATAAAGTTATCAGTGAAAAAAGTGGACTACGTTATGATTTTATCGTAACTATTTGATAAGGTTTTTGAGACAAACCTTTAAATAAAATTATTCTTTTGTAATAATATGTAATAAAAATACAAAAATAAAACATATTAGTTAATCTTTACAAGCAGATATCCTTAATAACACATTACGATATATTAACCGTTGCTCGCGTGATGAAATTCGATGTTTTAAAAGGACGGAATAAAGTGACGTAGTAAAGAAGTCGCTGCCCCGCCCTTCTTATTTCTCTGTCAGATAATTGCTTAGAAAACTGTGAATATTGGAATAAAAGGTCTTCACTAGACAAAACTTGTTAAGAAATCGAAACCAGTGAATTTATACTTGTTTAAGAGGTAAATAAACTTGTAAAGTATCAAATGTAAATGCATGAAAAATTATTTTATGATACCAGAGAAACCCCTATAGTGAACTCTGAGATAGTAATCTCTAAATAAGAAGTAATTATTTATAAATAATTATAAAATATTTTCGGTTTTTTTAGGTTGTTATTTATAAATTTGTAATACTTATCATTTTATATTTACAGTGTCCTAACTTAATCATTCTTTGTAAAATAATATTTTTTTTATATATATAGAAGGAAAATGGATTATTTTCAACTGTATCAGAGTGTCTTTTGTCTTTGTGGTATTCTGCGTGATTCTATCTGTGAGTGTGGGGTTGAGTAGTGTTTCTATACACTGTAGATATAACTTACAAGCAGATATCTATCTCAATTGTTACAGTTGAAGTATTATTTTTAGTCAACACATTTATGAACCTCTAGGCACATTAATAGCATCATATATAACAGAGAGTGATAGCACACAGAGCTCAATTTACATAAACTATAAAGGTCTATGTAAAATGAATTATGTGTTACAGAATTCCTCTAGTATAGTCTGTTTTTAGAGAACTTGTCCGTAAACCATATTGTTAGTTTTCGTAAACCATATTGTTAGTTTTCGGACATATATGTTTGAAAAGTATAATAACTAAAACAAATATGATACAAGGCTGTAATACAAAAAAAAAACAATACAATTATTTTCTCCAACACATATTTAAAACGTATTACAATAATATCTATTTTACAGACGAATCTCTCTTGTTAAAAAAATTAAAAATAATAATTTAATTACCACACACAAATTGACAATCCTATACAATTTACCAATATCGAAGTTTTAGAAGTAAGTTATATTACTTATGAAACTAGTAGACAATGGTATAAAAAAATGAACAGTTTTGTGAATGAAGAGAGAATAAAAGAAATAGACGCTCTAGAAAAAACTATATATATATTATTGTTAGCCTTCTCTAAACGTATTACTTTTAGAGTTTATAATAAATTATAATTATTAACCCCTATGATAAAATACAGCAGAAAATAAAGTTACATAAAAATAATCATAAGAGAAAACACAAAATGTTATAAATAACTTCTTTGAGTAACAAATAAATTTACAACACCTTGACAAAGAAATTATAAAAGAAAAAGAATTTTCAACTTAGGAATTAGAATTAGTTACAGACTAAAATATATCGTTGTTCATAACGTTGAAATACACATAATCATGTTGAACAATCATTTAAATCTTAACAAAACTAGAGAAAGAAATAAATACAACAGTTAGGACGAAATGATTACTCAAATAACAGTTAGTAATTCTTCGAGTAAACAAACAAATCTAGCAACTTAGTTTACCTCTATTTCTCAGTATTCTTGAAACATCAACATGAATCACCAATTTTTTAAACACGGTGAACCAAACGTGGTAAAATATTTCATTAGTCATCCAATGTATGTCTGAATAAAGTCATCAATTTGTCTTAATTAAAATAACATTTTTCTTGTTTTGTTAATCAATGAGATATTAGCTACCATATTTTTTTTGATTTTCTGGAGAGCTGTGAAGTGTAAAAATAGAATTCGGAGCAGCTTATTCGTAAACGTACTGGGACTATTACTTCTCTATTATACCCAGAAAAGAACGAAATCATAAAGTCATATTTCACCGTCCAAATTATAAAACAATTTCTTTTTACTAAAATCAAACGATTTAATTGTTAATACTTTAACCTCAGGTGAAACGGGACATTTCTTTTGCCATTGGATAAACGTTGAGAAATAAAATTACCGGCTTTTGGGTATTTACTGAGTACAAATATTAAAACAAAAATTTACCATGAAAAAACCCCAGGATAAATTTAGGCCAATATAAAATTATCGGGTAAATGTGGAAGCTAAGAACTAATTTTTCAAAAACCTATCAGGTTTTGTTTTATAAAAGCTTGTTTTTGGTCTCAAAAAAATAAACGTTTTGTAGGGCTGCAAAACTATCATATAATGCAGAAAATTACAAGATTGTTGAAATGTTAAAGAGACATGATTTTCCTGTATTATTAGCTAGATATTTATGTCCCTTATGCAATTATTGACACCTTGTGTTTACAGTATTGTTACCTTGGGTATATTGTAGTCACCAGCGCATTTCGTAAAATATTTTATTCGAACATATTGTAGTATCACTTAGGCTGTACCATATATCACGAAGATAGTGTTCATAAATAATTAGCGATAAATAAAAAATTATATTTAAATAACTTAATCAATGTGAAGAGGTAATTATATTTGTATGGCTACTCATTTATAATGCCTTTGCAACATTTACGCCTTTCAATAATTTTACCATTTGCAGAGAAAATTTAGGTTGATAATACCAAAATTAAATGAAATTTACTGTCTACTAACTAACCATTCAAGAAGTATTGTTTAACTCCCATTGTGTTTGCTTACTACATTAATTTTAGTCGCGAGATAAAATGCTGACTCTTAAAAGGACGGAGTAATGTGATGTAGTAAAGGAGGCGCTGCTACTCCCTTCTAATTACTCCACCTTCTTGATATTGTTTAGACTTTCGTGAACCTTAGAATAATACTCCCGCAATAGGCGAAACCGGACTCTATAACTTTTCTAGCCTATACATTGTAATTAAACCCTGTAGCATAATAAACCTAAGAGTTTGATAAATTATTTTATGACGACAGTGAATTCTAAAAGAATGTTTTTCCTTTTACTAAATTACTAACGAATGAAGGATTGTGTCGGACATTTAGAGTTTTACTATTTCTACTGTATTACTATAATATAGAGAATGATATCTCTGTTTTATATTTAGTGGAATACGAAGTATCTCAGGAATATAGGAGTTACATCCACAATATTTACTGCGAATTTTATTTTGTGTATAAGTGTGCGTGATTGACATTACAAACATATTTACTCCAGTGTTAAAATTTTTTTCATTGTTATTTTTCGATGGTAACATCGCGTCTTCATGTGTCTCTACAATACAGTACCAGTCTGATACAACCTTGAGAGCGTCATTTCTTCTGAAGATAAAAATTTTCTTCCCCACCTGACGGTTATATTTCCATTTACCCTTACAAGTTTCAAAGCCTATAAATCGCCATCTGTTGCGCACCTCCCGAATGATATATTTCATAACATTTTTCCTCATAGAGCATATCGACTCGTTGACACTCAGTCTTCATTCCGTATCGACTGCGGAGTCGAAAAAACGCATATTAATTTTTTTTAAAATCCATTAGCAAATTTACGTTTTATTATTTTAAATTATAATTGAATTATTAATGAATTATTAGCTGTATATAAATGAATACGGTGTCTCTCAGGAATACTATACCATTACATTTGTCACAAAATACTACTGAAATAATTTAGAAAACCTCATCGAAAACACTGCGTCTATAAATACAATGTTTGAAAAATTAATTTTGTCATATATAAATAGATCCTAGCATAAATATAGATATAATAACATTATTGACGTTTATTAATTCTTTACAGCCTCACTAAAATATTCCTTAGTCACTAGGAATAGACGTGAGAAGTATTGAAACCCATTTTAAAAACGTTACACTTCATTGGAAGAATTGGGTTTATAAATTGAAACGTGAGCAATAGATAGGGAACACCTGGAACTTGATGGTTGGAAATGGTTTCGTCTTTCGTTCAATATCTAAGACAGATCATGTTTGCAAAAATTGCATAACTTTACTTATTTTATAATTTAAATTCAAGTTATATTATCTAGTTTCTTACGATCAAAGTGCTCCACCGTACGGCTTTTCCTCACTACAAATTTAATTTATCTACTTTTAATAAATTGTGAGGAATTTACTTTCAAAAAAATGTCTATGCCGTAACCTCGAACAGTTGATAAACTTAACTGCTCTCTTAATGGGAAAGTTAGCACTGATTTCACCAACTTTTACTGAAGTAGGTTCCAAGATAGTTTTACAGACCTACATAAAGAGTAGGAGGTGCAACTTAATAACTTCACAACTTCCACTTTCAATGCCTTACCTTCTGTAACTTTAAACATTAAATTTGGTCTGAGTTTAAAAAGTCCCCATTTTAGAGCATTAAGTTGACTACTTAAAAAGTTAGTTTCCATGTAGGGCCTACCTGTAAAATACGTTTGGGCGATTATGTTTTAAAATGACAATAAAACATTTTAAATACATATTCCGAAACGTATTGGAAACTCTCTCTTGAAACATCAAGTTGTAAGATTATCACTATAAAAAATTCCGTCATTCTATCCAGGTACTAAATGAGTATCAGCTTTGTAGCATTATTAAAATGTTTTCCCAAAGTGATAACATGTACTTACTTTACTTTACTTTATCCAACGCCTGCCCTTGGTAACTCGACCATTTGGCATCGTGCAGACCAGTAGAGTTTGGAGAGTCTGGTTTTTTGGGTCGCTATTGTATGCTTCAAGCTGTGGGCAGGCAGGAAGGTGGTCTCCATTCATCCTGCCTGTTTGCACAAGAGGCACTGATCCGTGTCCGCCAGCCCAATGCATTGAAGATGCGCTTGAAGGTAGTCGTGTCACGTGGTTAGACTGAACAGCTCAACACTGATAGGTCGAGTCAGGTTTTTTGGAATGGGGTTGGTGCAAAGTTCTTGCCATCTCTTTCCAACAGCCAGGTTTTCTTCATATGCTTTCAAGTACGTCTTAGCTGCTGCGTGAATCCTGGTGCCAGCAGAGCCCAGTGATATTTTCATTTGTGGCTGTGGTAGGCCGCCCCCACTCTTGGCGAGGTTGTCAGCTTTTTCGTTCCCTGTTGTGCCAATGTGGCTGGGAATCCACTCAAGCGCAATTCTGAAGCCTGCCTCTTGGCATAGTTGCATTTTTTCTCTGCACGACACTGTCAAGGTGCAGTCAGTTGGTGTGAGTAGATATGAAGCCACTTTGGGACAATCTACCCTTAACTAGACTGTACGTTACCGGGGACTATAGCGGTAGTTTTGGAAGACGAAGAAGGTCGGTGAGGCCTTGATCCTAGACCTTGGGGGTGGGTTTGACTACGTTTAGAGGGGTAGGGGAGAGTTTTAGGAAAACAATATATTCTAACCCACTAACCTAGGCTAGCCAAATTGCATCTAACCTAAAATAGCCTTAGGTGTGAGGGTGATCTCAGCTACGTTCAGGACTTTCCCCGGGGGTAGCTCCGTGGGTAGATTCGGGGTGGGGTAGTTTCTGAAAATATTTTGGAAAATTGTATCTTGACTGATAGGGTGATTCTAGAGTGCATTATCGCTATGGTTGGGGGTGGTTTACCAGGGGTAGTTTTTAAATAAGATATGAAAATGCCAAAATCGATCGGTTTGATCAAATGACTGTATGCGGTACGTTTATATTATGCCATGGATAGATGCGGGGATAGGGTCACCCGGGGTACTTATCAGAATACAAAAAAAATGATCGGTCCATGGAGTCGTGCTCGAGGTAAAGTCGACATGGAGCAAGGCCTCAGGTAAAACTACATTGAAGCACGGTCTCAGGTAAAGCCATCTCGAGGCCGGCCCTTAGGTAAAGTAACACTGGAATAGCCCCGGGGTGGGGTTAACTTTTGGAAAGATTTAATGGTTAACTGATGAAGTATCCGCGTTCGAGCGACTCTACGCATGTAGTAGGCCCACCCCTAACTAGAGTGTTCTACCCCTAAATGAATTGGGTGATACCGGGCCCCGGGGCAAGGGTTATATGATTGCCAAACTCAAAATTTGTCTATGCTACTAAATTAATAAACAATGCAACAAAGCCTTATCGTTTGAGGGAATACGTTTGCCCTACATAACCGGCGACCGTGTGCTAGACATGTGCAAACCTGCAGAGATAACACATGGTCTCAGGTAAAACTAACATGGAGCAGGGCCACGGGTAAAGCCGGCCTGGAGTAGGGCCTTAGGCAAAGACATGCCTGAGGTCGGGCATCAGACCTTAGGTAAAGCTACCTTGGAGTCATCCTTTAGGTAAAGCATGACCATAGGTAAAGCCGACCTGGAGTGGTAAAACAGCTACCAAAGCATACCCTATCACAATATTATACATCCTGTATTACGCCAATTTGTACGTTACCCTACATAGGCCTACATACTGTGTTATGGAAATATCCATGTAAATCTACATAGTCCTACACACACTATCTTAAGCTAATAAGCATGGAAACCTACATTCCTTCTGTATTAATCCAATATGTATGTTACCCTACATAGGCCTACATACCGAGTTCAGCCAATTTGCATGTACACCTAAATAGGACTACATCCTCTATTAAGCCGATATGCACCTTGTCCTACAAAAGCCTACAAAATGTGTTAACCCGGTATGCATGTAAACCTACATAGTCCTACACCTTGTATTAATCTAAGATACACATTACCCTACATATATCCTGTAATGGATGTTAACCCATATACATCCTGTATTAGGCCGGTATGCATATAAACCTACATAGGCCTACACCCTGTATTAAGCCAAGATGCACGTTACCCTACATACATCCTGTAATAATACACTTCATGACAGGTGTAGAAAAGTTCATACACAGAGCTCGACATATAAATGCTTGTTTAAAACCTTTACAGTAATATTGTTACGATCGCGATAGCGCACTCTGGACATATCCACATAACCGCAGCAAATGATGTCAAACAAAATGTCGGTCAAGATGGCGTCCGGACCAACGGCAGGTCATCTGTATAGGTTTAACTGTTGCCTGTATATGTGTGCCACCTATACTTACTTTAACCCTAGTCCATCTATCACAGAAAGAAGAAAGCGGCCTATTGCTGAGCATAAGGGCGGGTGTGTACAAATCTGAAAGAGTTCAACATGCCTCTGTCCCCGTGGTAACCCCTATCAGACTTGACGTAATCAACCCCTAACCAAGAGAACAATATAAGTATGGACAACACAGACCCAGGTATTCAGACAACACCTTGGTAGGTGTCTACTACTGGACAGATACTCTCACAATCGAGAAGAAAGCGGTCCCCAAACTATCACTGTGTCGTCGTTGAATACGCTCGTTTCGTACCTAGAAAGGAAGGTCAAATGATACTGTCAACCCCGTGCGTCTCAGTGAAGCAGGATTCTTTTACACCGGCCAAGAAGATCAAACATTGTGCTTTTAATGCGCCGGAGGCCTTGAAGCTTGGTCAGGGAATGATGATCCGTTACAGGAACACGCAAAGTGGTTTCCTAAATGTAAATACGTAGTGGGTATAAGTGCTAAAAGGGCACATATGGGGGTAGACATCTGTACAACAGACGATGAAGACTACTCGGACGATGATTGTGTAAACAATCAGGATGAACGTACGCTGTGCAAGATTTGCTGTATCGATGAAATACAGGTTGCCCTTCTACCATGCGGACATGTGTTTGCCTGTCAGGGGTGTGCATTAAACCTTCAAGAGTGTGGCATATGCAGAGTATAGACATTCGCTACGATAAGAGTATATCTATCGTAGCTAGGCCTAATGTAAATAATATTATGTGATCAATAAAACGATTTTGTTTACGATACATGTGTTTTTACTTATTGTCGAAGAAAAATAGCGGTAGATCAACAAGGATGGCGTATAAGGTAATAAGTAATAGTGTCTTGATAATAGAGACGTATAATTACATTATTAATAATATGATGTGAACAATAAACAAAATTAAACGTTCAATATTAAATCTAGTTACAAATACTCTGCTATCGCTTTATACACATTACCATTACTTTTATACAAAAGCTTGACAGGTCGCAACTTGTCTTGCATGAGACATATTACTAGATATCTAGGTAATTAATATATCCACTCAGCCTCTAAAATAGACAAGTTTAACACTATCTCTTAATATTAGACATTTTTCTGTAAACTGTAAAAATTCCAAATATCTATCGTAATTTCGGCTAAATATAACTTATAAATATCGAATATAACTTCGTAAAAACATGTAAACTCATGTCCCGTGCCTAATGCTAAATCTAGTGTGGTATTTCTAAAACAATATAAACTGTCGTTAAAGTGTATTAAAAACTGATTAGGGCAAAACACAGCACAGTCATTGATAATATCGTCTGAGAACCTAATTAGCGGGTTGGTGAGGCATTCAACTGATGCCATGGCGTGTCTGAAAAGTAACACAAAGGTTATTGTAATAATGTTATCTATGCTTTGTTCACACAAATATCCCCCGAAGAAACCCCACACCCGCCAACCCCTCGTAACATCCAACCAAAAACAAAACGATGCCTCCGTATATCAACGACCCTCCTGCTTGACAAGTACGTTCACCTTATGGACCTTTACGGCCGCTCCAGAGGGGATGCATACTCCTTACGGACAGGTTAGAGCCACGCCAGTGGGCATTCATGCTTCTCATTCGCACTACCCGTCAAGCGGGAGGGTCTTAAAATTATTTTTTAAAACAATTTGTGTGAAAAAATCAACATTCGCCGGGACATAGCTATTCATTTTGTTCACTCATTCGTGGAATTTTGTAGCCATAAGTTAGTTATCATTGTGCATAAATGCATTTTTTTATAATTTTTTGGGTAATCTGAATATTTATAGAAAACAATACATAGCTAATCATTGTGCATAATTAATACTTATATATAATCTAGCATTTGTCAAGTTGAATATTTATACATACATAGCTAATCATTATGTTTACCTATCCATAAGGCAGTAATCATTGTACATATTTAATCCTTATTAATTTAGCATTTGTTAAGCTGAATATTTATAGAATACAATACATAGATAATCATTGTGCATAATTAATACTTATATATATAATCTAGCATTTGTTAAGCTGAATAATTATAGAATACAATACATAGATAATCGTTATGTTCACCTAACCATAAGGCAGTAATCATTGTACATATCTAATACATATTAATCTAGCATTTGTTAAGCGTAATAATTATAGAATACATAGATAATCATTATGTTTACCTAGCCATAGCATTAACCATAAGGCAGTAATCATTGTACAGGTATAATACTTATTACTCTAACATTTGTTAAGCTGTATATATTTATAGAATACATAGCTAATCATTATGTTTACCTAACCATAAGACAGTAATCATTGTACAGATTTAATACTTATTAATCTAGCATTTGTTAAGCTGAATATTGACACAATACATAGCTATTGATTTTATTCGCTCATGCGAGGACGTTTGTAACCGTAAGGCAGTGTGTCGTACCCATCGTCGTCCAATTTCCTCTTTGCACCTGGTAACCTGAAGATTTTATTTTCAGACATCGTGATGACGTCACGATCTTTTGTGCGACGAATCCTATCACTAGTGGCTACTATAGGATCATTACCTTCCAAAACCATCCGTTTCATCGTCTCAAAATTGACCGAGACGGAAGTACTGAGATTCAGGGTCAGGCCTTTGACTTGGTCACGTGTTCGTTTTTATTTGTAGACCAGACTTTGTAGGCGTAGACTTTAGGACCTCCTGAGACGAATTCGGTGTTATAAGACCCTTGGCCGTATTCTAAGAGCTCGTCAGTCATCTGGCCTAAATAATCTCCAGTCACTACTCTTGGCAAACCCTCCCTATGAAGTTATACTACGCTGTCGGTACCCTTGTAGATAAGTTGAGGGCCTAGAGCGTCCATATATTCGTACAACTTTATCCGGGAGTGGGCGGTTGTGTAGACGGCCAGCACAACGTTAACAGTGGGTAGTATTTCGCAAACGTCATCTGACAACTGTCTATTCTCTACCAAAACGCCTTCGTTTACTTACTGAATGTGATTCACGTCAATGGAAGGGCTTTGCAGCATTTTAAATAACTCCTGAGGCTGCCTAATAATCGACGTTTTCGACTGATTCTCCCTCTGTCCGAATTTTCCCCAAAACGAGTTCAACATCAATTTGGCCAACGAGCGGGATCCTTCGTTTTTAGCGATCTTCGACTGGTCCAAACGGACACCCTCGTTGATGAAATAATCTTCTACGCACTTGGCCTTGTCCTCTTCGGTCCGGCACCAGCCGGGGTAACCTGACGCCTCTTGTTTCATCTTTAGAAATTTATTAATAAACTCTTTAAACAGCCCGTCGTTCCCTGAAGCCATCTCGTACTGCCACATCTCGTGCATTTCCACAACGACATAGCCCTTCTCTACCGCCTTGCGTATCACGTCCATGGTCCATGTGCCTGTCAGAGCGCGCTCGTCCTTCGTATGGCCGCATTCGTCAGGATTCAGAGTATCGCCGCATGTCCGTCAGAGCACAAACATCAACTTCTTATTCATCTTTAGAGGCAATACGGGGCGGTAGAGCGCTGTAGGTGGCAGAATTGTGCACTTGAGCAACCATTCGGCACTCATCCCAATTTCCTGCATTCGCCGTTACCGACGGCCAACTTTGGGTGTCCAATCGGGTATTTTCCGTACTTGCATACCCATGCGTAGAGCGAACACACGTCGGCGTACTGGATTGTTTAGTCCTCTTTAGCGACGCAGTAAGTCTTTATATTCCCCGTCCTGCGGCTGAAGAAAGCGTCACGTGGGTTAAGAGGCGCTGCGTTGAGGACGGGGTGGTTGTCGAGGTAATCTAAGGACTTGTTGTTTTTCTTCTGCTTTCTGAATACACACTCCCACATCTCGACGACTTTGTAGCCGGCCTGCGAGATTTTAGCATTTTTAGCTTTTGTAATTTCGAAGCGTGCGTTGTGCGTGTCCGCCGGATCATCCTCCAGAGCAGCGTCACGTCCGTTTGGGAAGCTCGTGGGACAGCCGTGGAACCAACATCCTTGGAGCCACAGCAACCATTGCAGAGCGATAAACGATTGTTTATCGGCCAGGCGGTAGCCGGCTTTCGGAAGTATGGCTATATTGTTTGGTTTTAGGAAGTTTCTTCTAAAGGCCAGGATACAAGCGCTAGCGATGGTCACCGCCTCTAGAAACGGATCAACATTACACTCTTGTAGGAAACAGGTCCTGAATTTCAAGCACGCCTGTGCCAAGATATCCACGTCCGATAGGCAGTATTCGAATATTTCTTTTTGAAAGTCAAAGACGTACTCGTTGCGCACCTGGTCGTCATACCATCGTGAAAACTCTTCGTGATTCTTGACAAACATACAATCGGGGCAATAGTACTCTTTGGCAGGCATGGGGCCTACATACTTTTCGTTGGCCAGCGTGTTGAAGAGGTGCGGAAAATATCCCTTTTTCTTTTCCGGAGGCAGATCGAAAACCTTAGGCAGTTTAGACAGAGCCATAGGCATGTAGTTGAGAGAGTCGATGAACTTTGTATATTGTCAATCTTCATGAGGATGACCTTGGTGCCTCGCGTAATCAGGTCAGGTGTAAATTGAGTCTCTTCTATCATGTACTTTAGGATAAATGAAAAATCAAAGACCTGGCCGTTGTGAGCTATTACAATCACTTTTTTGTAAGCCTTTCGCACTTCCATAAGGTACACCATGAACCCGTTGACGGGGTCCTCTCTGATCACTCGGGTTCTATCCGTGCACTGTAGGCCGGCGCCGCCGTTCATACACATCCAACAGTATTGCTGGGATACGCACAAGTTGACTCGATGAACACGAGCGTCGTTATTAACTTCGTCTTGTCAAGTTTCAAGATCAAAGAAGACAAACAGAAAGTTATTTGGTAGCGGGCGACGTGTATCAATTCTCATGTAGCACAGATGGCCTGCTGGATTTAATCCTTACACACTTTACAATAGCTCTCGCCGCATTAGTGAGGAGCTTTTCTTTTTTCGTTAGAATGTATCTATTACAGTCTAAACACTTTCTTATAGCCCTGCATACGCTTCTGATGTGCGCCTTAAAACAAGCTCTATCTTGAAATTGTCTATTGCAGTCGCCGCACAGGGTGCCGTCGTCTTCAAGCACACACGGCGGGGTCATCTTGCAAGAGCTGCATTTGGCTGAGCATCTATGTCGCAGGCGATTATCGTATGGAACATGACACAATTCGCAATAGTAATGACACGCAAACGCACCTGTCAAATTTGTAACAACGTTGAAGTGGTTGATATAACAAATTTAGCTTGTGCCTGGGGTTCTAAACGTCGCCCTCAAAGTAAATATCACGACCTTTGCTGCCGTAATTGTAAACGGTGATTTTATAATCGGCGAGTAAATCTTGAAACTGTTGCAATTCTCGAATCCGGCACCACCATCTCCTATCTGCACCCCGGCGTCCGTCATTAGCTGGTTTACTCTGTTGGTTTGACGATTGCAACTGTCCTTACTCACAAGGTTGTACTTGGGGTCTTTTAACGCATGCGCAATAGCTACAACCAGAGCACGGGGTAAACAGAGAGTGTCCGTATTTTTAATCATAACAATCCCCTTCCTACGGTGCGATTATTCTTTGAAATTATTATACAGTCCGGGTCTTACCCGCCCGCGCCCTATAGGTACTTTAAATTTTGTACAGGTCACTCTGAAGGTGTCGTCGGCTTTAAAGGTGTCTGCGTTGCTCTGGATAATGGAACCAAAGATGTTAAACAACGCGTCCACAGTTATCGAAGTCGCCGCTGTAAAATCAATATATCCAGGGGCGTGGTTTCGGAGATTTAGGCTCTGCATGGTGAAGCCTAATTGTATGTCTTCGGTAGCGTTGTTCTTCATAGTCTCTAACATTTCCTCTAGTCCTCGTCTGACCCATTTCAACTCGTTTTCTGCCTCGGGCACGGGGTTGAAGTTAAATGTCCCTCTAGTACCGTGCAAACGGAATTTTCTTACATATGTCTGGTCCGTTGATACAATACGAACGGCCATTTTACAGATACAATTCACTACAATAGATCTTAAATTAACACAGGTATATGCTATATATATTTAAATTGATGTTACGTGAAACAGTTTAAATTTTGAAATAATAACTAGAATAAATACTCAGATTGTTTTGAAAATAAAATTACTAAGATTGACAATGGTATACGTTAAAAAAATAATTGTTAATCAAATAACAGTTATGTGATACAATTTAAAATTTTGAATTAATTGCTAAAATTAAATCAAATTGTTTGATAATACTCGTATTAACAAATGTATTTGCTAGATATTTATTCAAATATATGTTATGATTGAATTATTTCAAATTGTTTTGAAAAATGTTCAGATCAAAAAAGGTATCTACTATAATGATTACAAATCACTCTGATTAACACGGGCGATTGCGTTAATATAAGACTCTAGTATACAGACTACAGATTTCACACGAGAACAAGTAACAACAAGATAGCTCACCAGAATGTTTCTTCTTCCAAAGCTGGATAGCAAGTGGTGGTTGTCACGATGAGATTTATAAATCATAAACACCTGCCCCCTCCATACCTCTACAAATTATATCGCCCGCCGAGATGTAATCAACAGACGTAGTTATGGATCAGTCCAACTCGCACGAACTCGTCCACTCCCCTCTCAAATTTACTCTTCCACAGCTATGTATAATATATTATATACAGGTGGAGATATAGCATTTTTGTATAGTCTGTGTTTAGAGTGATCAGTGTGTGTCAGTAAGTAGAAATATGTCATCATCAGTATCGGCAAAGTTTTCGTCTTTAAATTCTGTAGATTCTATGCCTATACGCGATCTAAAGATAGGCAAAGCCTATTAAATTGTAAATGCACGTTTTGTCAAAGCAAAGTATGGTAACACCGTACTTGTAGACTTACAGGTAGATGATGATGACAGACGCGTTGTCTTTCTTCCTAAGCGATACGCTACGGCGTTGTCTGTGGAAGATTTGAGCTCTATTATAGGCAAATTCTTAAATGTTACCAAACATGTCGGCCAAACTGTGAATTTGGCCATAACAGAGTAATATTATTCTTTAGAGAGTTTCAGCTTGTTTCTTTTTTTAAATTTTACTGTGCCTCTATCTTTGATTAAACTATGCGCTATTGAGGTCTGCGCATGCGTACAGAACAGAAATGATATAGAGAGTTTGGACTTACCTGTATCTGTAAGGCAAATGTTGATAAACTCTTTTAAAGGCTATGTACTGATGAAGCCTTGTGATAGCTCTGATTTTGATTTTTCATCTATAGATTTCAATAATGTAGATTTTTCAGTATTGTTATTGTTGAAGAACCACCGTGGCGCTGTAACTGTGTATGCCTACGAGAAGACATTTGTCAAATTTATTAGATTTCACTACACAGGTCTGTCTAATAATATTTGCCCAGAGTGTTTGAGTTACTTGGTGCTCCGCCAGGCAGATAGTTTCGACATCACAAGAGCCGGTTACACATACTCTACAACCGAAGTGGACTGCTTCGAATTTATTCGAGACACTAATAACTGGTGCGATAACTGTTTAAGCCCGTTATTTAAATTATTTAGTTTTGAAGACTTTCTACAATCATCCCAGGAGGAGAGCTATTCTTTGGTCAACAATTGTGATCCGTTAATCTGCAGGTTTATTTATAGAAGAGCATATTTTCAGACTTCATTTTTCAAATCTTTGTTATGCCTAGATCACACACACTATATTGAATGAATGGTAGTCTATTTTCAATAACGTTTAATATATATTTTTATACTGAAGCTTATTTTGGACACATGATAATATATGTTAATGTCGATTATTTTTCAAATTATGTAAAGCCTAGATTAAACAGTATATTGAATGATTGGTAGTCTATTTTCAATAGCGTTAAATATATATTTTATAAATTGTAGCTTATTTTGGACATGAGGTATTATATGTTAGCGTCATTTCTTTGTTCAAATTATCTGAAGCCTAGATCACGGAGTATATCGAGTGTTGGTTTATTTAGATTCTTTTTTCATTTTTATAGGCGTACACTGCGCTTTCGGATTCTTCACTAACCTATTCGTCATCCTATTCGCCTCTACTACTACCTAGGGGCTCGTCTCCAATAGATCTACCTTCCCGGCCGCCAGTTGATACGGACAGCGAAGAGGAGGATCATAGACTCTGCTACAGTTGGGATGATTCGTTTTCGTTTCGCCTACACGATTTCCTAATGGATTCTCATCCACCGAGGGACCCGCCTTCACCCCACACATGCAGGGGCATGACGAGGAGATTCCTAGAGGATATTGTGTTGGCGGGTGACTACGCTGTCCATCGTACCAATAATGTAGGTAGATTTTCATATTATTTCTATTGTTTTTTTTTCAGGCTATCCGGACCGATTTACTAATCATATTGTTTCTTTCTGGATTTTTATATACATATACAGCTGTTACTAATTGACTATTTATTTTTGCCTACAGAATAGGCCACGACCGGCGGAGAATATGCAATATATGTTGTGAGAACCCTCGCAATGCAGTTGCCACGCCATGCGGACATCTCTTTTGCTTAACCTGTCTCTCAAGATGTAATCGCAGCCCAAATTGCAGATCACAGATCATCGACACATTTAAATTATATATGTAATATTGAGTACAATTTATATCTATGTACTGTAAAATTATTATATGTTAGTTTAATAAATCATCATGCTGAATACCCTTATTGTATATATTATTTCATATACCGGCCCTTTTCCATAACGGATCCTTATATCATGCGCTTTATCCAATATTATATGTTTATACCGCTCTTATATTGCTAAAACACTCTGTTGAATAGATAGTTAGGTTCGTTTTATAGCATATATTTATTCATCACTCTACATGTTCTGTGATAGGCCTCGCTATTAGTGTTTCTCCATAGACCTTTATATCTAAACGCATTTACAACTATAGAATATATCCATAAAATTATTTGTTTTCTTAAACTATAACAGCCTACATTTATGTATACCTAATACGGTTATATCTAAACACAATTCAGGCAGTAGGGTGTATACATAGCTGTTTTTTAATTATATATGTACGCCTTGGTTTGCCGACAGTACATAATAAATCGATACAGTAATCAAAACAAAAACAGTCACCTGATTCACAACGACACAGCTGTGCGGGTTTTTATGCCTGCTATAGCGGTTAGCCAGCTGTCATTGCGGTTTTAAGATAATGCGTTATCGCTGCAAGTCTGCGCATGTCTAGCACACGGTCGCCGGTTATGTAGGCCAAACGTATTCCCTCAAACGATAAGGCTTTGTTACATTGTTTATTATTTTGTAGCATAGACAATTTTGAGTTTGGCAATCATATAACCCTTGCCCCGGGGCCCGGTATCACCCAATTCATTTAGGGGTAGAACACTCTGGTTAGGGGTGATCCTACTACATGCCTAGAGTCGTTCGAACGTGGATACGTCATCAGATAACCATTAAATCTTTCCAAAAGTTACCCCCGGGGCTATTCCAGGGTTACTTTACCTAAGGGCCGTCCTCGAGATGGCTTTACCTGAAACCGTGCTCCAATGTAGCTTTACCTGAGGCCCTGCTCCATGTTGGCTTTACCTCGAGCACGGCTCCATGGATAGATCAATTTTTTGGTATTCTGAAAAGTACCCCGGGTGACCCTACCCCCGCATCTATCCATGGCATACTATAAACGTACCGCATACAGTCATTTGATCCAACCGATCGGTTTTGGCATTTTCATATCTTATTTAAAAACTACCCCTGGTAAAACCATCCCCAACCATAGCGTTAATGCACTCTAGAATCACCCTATCAGTCAAGACACAATTTTCCAAAATATTTTCAGAAACTACCCCACCCCGAATCTACCCCCGGAGCCACCCCCGGGGAAGGTCCTGAACGTAGCTGAGAGCACCCTCACACCTAGGGGTAGGTTAGGTTAGATGCAATTTGGCTAGCTTAGGTTAGTGGGTTAGAATATATTTTTTTTTCCAAAAACTACCCCCTACCCCTCTAAACGTAGTCAAACCCACCCCAAGGTCTAGGATCAAGGCCGCACCGACCTCAATCTAAATATTATAATATAAATGGAGTTAATAGTATAAAATGTAATGATTGCCAAAAATATTATGTAGGACAAACTAAACGAAAATAAAAGAACGATACAAAGAGCATTTGAATGCATTCAAAAAACCAGAAATTTATAAGTCTAATCTTGCGACACATTGTATACTAAATAATCATGAGTTCCCAAAAAAAGAGAATATAACGCTAATTAAACACTTTGAGAAGGGATTACAAATGAATAACTTGGAAAATATGGAAATATACAAACATAGAATTACAGATAGACTCATTCATGAACAAGTACAAACAAAATCTAAGCACAACACAATCATTGGCATATTTAATGATATTCTGGAAATGAAAGAGTAATTGAATAAGAATCAATATTACCTATTTGTTCAGGCAAAGTAAGTGAATAAAATTATCTGTTTGAACGTAGTACAATTTGTATATGAGTAGTCTTAATGTAGGAACAGAATACGTTGGAAGTGTGCTAAGTTAGTTTTGATAATGCCGATAATGCTAATCGGCGAAAAGCTTAAACCTTGTAATAAAATAAAAAAAAGGTTTTATTCTTGTATGAAATTGGTTTTAATAAACATATATATATATATATATATATATATATATATATATATATATATATATTTATTTATATATATATATATATATATATATATATATATATATATATAACAAACTAAAAATATTTCAAAAACAAGAATACTTTTAATGAATATATTTATTCAAAGCTTTTCGGCGATAAAATAGTACCGGCACCTTCAGGAAAATAATATTATTATTTTCCAATTATTTTCCTAAAGATGCTGGTACTATTTTATCTGCGAAAAGCTCTGAATAAATATATTCATTAAAAGTATTCTTGTTTTTGAAATATTTTTAATTTATTAACTATATTACAAGAAAACATATCACCGTATTCAATATATATATATATATATATATATATATATATATATATATATATATATATATATACATTTATTTAAAATATCAAAGTATATTTTATTTTTTCATCACAATTACCAATCTATACAAACTTCTATTTTCTCCTAAAATAACTATTTGTTGCCAAAAGCAATAATTTATTTTTACTTTAATCAATATTGATTTTAAAGTTTCTTGTATTCTTGTAAAGTTGTCAGCCTAGATGTCTCTTGATTAAATAAAATGGACCTTCACATCACTTGAGAATTAAGAAAATAGAATTAAAACAATATTGTTTTTCTATAACCATAAATAATAATAGTAATATCTACTTTGAGTGTCATATAATTCCTCACTATATACTTTGTTATTAAACAATTATTTATTTATTTACCATTTTCTGTTGTACCATTTTTGTTGTACTCTTTATGTTAATTATAGTATAATATCATCTCAACACCACCGAAAATTAGGAAAATTGTGAATTTGAAAACGTTTTTAAGAATATAATTTTTATTTTGTGAAACAATCTAATAAAGCTTTTATTATTTTTAAAAAAAAATCGGCAAAAATATGACATTTCACTTGCTTTTAAACTCCTTCACAGGATATTGATCTGCGATCTCATCGTGGATCTCCTTTGGACCGCTGCTATCCTGGCTGGAAGAAGTCTCTCTTTCGAAAACTATGTTTTGACCATGGAACTCCTCTTTGGCAGTGTTTGGTGAACTATTCATAATCTCGATGCGAACTGTGCCTTTACTAGGACTATACTTGGTGAGTTATAAAATACAAAATGGAAGCAGTACTGGTAATTCCGAAGGAAGAAAATCGATGGAAAATTTAACTGAAAACGTCCTTCATGATATTCTCGGCCAGCTAAACCTATTCGCTTAAATCTATGAACCTTCCCTTGCATGTTAAACGTTTCTTACACGTTTGATGAAAGAGTCTCCCGACGTAACACTCAGAATTATTTATTAAGAGAAGCCTCAATGTGTACACAGCACGGGGTTTTATAGGTTCCTAAGGAGGGCAGCAACATTTTTATTTTGACGACCAATTACATTATGTATAAGCTTTTTCGCCTTACCTCATAGGTTGTTTGTGGAAACTAATTATGAATCGAACTTCTCATTCCTATATATCGTATAATTTTGTCATAGGATGGAATCTCATCTGAATTAACGTTTTATTTATAATATTAAATTAATGTTTTAGAAAAACTATTATATGGTTTAGAAATTGTTATATGACTTCCAGTTCATCCTCTTTAAAATGGAATGTCGTTCGACCTTTTACGACGACTCTGAGTTTTGTCTTGCTATGTACCCTCACTCTACCGATGACTCACATTAAATGTACGTAGGTAAAACCTTTTAATCAATTTCGTTGGCTTTCTTTACTATTTCTTATTCAAATATTTTTTTTTTATTTACTGGTTATAATATTGTATACTTTTTACTCCAACCTCTTTTTTATTATAGTGTATTATTAAATCCGTCTATCTCATGCCCGTAACCATGTTATTGTAGTAGGAATGAGGTCAGTTCAGCGCACCACCCCTAACTCGGCCGCTACGTACCCTAGGACTATAGGGGTAGTTTCGGATGATGCAGAGGGTTGACGCTGACCTTCATCCAACCCCTAAGGGTGGTTTTGACCACGTTTAGAGGGGTAGGGGGTAGTTTTTCGAAACAATTTATTTCTAGCCCACTGACCTAAGCTAACCAAAATGCATCTAACCTAACCTAACCCAAGTGTGGGGGGTGACCTTAGCTACGTTCAGGACCATCTCCGGGGGTAGCTCCGGGGGAGGATTGGGGGTGGGGGGTAGTTTTCGAAAAAATTTTGGAAAAACGTTTCTTGAGCGATAGGGTGAGTCTAGAGTGAATTATCGCTACTGTAGGGGTAGCTTTACCTAGGGGTAGTTTTTACAAAAAATATGAAATTGCCGAAAATCGATCGGTTGGATCAATAGACAGTACAGGATATGTCTAGAGTCCTTTTGGACCATTGCGGGGGCTGTTTCACCAAGGGGTAGTTTTTACAAAAATATGAAATTGCCGAAAATCGACCGGTTGGATCAAATGACTGTATATGGTATGGTTAAAGTCTATTATGGACCGTTGTGGGGGCGGGGTCACCTGTTTTCAGATTGCCAAAAATGATCGGTGACCTAGGTAAAAGTCGCTCCCGAACCCGCGCTTGAGGTAACACCGCCTAAGAGCGGGTAAAGCTAACACGGAGCACGGTCTCGGTTAAAGCCAAACCGAGCCCTGCCACCCAGCAGCTATGCCTTAGGTAAAGCTAACACGGAGCTAGCCCTCGGGTAAAGCCATCACGAGGCCGACCCTTAGGTAAAGTAACCCCGGAATAGCTCCGGTGGTGGGGGTAACTTTTGGAAAGATTTAACGGTTATCTGATGACGTATCAGCGCTTGAGCGAGTCTAGGCAAGTAGTAGGCATACCCTAACTAGAGTGTTCTACCCTAAATAAACTGGCTGATGCAGGGCAAGGGGCAAACCCACAGAGTTAACACACTATCTTGGAGGTAGACCCACCCAAACCTCAGGCATAGCATCCCTGCATCGGGGATTTAGCCAACCCAAGGCAGGCCCTTAAGTAAAGCCCCCTGAAGAAAAGGCTTAAGGTAAAGCTACCCAAGAGTCTGGCCAGGATGGTTGCTATATCAATTACAACCTATCGACCAAGACAAACACCTCCACCAAGTCCTAGGTAAAGCCATCCAGGTGTCAGACCATAGGTAAAGTAACCGAGGAGTCGGGCCTGAGGTAAAGCCAGCCAGGCCCTAGGTAAAGCTACCATTGAGGCAGACCATCGGTAAAGCTACCATGGAGTCGGGGCCTAGGTAAAGCTACCATGGAGTCAGACCATAGGTAAAGCAAACACGGAGCAAGGACTCAGGTAAAAGCCATCTCGAAGCCAGCCGATAGGTAAAGTAACCCTGGATTCAGGCATCAAGTGGGGGTGGTTATCAAATGAAATTACCAAAAAATTATCGGTTAGATCAAACGACCAACGACCTACATAGAGTTCAAATAGTCAACAAGTTGAATCGACCAATCACAACGCAGGGGCCCGGTAGGCCTACGTAAACGGTCAATGTAAGACGAGAAGGCCTATATAACGTGTTAAACCAATATATATATGACAGCCCACATAATGTGTTAAACAAATATGCAAGCCTACATACATACTATGCTAGGCCGACATACTATGTCGGTAAATCACCGGCCAAGGCCTATATGAACCGAGATAGTTTCACCTCATATATCAGGTAGAACCACGGGCAGGCAACCGTATAATGTGGGGAGTACTATAAGGTATAGCTAAACCAATATATACGATAGCCCACATAATGTGTTAAACAAATACGCAAGCTTGCATACATACTATGCTAGGCCTACATACATGAATCCCTAAATGCGTCTACTATGTCGGTAAATCACTGGCCACAGCCTATATGAACTGAGATAGTTTCACCTCATATATCAGGTAGAACCTGGCAATCGTATAATATGGGAAGTACTATAAGGTACATCTACCAATGCATAACCTATCAGGCCCACGTAAAGGTTTAATATATTTGATGACGCATCCGCGTTCGAGCGACTCTATGCAGATATTAGGCCCACCCTAACTAGAGGGGCAAAGGGTTATGATTGCCAAACTCAAAATTTCTCTATGCTACAAAATAATAAACAAAGCAATAAAGCCCTGTCGTTTCAAGGAATACGCTCGACCGTGTGTTAGACATGTACAGACTTGCAGCGATAACGCATTATCTAAAAACCGCAACGACGGCCGGTGACCGCTATAGCAGGCTTGAAACCCGCACGGCTGTGTCGTTGTGAATCTAGGCGCATGTTTATGATCTGAATACTGTATCAAATTACTATGTAATATCGTCATACCACGGTATACATATATATAATCAGAAATCAATGTAAATAATCAAATAGCATCAATGGATATATCCTATAGCTGCAAATGTATCTAGATATAAAAGGTATATATGGAGAAACACTAATAAAGAGGCCTATCACAAAACGAGAATAAATATATGTTATAAAACGATCCTAAAACGAAGCTAAGCCAACATGCATGCTATCATACATATTCGTATATACCGTGTTAAGCCTACATACGTGATAGTCCACATAATGTGTTAAACAAATATGCGTGTAAACCTGCATACATACTATGCTAAGCCGACTTACATGGGCTTACTATGTCGGTAAACCGCCGGCCAAAGCCTATATGATCTAAGCCTGACACACATTTACACCTCGTCTATCAGGTAGAACCTGGCAACCGTATAATAAGGGAAGTACTATATGGTATAGCTAACAATGCATAACCTATCACGCCCATCACGGTCAACAAATATTACAATATAATTAAAACGTTACGCAACCTATATACATACAGTGCTAACCCCACATTCAGGCATATATACTATGTTAAAACAGCGTGCAATATACTCTAAATAGCCAAATATACGTTGTTAAATTAATATGCAGGTTAACCTATTTACTTCCCGTTACCCACATATGCCTATATAATATGTTAAGCCTGTATAAGTGATTGCCCTTATAGTGTGTTCAATAAATATGCGTGTAAACCAAATAAATACTCTGGTAAGCCAACATGCATGCTATCATAGATAGGCGTATATACTATGCTAGGCCTACATATCGCGTTAAACAAACATGTGTAAGCCACCATACATATTATGCTAAGCCGACAAGGGCCTGAACACATTATATCCACTGCATAGTTTAGCTAAACGGCTATCACACACTATCCTACAGGTACCACATAATACCTGATCAATAACACATAGTATCCAATGCATAGCCTGACGAAGGTTTAATATATAGTATCCAGAGGCCTCGCTAACGATTAACACGTTGTATCCATAAGGCCTACTATGTCGGTAAACCACAGGCACAAGCTTATATGATCAGAGTCCGACACACATTTTCACCCCGTCTATCAGGTAGAACCTCGGGCAGGCGGCTGTATAATACGGGAAGTACTATATCGTATAGCTAACAATGCATAACCTATCACGCCCATGACGGTCAGCAAATACTACAATATAATTAAATAAAGTCGCGCAACCTATATACATACAATGCTAACCAATATAGGCATATATACTATGTTAAACCAACATGCAATATAATCTAAACAGCCATATATACGCTGTTAAACAAATATGCGCGTAAACCTACATAAATACTATGGTAAGCCAACATGCATGCTATCATACTATGTTAAGCCCAAGTACATAATAGAATACATAATGTGTTAAACATATATGTGTGTAAGCCAGCATAGATATTATGCTAAGAAGACATGGACCTACAAAGTATAACACATTATATTCGGTGCATAGTTTAGCTAATGGATATCACACACTAACCTACAAGCTGCCCACAAATTACCACATAATACCTGATACATAGCCCGGATAATCATTAACACATAGCGGCCGATGCAAGTCATGACTAGGGCTAACACAACATATTCAAACCATAGCCTGACTAGGGCTAACACATAGTATCCGATGAGAAGTATGAATACAAAGTAACACATAATATCCGCTGCATAGCTCGGCTAAAGTTCGTCATATAGCACCCGAAGTATAGCTTGACAAACACATAGCATCTCATGAGCGGCGTGATATAAGGTAACACATAGTATCCGATACACAACCTAGGATCGAATATGACGTCATCCTGGTGGAGAACAAGATGGTGGCAATGTTGATACCGTGATGGCCTGTGTAGGCTAGATCAAATAACCAACGTTTCAACTAAACTACTGTCATACGCGTAGTTTAACCAACCAACATACGTGAAGTTCAAACGAACAGCATTGACACCAAGTCCAAATAGGCTATGGCGGCTATGCCCAGATCAACGTATCAGCTAATCAAAATGAAAAACTTACGCTAATCAACCAACATCTACACCGAGGTCAAATGGGTTATGGTTAGCGAAGGCACTGGCAAAAGCTTTAAGCCTTAGACATAATTATAGCTATCAACGCATACCAAAATAGCTATGCAGAAACCGTCAAGGCCATTAAACATATTGTCCAGGTATGTTCTCCATCAAACCGAGACTTTAGACACCATCTCTGTAAAACAGCTAACAAATTATACTCCACCACAATAGGTATGTCAAAACTGTTACCGGCTCATAATCTAAGACAGTGGTTACGTAACGCCCTTTATCAATTTAAGACCTTAAGAGATATCTTCGTAAAGACAGCCACCAATCCATACTATATCACAATAGTTACGTTAGAGCTACCGCTGCTCACCCCACCATAATAGCTACGTACAGACGGTTAATATTGTATAACCTATCACAAGACTTATGTAAAAACAGCTAGGCATAACCTGTCACACAGTAACTGCGCAAAGGCAGCTAACAAGGCCTACCCCATTAAAATAGCTACGAAAAGATAACATCCAATACATACCCTATCATATTAGCTATGTAAAGACAATAAATGCGCAACGGCAGCTAACAATGCCTACCCCATTAAAATAGCTACGAAAAGATAACAACCAATACATAACTTATCATAATAGCTATGTAAAGACAGCTAAAGATGCATAACCTAACTCAGTAATGATTGCTATTAAATAATGAACCATTACACTAGCCATGTAAAAACAGTTATCGATCCGTGACCAAGATAATACTTACGTAAGATCTATATCAGTGCTAAGACAATAGCTCCGTAAGGAAAAAGTACCACTTCATGAACCACGACAACAGCAAGGTGTGGACGGCTACCAATACATTACTTATCACAGCTACCAACACATAACTCGGCACACTAGCTAAGTAAATAGCGCTACGATTGAATAGCCTATCACACAGGCTAATTGAGGGTCACTAACTAAACCATCACAATATCTCTGTACATGGCAGATGGCGTGATGATCCTCATCTTTATCGCACACCTAACAGTAGGTTAGGTTAGAAGCACTCTGGCTAGCTTAGGTTAGTGGGTTGAAAATAATTTTTTCTAAAAACTACCCCTCTAGACGTGGTTGAACACCCAACAGTAGGTTAGGTTAGAAGCACTCTGGCTAGCTTAGGTTAGTGGGTTGAAAATAATTTTTTCTAAAAACTACCCCTCTAGACGTGGTTGAACCCTCCCCCAAGGCTACGATCAAGGTCACATCGACCGCCTGCATCATCCAAAACCACCCCTAACTTCTACAACCACAGGTCAGTGATGCCCGTGATGGAGATACGACCAACCTTTGAAAGTTAGGGGTGGTTTTGGATGATGCAGGCGGTCGATGTGACCTTGATCGTAGCCTTGGGGGAGGGTTCAACCACGTCTAGAGGGGTAGTTTTTAGAAAAAATTATTTTCAACCCACTAACCTAAACTAGCCAGAGTGCTTCTAACCTAACCTACTGTTGGGTGTTCAACCACGTCTAGAGGGGTAGTTTTTAGAAAAAATTATTTTCAACCCACTAACCTAAGCTAGCCAGAGTGCTTCTAACCTAACCTACTGTTAGGTGTGCGATAAAGATGAGGATCATCACGCCGTCTGCCATGTACAGAGATATTGTGATGGTTTAGTTAGTGACCCTCAATTAGCCTGTGTGATAGGCTATTCAATCGTAGCGCTATTTACTTAGCTAGTGTGCCGGGTTATGTGTTGGTAGCTGTGATAAGTAATGTATTGGTAGCCGTCCACACCTTGCTGTTGTCGTGGTTCATGAAGTGGTACTTTTTCCTTACGGAGCTATTGTCTTAGCACTGATATAGATCTTACGTAAGTATTATCTTGGTCACGGATCGATAACTGTTTTTACATGGCTAGTGTAATGGTTCATTATTTAATAGCAATCATTACTGAGTTAGGTTATGCATCTTTAGCTGTCTTTACATAGCTATTATGATAAGTTATGTATTGGTTGTTATCTTTTCGTAGCTATTTTAATGGGGTAGGCATTGTTAGCTGCCTTTGCGCATTTATTGTCCTTACATAGCTAATATGATAGGGTATGTATTGGATGTTATCTTTTCGTAGCTATTTTAATGGGGTAGGCCTTGTTAGCTGCCTTTGCGCAGTTACTGTGTGACAGGTTATGCCTAGCTGTTTTTACATAAGTCTTGTGATAGGTTATACAATATTAACCGTCTGTACGTAGCTATTATGGTGGGGTGAGCAGCGGTAGCTCTAACGTAACTATTGTGATATAGTATGGATTGGTGGCTGTCTTTACGAAGATATCTCTTAAGGTCTTAAATTGATAAAGGGCGTTACGTAACCACTGTCTTAGATTATGAGCCGGTAACCGTTTTGACATACCTATTGTGGTGGAGTATAATTTGTTAGCTGTTTTACAGAGATGGTGTCTAAAGTCTCGGTTTGATGGAGAACATACCTGGACAATATGTGTAATGGCCTTGACGGTTTCTGCATAGCTATTTTGGTATGCGTTGATAGCTATAATTATGTCTAAGGCTTAAAGCTTTTGCCAGTGCCTTCGCTAACCATAACCCATTTGACCTCGGTGTATATGTTGGTTGATTAGCGAAAGTATTTCATTTTGATTAGCTGATACGTTGATCTGGGCATAGCCGCCATAGCCTATTTGGACTTGGTGTCAATGCTGTTCGTTTGAACTTCACGTATGTTGGTTGGTTAAACTACGCGTATGACAGTAGTTTAGTTGAAACGTTGGTTATTTGATCTAGCCTACACAGGCCATCACGGTATCAACATTGCCACCATCTTGTTCTCCACCAGGATGACGTCATATTCGATCCTAGGTTGTGTATCGGATACTATGTGTTACCTTATATCACGCCGCTCATGAGATGCTATGTGTTTGTCAAGCTATACTTCGGGTGCTATATGACGAACTTTAGCCGAGCTATGCAGCGGATATTATGTGTTACTTTGTATTCATACTTCTCATCGGATACTATGTGTTAGCCCTAGTCAGGCTATGGTTTGAATATGTTGTGTTAGCCCTAGTCATGACTTGCATCGGCCGCTATGTGTTAATGAATATCCGGGCTATGTATCAGGTATTATGTGGTAATTTGTGGGCAGCTTGTAGGTTAGTGTGTGATATCCATTAGCTAAACTATGCACCGAATATAATGTGTTATACTTTGTAGGTCCATGTCTTCTTAGCATAATAACTATGCTGGCTTACACACATATATGTTTAACACATTATGTATTCTATTATGTATTTGGGCTTAACATAGTATGATAGCATGCATGTTGGCTTACCATAGTATTTATGTAGGTTTACGCGCATATTTGTTTAACAGCGTATATATGGCTGTTTAGATTATATTGCATGTTGGTTTAACATAGTATATATGCCTATATTGGTTAGCATTGTATGTATATAGGTTGCGCGACTTTTTTTAATTATATTGTAGTATTTGCTGACCGTCATGGGCGTGATAGGTTATGCATTGTTAGCTATACGATATAGTACTTCCCGTATTATACAGCCGCCTGCCCGAGGTTCTACCTGATAGACGGGGTGAAAATGTGTGTCGGACTCTGATCATATAAGCTTGTGCCTGTGGTTTACCGACATAGTAGGCCTTATGGATACAACGTGTTAATCGTTAGCGAGGCCTCTGGATACTATATATTAAACCTTCGTCAGGCTATGCATTGGATAGTATGTGTTATTGATCAGGTATTATGTGGTACCTGTAGGATAGTGTGTGATAGCCGTTTAGCTAAACTATGCAGTGGATATAATGTGTTCAGGCCCTTGTCGGCTTAGCATAATATGTATGGTGGCTTACACATGTTTGTTTAACGCGATATGTAGGCCTAACATAGTATATACGCCTATCTATGATAGCATGCATGTTGGCTTACCAGAGTATTTATTTGGTTTACACGCATATTTATTGAACACACTATAAGGGCAATCACTTATACAGGCTTAACATATCATATAGGCATATGTGGGTAACGGGATGTAAATAGGTTAACCTGCATATTGGTTTAACAACGTATATTTGGCTATTTAGAGTATATTGCACGCTGTTTTAACATAGTATATATGCCTGAATGTTGGGTTAGCACTGTATGTATATAGGTTGCGTAACGTTTTAATTATATTGTAATATTTGTTGACCGTGATGGGCGTGATAGGTTATGCATTGTTAGCTATACCATATAGTACTTCCCTTATTATACGGTTGCCAGGTTCTACCTGATAGACGAGGTGTAAATGTGTGTCAGGCTTAGATCATATAGGCTTTGGCCGGCGGTTTACCGACATAGTAAGCCCATGTAAGTCGGCTTAGCATAGTATGTATGCAGGTTTACACGCATATTTGTTTAACACATTATGTGGACTATCACGTATGTAGGCTTAACACGGTATATACGAATATGTATGATAGCATGCATGTTGGCTTAGCTTCGTTTTAGGATCGTTTTATAACATATATTTATTCTCGTTTTGTGATAGGCCTCTTTATTAGTGTTTCTCCATATACACCTTTTATATCTAGATACATTTGCAGCTATAGGATATATCCATTGATGCTATTTGATTATTTACATTGATTTCTGATTATATATATGTATACCGTGGTATGACGATATTACATAGTAATTTGATACAGTATTCAGATCATAAACATGCGCCTAGATTCACAACGACACAGCCGTGCGGGTTTCAAGCCTGCTGTAGCGGTCACCGGCCGTCGTTGCGGTTTTTAGATAATGCGTTATCGCTGCAAGTCTGTACATGTCTAACACACGGTCGAGCGTATTCCTTGAAACGACAGGGCTTTATTGCTTTGTTTATTATTTTGTAGCATAGAGAAATTTTGAGTTTGGCAATCATAACCCTTTGCCCCTCTAGTTAGGGTGGGCCTAATATCTGCATAGAGTCGCTCGAACGCGGATACGTCATCAAATATATTAAACCTTTACGTGGGCCTGATAGGTTATGCATTGGTAGATGTACCTTATAGTACTTCCCATATTATACGATTGCCAGGTTCTACCTGATATATGAGGTGAAACTATCTCAGTTCATATAGGCTGTGGCCAGTGATTTACCGACATAGTAGACGCATTTAGGGATTCATGTATGTAGGCCTAGCATAGTATGTATGCAAGCTTGCGTATATGTTTAACACATTATGTGGGCTATCGTATATATTGGTTTAGCTATACCTTATAGTACTCCCCACATTATACGGTTGCCTGCTCGTGGTTCTACCTGATATATGAGGTGAAACTATCTCGGTTCATATAGGCTTTGGCCGGTGATTTACCGACATAGTATGTCGGCCTAGCATAGTATGTATGTAGGCTTGCATATTTGTTTAACACATTATGTGGGCTGTCATATATATATTGGTTTAACACGTTATATAGGCCTTCTCGTCTTACATTGACCGTTTACGTAGGCCTACCGGGCCCCTGCGTTGTGATTGGTCGATTCAACTTGTTGACTATTTGAACTCTATGTAGGTCGTTGGTCGTTTGATCTAACCGATAATTTTTTGGTAATTTCATTTGATAACCACCCCCACTTGATGCCTGAATCCAGGGTTACTTTACCTATCGGCTGGCTTCGAGATGGCTTTTACCTGAGTCCTTGCTCCGTGTTTGCTTTACCTATGGTCTGACTCCATGGTAGCTTTACCTAGGCCCCGACTCCATGGTAGCTTTACCGATGGTCTGCCTCAATGGTAGCTTTACCTAGGGCCTGGCTGGCTTTACCTCAGGCCCGACTCCTCGGTTACTTTACCTATGGTCTGACACCTGGATGGCTTTACCTAGGACTTGGTGGAGGTGTTTGTCTTGGTCGATAGGTTGTAATTGATATAGCAACCATCCTGGCCAGACTCTTGGGTAGCTTTACCTTAAGCCTTTTCTTCAGGGGGCTTTACTTAAGGGCCTGCCTTGGGTTGGCTAAATCCCCGCTGCAGGGATGCTATGCCTGAGGTTTGGAGGGGTCTACCTCCAAGATAGTGTGTTAACTCTGTGGGTTTGCCCCTTGCCCTGCATCAGCCAGTTTATTTAGGGTAGAACACTCTAGTTAGGGTATGCCTACTACTTGCCTAGACTCGCTCAAGCGCTGATACGTCATCAGATAACCGTTAAATCTTTCCAAAAGTTACCCCCACCACCGGAGCTATTCCGGGGTTACTTTACCTAAGGGTTGGCCTCGTGATGGCTTTACCCGAGGGCTAGCTCCGTGTTAGCTTTACCTAAGGCATAGCTGCTGGGTGGCAGGGCTCGGTTTGGCTTTAACCGAGACCGTGCTCCGTGTTAGCTTTACCCGCTCTTAGGCGGTGTTACCTCAAGCGCGGGTTCGGGAGCGACTTTTACCTAGGTCACCGATCATTTTTGGCAATCTGAAAACAGGTGACCCCGCCCCCACAACGGTCCATAATAGACTTTAACCATACCATATACAGTCATTTGATCCAACCGGTCGATTTTCGGCAATTTCATATTTTTGTAAAAACTACCCCTTGGTGAAACAGCCCCCGCAATGGTCCAAAAGGACTCTAGACATATCCTGTACTGTCTATTGATCCAACCGATCGATTTTCGGCAATTTCATATTTTTTGTAAAAACTACCCCTAGGTAAAACTACCCCTACAGTAGCGATAATTCACTCTAGACTCACCCTATCGGTCAAGAAACGTTTTTCCAAAATTTTTTCGAAAACTACCCCCCACCCCCAATCCTCCCCCGGAGCTACCCCCGGAGATGGTCCTGAACGTAGCTAAGGTCACCCCCCACACTTGGGTTAGGTTAGGTTAGATGCATTTTGGTTAGCTTAGGTCAGTGGGCTAGAAATAAATTGTTTCGAAAAACTACCCCCTACCCCTCTAAACGTGGTCAAAACCACCCTTATGGGTTGGATGAAGGTCAGCGTCAACCCTCTGCATCATCCGAAACTACCCCTATAGTCCTAGGTTACGTAGCGGCCGAGTTAGGGGTGGTGCGCTGAACTGACCTCATTCCTACTTATTGTCAATGTTACACCGCTTATGAAATGGAAATGGTCAGATCTTTACTGAAGTGACGTAGGAATTGCAGAGGAAGCGATATTTTTTCTGGTTTATACAAAGAGGTTATTAAAATGGGTTGAATGTATTTTACATTGTTGGAAAATATACAAAGCAGAGAAAAATAAAACCTTTATATAGATTAGGTGAGTAGGTGTTCATATCATAATTGTAAAGTCGTATTAAATGGATTTTATCTTTTAAATTTTTTCCTTGAATGAAATTTACATAAACTACTAGCCTATCACAGGTAATATTCTCCCAAATATCTCAAACCAATATCACTAAGAGGAATTATTTCCACTCAAGCTATTGTTAATGCTTTTTTGAAATATTGCGTAAACTAACTAAATCATAGTTCCTTCATAATATTTGGCGGGCTACCATTATGAATTATTATTGTGTATTTCCTTAAAAATAGTTTAAAACATTTTAAAATAATTATAATGTAGTAAAGAATACAAAACGTAGAACAGTGGTTTATCTAAAGGTTATTTCATATGAAAGTTATTGCGAAACAAATTTACTTTAACCTTGGTGGAAAAGGTTTTTCACCTACAAAAAAAATATTATCATAGAAACCTTTGCTGGGGAATATCACACCCAGACACTTAATGCCGTATAAAAATGTTTATGTTATATGATTCTTATGGAATCAATAAGTTTTTTGCTCAGCCTGTTATTAATGTTTTTTTTTTTGTGAGTGAAATATAAACGTTTGTTGAATTTTTGTTACTGGTGCATTACCCTTCAAGACACCGGGAGATGTTCATAGACTTTTTGGGAGAGATAAGTTTGTGACAGAGTAAAGTTTTCGAAAGATAGGTAATATTTGCTTCGAAAAAGTATTGAAATTATTAAATTTTGAGAAAATGTTTTTAATTTTGCATGCATTAAATGTTTAATGAATTCTATAATATCCCAGAAATTAATGCGTCTATCGAGGGCACTGAGATGTTGTAATATTGGTATATAGATCGTGAGCACAGATGCAGTAACGCGATGCGTTCTTTAATGTTTTTTTCTAATTCTCTAACCACTTCTGAAATAAAATTAAGCCAATCATCTTTACAATAATTTTCTAATAACTTTTACATCCCTACAAGTAGCTTAAACACATTACTTACAATAATGTCTCCTTGATGTTGAACAAGGAACCACGAGAACCCCATCAAGATTAGAAAACAACATGAAACTCTGGCCGAAAATTACAAAACTTACCAAAATAACAAAACAATCGAAACTATAAGATCACTTATAAATGTAGTTGGTTAAATAAGGTACTGAAATAAATCTAGATTTTTGTTAATAACTAATTTATTTCAAATCATATTTTTAAGAATCTGTTTATATATAAAGGATCACGTCATACTTGAAAACCAAAAAAATGTTTTAAAACGTAAAATAATACTTAACACATATTCCTGACATTTCGATGCAACAGTGGTATCCTCTTTAGACGTTCAATATTAAATAGATATTAAATCACAACCTATTTACACAAATCTAAATAACAATAACATAATTATAAAAATTAATACAAATATGTATTACTACAATTTAAGCATTTTAATGTAAGGATATTAAATTCTCGGATTTTGCGTTAATTTAATTTACGCAGAACAAGAAATATAAAGAAATGTTTTGAAGTCAATTCATATTTAAATCAACAAATAAAATTTTATTTTCGTTAGTTTTTAATAAATAATTACAAATAATGTGAATAAAGTATACTGCCTATCTGATAAAACAGCTGTTCTACCACATACCCTTTAAAATAAAATGAGCTGTTTTATGAAATCATGTCATCACTTATTCTAAGCTAAATGGGGAGTAATAACTATATTGCATATATTACCCTCTTAGGAATAGTTATTCTTCCATAAAAAAGTATAATAATTTCATTAAATTTAATTAATGTGTTAGTATTTGAAAAAATCTGTAATAACATCAAGTGTCATACAATCAAAGTTAAAAAAATGTATTTTAATTTGTGTGAATGAATTAAGAGTATTTTATTAACGATTGAAAATTTGAACTGATATATATATATAAGGAGAAGTGAACTAATAGAAGGAATAGGAAAAAAAGATACTTGCTTTCCTTTCCTGTAGGTGGCATATATTTGACTAATGTAATGCAGTTCTTATTATTAACTTCAATTTGTATAATGTACGGTTAATAATAATTAGATATATAAAGATGTGACTCGAAAATAATAGACAGAAGATTCGTCCTACAAACTTAAAAGCAAATTGAGTCACAGCCTCGACCACTGTCAAAGAATGTGCAACGTGACGACAGAAATGCAAATCTATTAATCAAATCTATTGATCAAAGAATGTACAACGTGACGACAGAAATGAAAATCTATCAATCAGTTCTACTGATCAAAGAATGTGCAACCTGATGACAGAAATGAAAATCTATCAATCAATTCTATTGATCAAAGAATGTGCAACCTGACGACAGAAATGAAAATCTATCAATCAATTCTATTGATCAAAGAATGTGCAACCTGACGACAGAAATGAAAATCTATCAATCAATTCTATTGATCAAAGAATGTGCAACCTGACGACAGAAATGAAAATCTATCAATCAGTTCTATTGATCAAAGAATGTGCAACCTGACGACAGAAATGAAAATCTACCAATCAATTCTATTGATCAAAGAATGTGCAACCTGACGACAGAAATGAGAATCTATCAATCAATTCTATTGATCAAAGAATGTGCAACCTGACGACAGAAATGAAAATCTATCAATCAGTTCTATTGATCAAAGAATGTGCAACCTGACGACAGAAATGAAAATCTATCAATCACTTCTATTGATCAAAGAATGTGCAACCTGACGACAGAAATGAAAATCTATCAATCAATTCTATTGATCAAATAATGTGCAACCTGACGACAGAAATGAAAATCTATCAATCAATTCTATTGATCAAAGAATATGCAACCTGACGACAGAAATGAAAATCTATCAATCAATTCTATTGATCCAAGAATGTGCAACCTGACGACAGAAATGAAAATCTATCAATCAGTTCTATTGATCAAAGAATGTGCAACCTGACGACAGAAATGAAAATCTATCAATCAATTCTATTGATCAAAGAAAGTGCAACCTGACGACAGAAATGAAAATCTATCAATCAATTCTATTGATCCAAGAATGTGCAAGCTGACGACAGAAATGAAAATCTATCAATCAGTTCTATTGATCAAAGAATGGGCAACCTGACGACAGAAATGAAAATCTACCAATCAATTCTATTGATCAAAGAATGTGCAACCTGACGACAGAAATGAAAATCTATCAATCAATTCTATTGATCAAAGAATGTGCAACCTGACGACAGAAATGAAAATCTATCAATCAGTTCTATTGATCCAAGAATGTGCAACCTGACGACAGAAATGAAAATCTATCAATCAGTTCTATTGATCAAAGAATGTGCAACCTGACGACAGAAATGAAAATCTATCAATCAATTCTATTGATCAAAGAATGTGCAACCTGACGACAGAAATGAAAATCTATCAATCAGTTCTATTGATCAAAGAATGTGCAACCTGACGACAGAAATGAAAATCTATAAATCAATTCTATTGATCAAATAATGTGCAACGTGAAGACAGAAATGCAAATCTATTAATAAATTTTATTAAAGGGAAATTTAGAAGTTAAAAGGTAATTACAAATGTCAGTTCTTTCAGTACTATAATGCCAGTACTATAAACCATCTGTGAAATATACTATTGTTGATATTTATAAAAAAAGTTAAGTAATATATAATATATATATATATATATATATATATATATATATATATATATATATATATATATATATATATATAGTGAAGAGAAACACAGCTGTATCTGTAATATAAGGCAGGAAGACGAGTCAATTAATATATTACTTATTTTATATATTCTTTATTATTAGGGAAAAATTGTAATGAAGGGTTTTATTTTTCTGAAACGTGGTAAATAAAAAATTATAATGAATAATATCTAAATATATAGAGATGGAATAAAGTTTATAATTATAACTGGGAAGTTCACCTATAAAATACTTTTAATTTACATATTCCTTCCCAACCCTGTCCTTGGGATAGTAGCCTATTAAATGCAGTAAATAAAATTGAAACCGAGAGTATCTGTGTTCTTTTATTATTCGCAAAATATCACAAGCAAAAAAAATAAATAAAGAAAAATATGTAAACACACAGTGGTTGTGTCACGCTTATTTCAGGGTGAAGGGTAATGACCGTGAGGTCACGTTTATTTCAAACCGTGAGGACATTACCGGGAGTTGAATACGTTTTTCCATTGTTGGAGAATTTACATAAGAGAATACAATTTACGTCTTGTGTCAAACTCAAATAATATGTTGACAATTTTGTACCATCAAGGTTTTTATTCTATCTTTGCATTTCGAACCACTACTGACAATGTTTTAGTTTTGACATCAACTAGATTCACTCTTAGCAAGAATAAGAAGTGGAAATTAGGTTTTTGATTTTACCTTTGCTTAATAATGCCAAACAACTAAAACAATAGTTGTAAACAAAAGGTAATAATATCCAAACTGAGACTCATGCAAGACAGCATCTAGTTTAGACGTCAAAGCTTCTCGCTTTGAATTATTCTTGAATAAAGCAATAAAGTGTTGAGTATATTAGCCCAGAGTTGTTGTTAAATTTTCATTTGAATCTTACCATAGGTTTTCCTATATACTTTTATAAATTCACGCGTAAGTAATATAAAGTAACGACCAGAAAACTGCCGTCGGTATCTTTGTTAAATTTGTTATTTAGAGTTGACTAGAGTATCAAAGAACCCAATTAACGGATTTGAAATATAAGTCCTAAGCCTGAAGCCAATTAATTGTTCATTATTATATATCATCTCCTATTTACAGTGCCAGTTTCTTCAAATAAAATTTTCCATTAATTTAAATTCTAACACATTTAAGCAATAGTAAACAAATTCCCTTTAGAAAGGTTATTAATTAAAAAAGTATATAGAGGGATTTACATTGCACCCATTTTGTGTATTTTACAATTCTTGAAGCTCATTGCTTCCCAGAAATATATAAAATTTTCCTAGCATCATACTGTTTATTTCCACAACAGATAATATTCAACAATCTTCTTACAGAGATAAACATTTATGGCTCACCGACATAATGAAACTGCTAATTCACTAGGAAAGATGCAACGTAAAATCTTGATAGGCCATAAAATGTTCTTAGCGTGATATTCCGGTGCAAGTTGCTGTGATACAATGGACGTGGGTTATGTTTTCCTTCGGTAAATACCTAAACTTTTCCTAATATAACTTACATTAAAATAAATGTGGTCTACTTGAAGTAATGAAAAATCAATTATGTGTTAGAGTAAACTCTTCAAGTTTATGATCTATTTACTATGTACCCTTTAGTGATATTTAAAACTTCCTACTCATATTAACAGACCCGTTGTATTTTATTACAAAACAAACAAACATAGATTCTAGCTTATTCCGGTTATATGCTCTTGCGCTTTATGGTAACAGACATTGTGGCCATTAGTGTGTGGAGAGATTTACTAATTTCCAGATGATTAGGAAGGAGAGATTATAACCCCTGGTCTCTGGTCTAGGATGCAAATTGCAGTTATTGTGAGTTTTGTCTTGATGAATAACTGACGTAAGCGAGGCCATTCTAAAGTTATCTGCTCGTGATATGCTTACTTGTTACAAACGTGTCTATGAAGGATATTAAATAATGTAAAATTGAGCATACCATCTTTTCTCAGATTGGGAAAAGGATACGACACGAAGAATAATTTTCGGTTATAGAGTGCACGGAAACAAAACGAAACAGATATGGTGTTAAGGTTGTATGGTTCTGGCTGTTTGCCCGAACAACACAACTTCACGTTACAGAAAAGGCATATTGCCATTTACACAATAAAACCATTTAACAAATAATAAAACCTGGAACAACGTGGAAGTAAATATAAAAACGAAAAGGAAATATTAAACAATTTTTTTTAAAGTTCGAAATGAAATTATTGATATACAATATTTTTTTTTATAAATTAATGTAACAATTCAATGAAACCGTAACAAATATAATATGGAAATACGCATTGGGAAGATATAATAGTTTTATGTAATGAGTAATATGAATAGTGTAAACATTCGCAGTAATGACAAAAAAAAAATTCATAAAAAAATATACGAAGTTAATTTTTGAACAGTAATTTTTAATCTCCAAAGTTATTAGATCAGGTTTACAACTACAGTTTTCTGAGAACATATTTAGAGAAGAACATTCAGAACAAACAAAACGTATAATAATAACATATATATGATATAAAAAAAGATATTCAAAACGAAATCTAATCGATAAAATAAAGATTTGAAATTTCGATTTTATCAACAATGGCTATGCCAATAAAGAAACAATTTTAGTAATTATTAAAATATAAGGAGAAAATAATGCAAAACAACTAAAAGTTCCTTTTGAAAGAGATCTAACAAGGATTAAACATTCATTACAAGAAAGAAATGTAGCTAATTCTGGAAGATATCACGATTCTATTTAGTTGCTTATATGGTTTATAGTTAGTACGATTCTATGGTTGTTTATAGTACAAAAGATGTGAAAAAATAGACCTAAATATATATTTTTGGTAAAATTAAACTCCCCAACTGAAATCAAAGTATGTAAAATAATCCTAAACAACTTAAGTGAGTAAAAAATATATTAAAGAAGAGATAAATGAAAATTATAGGAAACTTTGAATGAAAATAATTCCGAAATGAAAGATAAATGTGAAGGTAAATATAAGCAACAAATTCTGAAGAGACTTTAAATTTAAAAGTCTCTTTTAAATCTCGTTCGATCGAGGAATATAAAGAATATTTGATAGTTTATACAGGAAACCAATTTTAGGAAAACATTGAATATAAAATGATAGAGTAGACATAATATGGACAAATGTGTTATTGGAAGTAAAACTAGTGTACATAATTAACAAAAAATTAAGAAAAAAACATTTCTCTAACTTGTTAAGAAGATGTAACTTCAGTACAAGCAATATGTTCTACCCTGGCTAACCACTTCCAATAATATGTTAACCAAATTATTCTAGACCAAATTAACGTTTTCCAAATGGAGAAGCTTTGAAGAAAAAACTTTTTTTTTCGTTTTCCTATTCGATGTTTTCCTATTACCAAGACTTATTAAATATCACGAGAAAATAAGAGGGCTTTTATAAATCTTTCTCTACACGAGCTTTTTATATTCCATTGCGTTCGTTAACCTTATTCTATTGCCAGAGAATAACGATTACTGCTGCTACTTTAGTTATTTCCGAAAACCTTTTAAAAACTGTAAGGTTTGCCCTAACAATTGTTTGGCGTTTTTCACTTAAAGAATATAAGAAATTTACCTTTTATTAGATAACGTATTTTTAGAGCGGTAAATGTAAACATTGAAATAATTATTAAAAAAAAAAATATATATATATGATGATGATGAATAGTTACTATCTGGAGTACATCCATTCATTCTGCAGTCCATAAATTCGCAGTTCCGACGTTTCGCTAGAATCTCATCCAGCATTGACGAGGTGAACCCAACAACAGTAGAAGAACGAGTCTTCTACTGTGGTCTCGCTCTTCTACTGTTGTTGGGTTCACCACGTCAATGCTGGATGAGATTCTAGCGAAACGTCGGAACTGTGAATTTATGAACTGCAGAATTAACGGATGTACTCCAGATAGTAACTTTTCATCATATTTTTCCATCCGTGAAGAAATACGTATCATCATCATATATATATATATATATATATATATATATATATATATATATAACTTAATATTTTACGTTGTCCATCATTTTTCCGTTGCACTGACTTTATGAAGTTAATTACTATTGTAAATACTTTTATCCACCACTAAGTGCAATGATTTTACCTTGAGTGATGAGGCGCCTTTCGGTCACTTGACCATTGTAATCACAGTGATTCGACAATGGTCAAATGACCGAAAGTTGCCTCATCAAACAAGGTAAAATTATTGCACTTAGTGGTGGATAAAAGTATTTACAACAGTAATATATTAACTTCACACACACATACACACACACACACACACACCCACCCACCCACACACACACACACACACATATATATATATATATATATATATATATGTGTGTGTGTGTGTGTGTGTGTGTGTGTGTGTGTGTGTGTGTGTGTGTGTGTGTGTATGTGTGTGTGTATTGTTGAATTTTTAAGTAACCAAATAGCTTTTACACTAAAAAGCATTTAATTTTTGGGATATATACTGATCGTAAAGAAAAATAAACATATAGAAACAATCTAATGTTAGTCGAATTTAAATAGCTTACTTATAAATGTGATTAGATACAAATTTCGTCGTAGCCAAACTGATATCTGTTTATCACTTTTTAATTTTAAAACAACATTTGTAACGAAATAAATTATTTATTACTTGTATTGATGTTTTAAAAAGAAATTATTTGAGAAGATTCATTCTATGCTTCATCTTCAAAATAGGTTAGACATGCGATGAAGCTTTTTTAGAACATACCTGACTATCATGAATAAAACTCCTACATCATGAGATATTTACATGTATAACTTTTGTCTATATTTATAAAGATTTACTTGCAAACGGTTTAGTTACTATATCTCCTTCTGCTTTTAAAATGTATCCATCTCCTTATCCGCCCTATAAACCCTCCTTATCCGCAAAGGTATATCTCAAGATTTCATTTAATATAAACACTAAAGAGGTTTAGAGTTCTCATATCTAAAGCGTGACTGATTTATTTTCTGTAAGCTAATTATTTTACTGAACTTTACGTCCATCTAAACTTCATATCGCACAAGAAGTGTTTTATTATAAGATATAATTCTCAATAAGTCGAATCGTCACGTTTTGAGTAAAAAAGGAAATTATTCGAGATACATGTCAATGAATAGTACATTTCTTGTTTGCTTTGACGTAGGAGTAACAAATCGTCCAGTCGTCTTCGATCTTATTCTGGGACAACTGTAATAAATCTCGTTTTAAATCCTCTTTGTATAATAGTTCTACGGTAGTAATTATGCACACAGAAATAAACACACACACACACACACACACACACACACACACACACACACACACACACACACACACACACACACACACACACACACACACACACACACACACACACACACACACACACACACACACACACACACACACACACACACACACACACACACACACATACACACACGCACACAAACACATACACACACACACACACACGCACATACACACACACTGAAACGGGTCAAGATTGTCTCGTTTCAATTCAATAAAAAATTATAATAATCCAAATTTATGAAATATAATTTAAATAAATTTTCAAGCCATGAATATTGACCATTAAGTCTATAATGCTAAAATAAATTGTAATTGTACAAAAATCATGACTTCGGGAGTGTTCTCTGTACTACGAAAAAATCAGTGTTCTACAATATTTTAAATAAACAGTTAAGACAAGAAAAAACGGCAAAATCCAAGTCAGACAAGCAAATCGAGAGTGGGGGAATACAGACGATAACTATCGCTGGGCGTTTATGCGCACTCTCGAAATTAGGCCACTGACCAGAAAGGTCATAGTTTTCTGTTAAACTAGCAAAATTACCAAAATGGATTTCTAGAGCATAAACTCGAGGAAGCGGAGTGCGGGAGTAATGTAGTATGTCTTAATTTATGTCTAGTGAAAACTAGACATCGAAATATTAAAAATCACGGTTAAAATTTCATTTGTAAAGAAACTGCCTTCGCCGAATTTGTACGTTCCTGCTTCCTGGTTGAACCAAATTCCAGACGGGAAGAACTACCAGTCTGGAAGCGTAAAGTCATCTCCTAGGACCGTGGGACGTATGTTGGAAAGTGCGATAATTGGGCAAGGCATGATTTCTATACAAATTTAGTAATAAAATATATTTGATTTTGAAATACGTTCAAAGATTCAAAGAAATGCATTAAATGGGTAAAATTATAAATAATGGCTTTATTTCCTTGAAAATTAAATTGGTAATTACAAAATTATTTAGTTATAAAAATGGTTATATAAAAATTTTCAAATGTTTGCAAATAGGAGAAATAGTAAAGTATAGGGAAAAAGATAGAAGGAAGATTAGGCATAGTTATAAAATAAATTCATTCATACTATCTAAAGAAATGCAGTAAAGTTTGTTACAACCAGTAGTTAAATAAACTGGGAAAAAATACTTATCAATATTTTACTTGTAGAAAAATATAAATAATTTCTCAACCAGAAATTATTAATCAAAGTCAATCACTAATTATTTAGTATTTTGAATGAGTGATAAAATTTGAAATTTAGTTTTAATTAAAATATTTCAAATTATATATATATATATATAAATTCATAAGCTTGTAAATCAATGATTTCTGTAGCAGTAGAATTAGTAACAAATTTCGTTTAAGTAATATAATATGTAAATTTAATGAATGTCATTTAACTGCTGGCACAAAATAAGATCTTAAATTAAATTTGAAATTTATAATAATTGAAATAAACTTAACCAACCTCACTGCAATAACTAGCAAAATAATTTTAGTTTATTTAAGGAAAATTTCATTTTTTTTTTTGTTAGCTAAGGACTTTAAGATTTTATTTCAGAATTTTATTATTTAAGAATTTATTTCACTTACAAATTTCTTTGTTATTAAATTCAGTTTCCACAACAGCCAAAAGAGTAAATTTATTGAATAAATCCTGTGTACAAAAATAATAAATTTACTTATTTCCCAACTAGTAAATCATAATAGTAAATTCACAAAATCAATACAATTAACAAAATCCAGCATATTAGAGTCAGTCATATTTATTTAATAATAAAAAGCTAGAAATCAGTGTGCAACCTACAGATAATCGAGCAACCCATCCAGAGAAATTACTTAAATTAAATTATAAATTATGAGTTAGCTTAAGGAGCAGTTGGTTTTGCTTTAAAGCCCAGGACTTGATACTCACTGGCAGGTTTTACCATATGAAACACAGGACCTCCTTTAGGAGGATATGGTAAGACTCTATCTTGCACGGACTTCACTAAAGCAGGAGCATGGTGGAGAGTTATCTTCAAAGCATGGTAAGTCAAATTTATGATGTGATAAATTTTATGTGTTTTCAGCTGACATACATTAGACCATATGACGGATCACTGACCTTACCATGACTTTAAATACACTTTATAGACAACGTTCCCAGGGTATACTTATTAGAGGGGATTTTAAATACTTGCTCATGTAACTCGGTGGTAGACAACTTTCGACAGGTTGATTGTTGCCGGGGTGGGCACCGTTGCAACAAACACACACACACACACACACACACACACACACACACACACACACACACACACACACACACACACACACACACACACACACACACATACACACGCCAACACAAACATACATACACACACACAAACCCAAACAAACACACATACATAGACACACACACACACACACACACATACACACGCCAACACAAACATACATACACACACACACACGAACCCAAACAAACACACACACACACACACACACACACACTAACTCACATACACACACCACGACATTCTATCTACCAACTACAGAATCCTCCTGGTCGTGTTCCTTTTGATCCATTACTTACCTGTAAACAGCCCAAGCAGGTAAAATTTGAAACAGTCTGATCTGACAAGAATGTCAACCTGTACCGCTACTTGCCAAAATCTGCTAAAACCCAGTCACTGTACTATAAGTTTAAAAACCTAGCTTAGTGATATTAATTTAATCATTTGAGTCACTATATCTCTAAAAATTATTTGTATTAGTAATCAAAGTTCAATGACATTATTGCAGCATTATTTAGGAAAATTATTAACAGAAAGAAAAATATTAAAAATCATGAAATTGTATGTATATCTAATATTGTTCTAAAAAAGGAATTTTATTTTTTTAACAAATGCTTTAAAAAAACGAATTCAATTTAAAATTTAAATTTATGCCATAGTAATCTAAAGATATTTGCTGATAAATTTTACTACCTAATGTTAATTGTATAATTTTATTTGAAATACAATTTACATACAATAACACAAAACCTGCAAAGACATTTTAAAAGCCAAACAAATACTAATGTCGAAAGATATATTATTCTCTATTGAACAGCGTTTATTCTTAAATACTCCATTTTCACTGTTGTGGAGTTATTTAATTAAACGACTGCAGTTATATAATGTTTCTCAATTGTTATTCATGTATGTAAAATCGCATTTATTAAAAACTGTAATTTACTATTCTAAAATAAAATTGAATTTATTTTTATCTAATTTAAAAAAAAAAGATATATTTAGTTCAAAATATTTTGAAAGATTCCCAAATAGTTTAACTTGTACTACAAACAGTAATTTTATAAACTTTTATACCAGCTTAATATTCAAATATTACTTTGTTAGTTAAAGTTCTATAATTATTTTACCCAAGTCCTTTTTTTAGTTTTTATCCCATAAATTGTGTTCCTTTAATCAAATTTACTTTTTTAAATTAATGTTTGATAACTATGAATATTTGGTCCTGTGTTTCTTGGACAACTACGAATTTTTAATCATGATTTTTTTAAATGAGGATGTATGTTCTACCCTCAACGTTCTCTTGACGTTACAGATAGGTGTTCAAACTTTACATTGCATCGAATATTAAGAAAAAACTATGCAACGCGTTACCTAGGACGAGGCGACAAAGCTAAGATGATAATATTGTAATATCATTAGGAAGAACCCTTTGTCATTCATAAAAAAGCTTGAAACTCAATGTCCGACAAATACACATGTTGTTGTATAATATTTAAAACACTCTGTAAATAGTTTAGAGCGTAATTAGGACAGAAAGTGTTAATTACATGTTTAAACATAATATTTGACTGCCAATGGGGTAATGACCAATTGTTTACTATAATTTTTAGTAAATAAGAAAGTAATAGAATCATTGTACAAAACTGAACCATTGAAAAATAAGGTAGCTAAAAGATAAATATTTTGAAAAGAAAAGCTTAAAATTGATGATTTTTCATTATTTTTAATTATCAGGTAAACACCGTATTTTACATTTTACATATGGATTTCATTCAAAAGATTAAATGTATTTTTTATTTAAGGAGACATAATTTTATTTGGCCTTAAACAATGCCTTTGTTTTTAATTTAATTTATCATAATTTAAAATACTAAATATTCATAATCAGAGTCGAACGAGAAGTTAATAATGGTTTAGAAAGTAAAATAAGAAGGAACTAAAATAAGTTAAATAACAGATCAACTAAAATAATCCATAATGAGACATTATTGTACATTTCTCTACAGAGTTATTCTTTGTAAAATAAATTCTGGTATTAGTCGTTCTTGTAGACTAAAACGTAGAACGAACAATAAGGGTGTGTTTACTTTAGCTTTCACTGTAGAGAGGTGTACACCTTCCAACATACTACAACAGAGATTTATATTGATTATCCCCAAATCCTCTCTGTAACTCAGGTGTCTTGGGATCCTTACTCAAGGGAAAAGATTGAGGCCAGCCCAAAATCTTTTCAATCATTGTTATGAAAAAACGTTAAAATTGGGACAGGAGCTACGCACAAGACCGGCAAGGAGCGGCGCTACCTGATTATGTGAACAAGGCCGGTCCATAGGGTCGACTTTGTTCACATAAAAGAATGCTAGCATATACGTAATGTTTTCCTTTCAAATAGATTAATGAAAAAAGTATTAAATTTTAAATTAGATTATTTAACAAACGTAGCAAATGTAAGTATACATTTTTAGAAAATGAACCACCGAAACTAAATATAAAATAAGATAAAAGATAATTATGTTATAAGCAAATTTAATGAAAAGTATATAATTGAAATTATGTACAAATAGAGTAAAACAAGGAATGGTTATGTAAAGGCCCCAAAAACGATAAACTGTCGAGGGAAGGAGAAATATGTCTAAAGTAGCGCAAGTCACAAACGGAAAGGGTTAGAAAATGTCAATCAAGTTTGTAGCAGTATCTCAAATCATGATAATGGACCATGGTTTAAGGAATTATTTAAATTTGCACCGCAAGTAACACTTATGGGGCCTAGCTAAAACTGAACCTAAACAAACGAGAAAGTTTACTAGACAACCACCTTCAATTAAAACCACCAAAATTAAGAGAATATATAAGCAATTGACTTATTTTCAAAGCGCTTCATAAAAGGTGGTCACAAAATAAAATATTGTTCCAGTATTTATTATCAAATCATGAAAGCAAATGATTAAAAATACATTTATATAACGAATAAATTAGTCAATCAACTTGACATTCAAAATAAGAAATAAAGTAATGTATTTAAATGTTAATGTAATAAGTAATAAGAGAATCTTGAAACAAAAGAATATGAAGTGATTTACTATAATCTCAGTTTAAAATGTTCTATGGCAATATATTCGATATGAAGAAAACAGGATTAGATAATTGATTGAAAACAAATCAAGGGAAATACTTACTAAAGTCCAGCAGAATTATGTGTGGGAGCACAGAAATAATTAGAACACGGAATTACTAAGAAGTAATTTCACCTGTTGCTTTCATGAAGGGCTTATATGGACATCCAATAAAACAAATTATTATAAATTATTTTCTCGTCTAATTGAATATGTGAGTAAATTTAAGGGTGTAATTTGAACATTAAGATACGACCTGTTTAAGGATAGATTATGAACGTTAATGAAGGTGAACAATAATATAGGCAAAATGTTGACAAATTTTAAGAAAACGTAGAAATAAATTAAAAAATCAGTTAAAATGTATTTAATGTAAAAATAATTGCTTATTAGAAAAGATATGTAAAATGAGTTAAATTTACAGAAAAAATAAACATCATGTAATAGAATCGATTTTAAATAATATTTCAAATTTATAAAATTAAACAATTTATAACAAACAGTGATTGAATTTAATAAACCCATCCTGTGGTGAAATTAATTAAATAAAATGTATAGAATTTTTCCAATCAATAAAAACAGATTAAATAAATGACATAGAATTGAGAAAAAAGTTCGTTAGAAATAATTTTAACAAAAGTATAAGAAATAATTTAACTCTTAAGTAAGGTAAAAACCTTGTCGTTGGTTTTTCAAAACAAAGCCAAGGGATTTATCCACTGGCAGATCGAGCTCGACACACCACAGGTACCAGGAACTGGTAAGTCGGGTGAGATCATATTTAGACCGCGGTCGGAATGGAACGTGACGGCTCCCGCCGATTAACGCGCGTTTCGGGGGAAAGGAAATTTCTCTACGCAAAGTGTGTGATGTTCAGCCCGCGGCAGTCTTCACTAGGATTTCTTAGAGAGCTAAATAGTTTACATTACGTTTTGCTCATGGTTGCAAGTACATTTGAGATTAAATAACTTATAAACATTATGAATAAAACATAGGTTTGTTACATTACAAAAATAAATCAACTGTTTTGCATAACAAAAGTGAGAAAATGTATTTTACACAATTCCAGAAATAACTGAATTTTTTATACTTTGAAAACGATAGGGAAACATCTTTCACAGCTCAATTATGTTAGCAGGTTCGGAATAACCAAATAATATCAACATAACGTTTTTACCCGTTAACCTAAATCTGTATTTGTTTTTTATGAGCCTCATATTACCGAATGTAGATTCACAGACGGATTTAGATACAAATACACAATATATTTCTGATCGCAGTCAGTAAAGGCAGGAAATTTGTCTTTTACAACTGCTTTACAAACTCATTGTGAGATTTATCCTTCTATTTACTTTCAAAAAAACAATGGCACCAAAATGATGTTTTAGGTCCCAGAACTCTGAGGCCCGCCAAAAATTGCGCTTAGAGTCACAAGCGACCCGAAGGCCACGTAGTAACGATTCCAGCTGTAACTGCTTATAAACTATGAAATAACGTTAATAAAATAGTGACTAAGGATGCCTCACCTCTTTTACATGAACGCAAAACTTCAATTTAAAAAGGTAGAATGAGAAATATATATATATATATATATAAACGCTTCTCCTATTTCATAGCTTTAAGTATGTTATCACCAGTAATATAACGTCTTTCATGTGGAAATTTTCCTGAATTTACTGATAGGATGCAAGAATGGCCGTGAAAGCGATAACTTATCGAGGATTTGCTGAAAGGCTTTCCTTCTCATAGCCATTACCGTGTGTTGAATACGTTATCTATTGTTGGAGAATTTACATAACGGAATACAGTACCTCGTCTCAGACTCAATGACCTCATTGTCATTCTAAAACAGCGAGGGGTTTAATTTCTCTTTGCATTTTCTTTAGATACAATATTTTACTTCAACGTCAAATAAAATTATAAAAGAGGATAATTATATAATGAAAATCTTACAGTTAGGATTTCGCACATTCTTCTCGAAATAGTGGTTAAATGAGCTTACATATTAAAATAACAAGTGTTAAAGATAAAATTACAAGTAATGAATTTTATATTTCACGAGTTTAGCTCAAGAGAAAAACCAGAAAATATTGAAAGAACGAGATAAATCAAGAATAAAAAGATTTGTTCTTTATAGTCATTTTTTTAAATAAATATTTTTTTTAGAAATATTTGTCATGCTATTAATTTACAAATAGTTTTATAAATAATCTACCTTTCCTTGATTATCATTATCAGTCTTTTTCTTTATGGTCCTAAACAATTACCAGTGTATAGTTAATTACGTAAATGTTTCATTAGAAAAATATTATTTAAAATGACTACGTCAGTGATGCTTATTCATTTCGCAGTAAAATATCATAAAATGCTCTTGAAAAGTATTTACATACTAATGATTTGCTATTTTGCTATGTTTATTATTTAAATGATTTACTATGTTTACGTTATACTTTTACTTCAAACATAATTTAGAAATAATTCTACCTAACCAAATATGGTGCATAGGGACATCGTCACACACACACACACACACACACACACACACACACACACACACACACTCACACACAAACAAACAAACACACACACCACAGGTGGTACCTAAAAAAAACTCCGTCGGGCCAATTGATCCGACATTTTTTGAGGTAAATTTTGTCAAGAATAAACAACTCCACAGCTCCATGATCCAGGTCCCCTACATAATAAGCTGACTGGCGAGTTAAGTGTTTTGACGCTCATCACGAATTTATAAATATCTGTATATAGAAAGAAAGTGTAAACATATTGATTCTCTGATAGGTAATATTTCAGATCAGACTCGATAAATATTGTCTTTTAATGACAAGTACAATTTTTAAAACCTAATATTTTACTTTTTAAGGAATTTAGGATTTAATTTACAAGTCCATTTTTTAAAATTATTTTACAACTAAAATTAATTTGGATTACAGTGCATTCATTATTCCAAAAGTAGCAACACCAATGTAGTAGTACCAATAAACGTTAAACCGTTACAAGAGAACCATCTTAGGCTTAGTGACCTGACGGGTTTCGGTTTAGACGGTGGGCCGTCTGGCGTATTGGACTGTAACGGTAGCAAGCGTGTTAAAATAATACATCAGATTTGGTTTTGAAACACATTTCCCTCTGATAGAAAAGTTTATTACAATTTTAATATAGTTTTTACTAAGCTTTAACTGATTCAACAGGTATGGAATATGGAGTCTAGTGGGACTGCGCGACGGAAATCGATTCATTGCAGGAAATATTCGAAGAATCTACTGCACTATAGCAATAGTGCAAACACTATTGTACTTATGAAATTATCATTCTGCCCTATATAAATCATCCTGGGACATCTTCTGCTGTTTTATCCATTGTTATTATAGAACAATACTCTTTTTGATAAAAGTCTAAAACTACGACTCACTTAAAACATATTGCTAGATATTTTGCAATCCCTTGAAAGAAATATTCTCCTCTTTACAAAACGGTTATAGTGGGATTAGAGGCGATGGTTTCTGGTCATTGATTTTCATCGTCGTTTCAAGAAACTAGTCCTTTAAAAACAAATTGCTTTGCGTGCCCCTTGTTAATGTGTTAGCGTCTCCATCGTTCAGATAAAAACGATAAACACTTTTATCATATGTTTTTCAGGGCAACGCAATTCGGTTGCCGTGATCACTTGACGCAGCGAATTAACTCTTGCCGCTAGTTCGCTCGGTCACGCATAATTTAATCCTCAATGTGTAAATACTATTTGATTCCTGATTACATGATTATCCCCAATTTTAAAAAGTTATTAACGTTGTAGGCTAACATCAAAATTTATTCTCTGTGGCAATTTATTTGTGAGATCTTCTAAAATATTCAGTGTTTCTCTGAATATTGCATGTCTAGAAAGAGAAAGCCAATGTTAACGTCTTTGACAGTTCAACGAGTATCTATCACAGCTCTTTGACTAGTTGGTTGCTAATACTAACGATGTCTAATAATAACGATGTCAAAATAACGTGACTAGACTTCAATTTGTCCTGCCAGAGAGATGAAACCTCGCGTATTGCTATTAGCATTTAAGAGCGAAATATTGTTAAAAAAAGACCATGCTAATAGTGCGTCAATTATAAGTGTTATTTATGCTTAAAAAATAAAACCGAAAACCACGTTCTATGGATTTTATTGTTAGTGAAATTTATTTTGTGTTTAGTTGAATTTATTTGCATTCAGTTGTTCATAATTTAGTTTTTTATCAAGTTTTATTTATAACAATTTTACAAATCTCTTTTGTACACCAAGTATAATCATATTGGGAATCTTACCGCAATTTGTTATACGTTAATAACTAATCATCTACTCGGGTTAATGTTCTCTAGAACCCTATAATTTTGTCTTGCAGATAGAAAACCATAACAGCCACCATATACATCGATCTATTAATGTCCTAACAGTTTCAGTAAGAACGTATTTAATAACAGGAGTTGAGTCCGGATGAATTTAAACCAAGCAACCGGATCTATGTTTAAAGGAACTGTTTGCTTCTTTCTCGGTGTAGATTCATTTCCTAAAACACTTAGTTTTTGGGAGAATATACCGTTATAATTCTGGATTTATACGGGTAATCAGATTGATGGCTAAAAACTTCAGACAGGTCAAATTGCTTCTACAGATAAATATTTTTAAAGCTGATATAAAACGTAACTCTCTTTAGTTATTATTAAAAAAAATATGAATAAGAAGCGGTCAAAACTTAGTCTATTGGATAACAAACATTGTGTTTTACTAGAGTTGCACGAGGGATGGGTTTATGGTAGCAACTTCGAATTTTTACGATGATAAAAATGTAGTTACCTGAGAATATTCGGTAACAGCTTACACATTTACAGGGAGCACAGTAATAGTCAAGACTCCGACTAAACGCCAGACCTAAACAAATTTATAATAACTAAAGTACCATTTTGTACTATTATTTAGGATAAAATTACTCATATTAAAATGACTGTCGGTTATTAAAAACTAGAAAGTCTCTTGCAAGCATAGGACGCATATATAGCTAAGTTAACTTTTTGACTGATAAAGGAATATTGTATTTTAAATTATTCATCCGTTGAATGATACTAAGTATCAGGTACTAAATGATTTTAAAAATAAAAATTGGTTTTCAATATTTTCTCCTTTGTGATATGCATATACGAGGTAGTATTTATTCCCTCTCTCATAATACGCTAGGTGAGGTAAAGTAATAATAATCCATTTGTATTTTAAGCATTTTATTGCCCCTAGAGGGTTTAATAATTTGGAAAGAGTAGCCAGTAATGGGAGAACGCGTCACTACATGTTTTTGCTAATGACTTAGTAAAAGGAATGTAGCTGTATATAATGTACTCCATAGTTTAAAATTATTTTTATAAAAATAAGTTCCATAGAGAAATGTTTCATTTTAAATGACTAAATATCGTTGATAGGATTTATTAGTTTTTGTGTAAATAAAATATGTTTAAAACTATTAATGTTTCACTCAATTCTAATATTATTTTATATTGTAAAATTAATTAAGTTTCATTTGACCGTCGCTATTGAAAATGTAACAAATATTTTATATTATGCTTTGTTTTGATTCAAATCTTTATTCTTGCAACGGAAATAAAAGTTATATAAGTAACTGATCACGATATGATTTTGTTTAAATTGATTTAATCTTAGATTATTTTAGGTGACATTCAATTTTAAAAAAATGTATCAATTTCTAAGCAATTTATTTCGCTTTTGTTGTTTAAAGTATTGAATTAGTCTCAAATTCATAGCTCAATGCATAAATAATCATATAATGATCATTTTTAGTGTATTTAGCTCTCTCTTTGAAAGTAATATGTAGCTTAGGTTCAAGGAAACAGTCACAAGCATAAAGTCAGGAAAAATAATACTATCTTAAAGATGGTAGAAAAGGAGGGCAAGTGATCCGTAAAGCTCAAAAAGTTGTAACGTTTGGAACCCGAATGTGTGTTGTATGAAGCTCGCTAATCAATCAAATAACGTTAACCACTAAGTCACCATCTATCACCACTCCTAAGTCGCCCTCTAACTAACGTACCTTATAAGAAAACGTTATAACTAACGTAACTCCTAAGTCACCATCTAACTAATGTATTTCCTATGGCATCCTCTAACTAACGTACCTCCTAAAATCTCTCTAAATAACTTATCTCCTAAGAAACCCTCTAACTTACGTAACTCTGAAGTCACCCTGTAACTAACGTACCTCGTAAGAAACCCTGTAACAAATGTAACTCCTAAGTACCCTCTAACTTACGTAACGCCAAAGCCACGCTCTAAGTAACGTAACTCCTAAGTCGACCACTAACTAACGTACCTCCTAAGATACCCTATAACGTACGTAACTCCTATGTCACCCTCTAACTAATGTATTTCCTATGTCATCCACTAACTAACGTACCTCCTTAGAAACCTTCTAATTAACGTACCTCCTAAGAAACCCTCTAACTTAGGTAACGCCTAAGTCACCCTCTAAATAACGTAGCTCCTAAATCACCCTCGAACTTACGTACCTCCTAGGAAACCCTCTAACCAATGTACCTCCTAAGAAACCCTTTAACTTACTTAACGCCTAAGTCACCCTCTAAGTAACGACACTTCTAAGTCACCCTCTTACTAATGTACCTCCTAAGAAGCACTCTAAATTACGTAGCTCCTAAGTGACCATGTAACTAACGTACCTCCTAAGAAATCCTTTAACTATTGTAACTCCTAAGTTACTCTCTACCTTACGTAACGCCTACGTCACCCTCTAAGTAACGTTACTTTTAAGTCGCCCTCTAATTGACGTAACTCCTAAGTCACCCTCTATCTAACGTACCTCCTAAGAAACCCTCTAACTTACGTAGCTCCTAAGTCACCCTGTAACAAACGTACCTCCTAAGAAACCCTCTAACTAATGTAACTCCATAGTCACCCTCTAATTTACGTTATTTTATGGAAACCTTCTAACTAATGTAACTCCTAAGTAAACCTCTAACTCACGTAACTCTCAAGTGCATTGTAAACAAACCCTCGTGGTATGATAGTGCATACAGTTGGCCACAACGTATACAAGTTTAGTGAACGTTAAGCTCTTTCACCTCAAGATAAACATGACTTTATTAAGAAAGGGCAGTTTTGTTGTGACTGCTTGGACACAAAATACAATAATAAAGTTTGTAAATGTAAGATCAAGTGCTCTCATTAAAGCATAACTTGACTAACCAAACTACTCTCTCTCTCTCTCTCTCTCTCTCTCTCTCTCTCTCTCTCTCTCTCTCTCTCTCTAGCCGGAAAATATGGAATCAAACACTGACAATAATTGCTAACTCTCATGTTTTAAGGGAGTAAGTTACCCAAATACCCTGTAACTTTTTCTCAGAACGTGTACAGTAGTAATAATTCTGTTCTACATTTAGGAATTGCTCTTGCTTAAAATAGTGATAAAAATGTATTCCCTCTAATTGTCAGAACTTTTTTAGTCTTAGGTTCAATAAGTTGTGTGCTATGATAAAATATTGTTTGTCTATTCATTTCACCAAAGTGGTACAATACCTATTAAAATGTAAACTGTCCCATTATGTCAGACAAATAAAAGGTGTTTTAAATATATATTTCTGCTCAAAGGTTACCCAGTAAGTTGAAATAGGTATAAGTAAAGAACAAGTTTAACCTTCAACTACCGCCCTGTAATTTTTGTCGCAAATTATACCTCCGTTGTGCCTCACAGGCACGAATGATATAAGTATTATTTACTGTGTGGTTTAACAATTTATCTTACATTTACTTTATGAAAATGGTTTTTGAATATATTCTGATTGCAAGTGTCTAGGTCAAACATAACTTTATGAGATCAGTTATTTTTATCTAGTAATTGAAAACGTAGTCTTACTTTCCATTGAACTTACGCAGCTTAGCTAAAAAGGCTTATAATCGCACGATAATTAACTTACACTAATTATTTATTGTTCTCTGATTGAACACACTTAAATTCATATACTAGATAACATTTGACAAATTATAAGTTTTATTTATGGAAACTGACATTAAAAATAATAACTCAATTTTGACACCAGTATTTACACAGCGCCTCAGAACATTAAGTCATATTATTTGTAGGGAGGTTATAACAATTTTTCTATGCAAATATAAAATTTCTTAAATTCTGGAAGTTGAAATTCTTCCAAATCGACTTCATCGTCTGATGCAATTTGTTGAGATTCGGTATCACGATCTGTATTCTCAATTAATTCTTCAATATTTTGCATATTTTCCCTATTTTCTGTTATACCTTCTTTAATTTGTTAATTAGATACAGCCCTATATATGTATATATATATATATATATATATATATATATATATAACAGCCCTATATATGTATATATATATATATATATATATATATATATATACATATATATATAAATTAAAAATATTTCAAAAACAAGAATAGTGTTAATGAATATATTTATTCAAAGCTTTTTGCCGATAAAATAGTACCAGCATATTCAAGAAAATAATGATCTAATAAGAAATCTAATTATCTTATTTTTATTAGATAATTATTTTCCTGGAGGTGCTGGTACTATTTTATCGGCGAAAAGCTTTGAATAAATATATTCATTAAAAGTGTTCTTGTTTTTGAAATATTTTTAATTTATTAACTATAATACAAGAAAACATATCACCATATTAATTATATATATATATATATGTGTGTGTGTGTGTGTGTGTGTGTGTGTTTGTGTGTGTGTGTGTGTGTGTGTGTGTGTGTAAGTGTGTGTGTGTGTGTGTGTGTGTGTGTGTGTGTGTGTGTGTGTGTGTGTGTGTGTGTGTGTGTGTGTGTGTGTGTGTGTGTGTGTGTGTGTGTGTCTTGCATTAAAAATAAACATTTACGAGACTTGCATATAGTCTACCATTGTCTTGTCACATGTTCATTCCGAATGTTCACATGTTTTATTCCGACCAAACATTGTATCTAAGTAAAGTATAGAAAGCAATTTGAGAAGATTAGGTTAACGAAATCACACTCATGGTATCGTACATGGAATCGTGTCATTGTGGATTTGCGTTAGTAAAAGCCAGTCTCTCCAGTTCCTGTGTCCTTACTGAAAAACTTTTATTAAAAGGATTGTGAAAATAAACGCGCAGTAGTAAAGCTCTTCTTACACGAAACTTTTATTTTACATTTTGGTCATCATCTTTATTCTATTCAGAAAGGAAATCGCTCTCATTACAGTTGTCCCTTTACTTTGTCTACATTACCGCGATGTATAAAAACTTTATCAAACTCGTTTCACGTTAAAAATATTTACGAACTTTCAAGTAATTCCAAGTATTTATGAAAATGCTGAATTTATTAGTAATACAGCATTTATATAAGGTTAAAGGATGCAGATTGTTATTCAAATGTGTCTATGAATGTTTCATTTTTTTTAAGGCAACAAATTTACTTATAAATTGAAAAGGCCGTTTTCCTTATGCAAAATTCATAGGGAATGTAACACATATGTAGATAAATGTGAGTTTATAATTTTATGATTGAAATACGATACTAATAACATAGAGTAGAAAGACTCTAGAGATCGTGTGGTGGATGCGAGTCTGTTAATTAAACACATAAGGTAGTGAGGAGGTTAGTAGACTTTAACACTTTTGACATGCGAAGGTCATGATATTGTAGCTCTTGTAAGTTAAAATCACCGACAGACATTGAAATTTTAATATGAGTCTCCGAGAAGGAAAACTTTTTTTTTTGCTTTCAGGAATGTAATGAATAGCTTACTCATTGGCCAAAGAAGGCCGTTTAACCGATCAACCAGGTAACACCATTATACGTTGAGATGACAACGCAGTCCTTCAAAAAAGGCTCTATCTTCATAGCTTTAGGAATCCACTTAACACCAACTCCAACTACTCCAGAAATATGACATTGATCATTGTCAGACTAATAAGCAATCATTTCAGAAAGATGATGATTCTCCGAGACAAGACCAAGACATAAGTTATCTGCAAGAACTCGTCTAAAGCTGAGACACAATCTCTAGTGGCCACCACTCTCGCTGCATAATTTGAAGTTGGGAATGGTGCCACTTGGAGATCATCTGGCTATAAGACCCCGGGGCTGAGGCTGCTATCGTCCGCACTTTCAATGCTATCTAGAGCTCCATGGACACGAAAACAACATTAACATAAATGAGTAGTTTTATTACTCAATATTGTAATAAATGAGATAATTACAACAAAATAAATATAAACTAATAATACAGAACTTATTACACTAATTAGTTGCATAACAATTACTACTTTGGCTTTTAATACTGCGTATGAACGTCGACATACTGAGAATATTCATTGCAGTAATGTTGTTAGGAGCTGTCATACCACATAGGAAAGGATCACCAAGAAACACTGTTATCCTTGTACATATTGGGTACTTAGAGAGAACCCATTGTTTTGCATCTACGGACAAACTGTATTTACAGAGAATGTGCCATTTTTATCCGTCCTTCAAGAATTGCTTTGCTTTACACGAGTTTCTCTTATGACTAATTTTATTAAAATAAAACAAGTAAAAAAAAACTTTTCCCCCATGAATATTATTCCTATTACATGTTTATTCCACGGAGATATTATTGGTTACAACACGATATACACGGATTAACATACACGAGTAATAAGCAAACGGCTAAATAGATGCTTTTTATCTTATTCCATGTAGAGACTAGAGGTCGCATTGGTTTCAAATCGATAATATTTGGTTCTATTCCATAATTGATACTTTGTTATGAGGTGTTCGTGTTGGTTGTTGTTTTTCAAAGTTACATAACCACTTCAATAATCATTATTTTTGATGAAATCAAATATGTTTATCTACACACATCCCTACAATCTGCTTTCATTTGTTAATGAAATTGGACGATTAGCTTTATTTGAACATGCCCTAATTAGGAATAGCTTAGAGGAAATCTTGACTGAGACTATTGTTTTATAATTTATTACTATTTAATTAGAGTACTCAAGGCGAGGGAGAATTGTTTTAATAATAAATACATAATTTGCTTTTTGTGTTGCTTTAAACGTTATATCACATAATCTTGAAAATGTTTTTCGAACATAACCATTCTTACAGCTTTAGAGTTTTCCGCCATTAATACTCTGATCGCCTACAAAGAATAAGGAAAAAACCTTCTAATATGGTTAAGATTATGGTATGGACATAGAATCCTCAGTCGTAGTTTGTTATGAAGATACCTTGCATCGTGTACTTGAAGCAGACCTTATCAGATCCATAAAGAGGTCAAATCGAAAAGAACAAATTTAAGGAAGCTTACATAGAAATGTGAAATGGTGTAGTGACTCTCTGATAGTGGTAATAGACAAACTGTTAAGGTATGATCTGGCTAGAGTCGCCGAGCAGAACCAGTCCTATGTCTAATAAGGTGCGAGACAAATCTTATTCCGTCAAACCCGTTTCGTATATTCATTATTATTAAAAAATTGAATTAGTTCCATCCTATTACATAGATAAATGATTATGAATTTAATACTTTAAAAATAAATACTTTATTAATAAGATGTGGCAAAAACGCTGTGGAAATTATTATTTCAGGGAATTGTTCTATGAGCCATCGCACCTGGAATTAGCAAAAATTGTATAAAAAAATCATGATTAATTGCAATTACTGCAGTCATTATTAATCGATAGTGTTGCTTATATTCCGATAACATATCACTATGTGAGTTTAATGTACAAAGTTATCTCTATTTTAAAGTTCCGAACTGATTAGAACTCTTTAACGTTCAAAATCTGCTTAATAGAAACAATTGACCTCTCAAGTCAAGTCAAGATGAAAAAAATATAGTGTTTTTAAAAACTTTTCTTGTTTCCATAACAACCTCTTGTACTACTTTATGGCGTTCTATGAATAATAGTAAACAAATATAATTAAACATATGTGTGGTCGTTTGTGTAACGTGTATCTTCTATATACCTTTGACGTGTTATTGTCAGTAATTTAAAGCCTCTCAATTGACAATGGTCAGGTTGTAATCAGAGTGATATACTGAGAATAAGATCACCATTCGGGGATTTGCTGAAAGACCCTAAACCCACAAGATCGTAATAGTGTTTTGGCTGCAAGAAGAAAGTGTTTTGGCTGGCAGTCATGTACACCAGATGATATAAGAGGATTTAGCATCAGGTGGGTATTTGGATTCTGCAATGAGGTAGGTATCCACTAAACCAGTACTGTGGTAGGGAAGAGAGTACACAAGCAGTAGATAAGTGCTCTACAACGAGAAGTTCCCTCCGAGTTTTAGTAAAAAAAAAATTAAGAATTTTCAAAATATACATTTTGAGTCACAATTGAATCTTGCTACAGACTCTATGAACTCTTGCCACTATAAAGCAGAAAGGGTTTTATTTTCTTTCTTCCAATTTTAAATTTTAAATATATTTCATTTTAACAATAAATAAAATAAACATGTGGTTGGCTTAAGGAGCTTTCCAAAATATTGGCTAACTGGTGTGGTACGATACTGCCTATTTATAATCTTTAAACAAAGCTATACAAAATGTAGGAATGAGATACTGTTACTTGATATGTCTATTGTGAAAATGAAATAATATTCCGTTATTGATTACAAGATATGCACTACATTTAATTATAAATGTTATTCAAATTTATCTCATATTCATTTTTATACAAGAACTAATAAATAAGGCAATGAGATATATATATATATATATATATATATATATATATATATATATATATATATATATATATATATATATAAACACATTCTGCAAAAAATGCAAAAACCACACTACTACACATAAAAATTCATATTTCCATTTTTTAAGTAATTTAGTTGGTCGCTGGAATTACTTCCTCGAGTGTTGAAGTTTACGACGTGGATAAAACATAGTGCATCCCAAGGGATGTCAATTCTCTATAACAGACTATAACACTCTATTTTAAATGTAAAAAGAGAATAACAATTTTATATTTGCTCACTGCATAAATATGCCATAAAAAATTACTTTAGAATAACACTATTTTTTTCGTAGTAGTTATAAAACAACTGCTTAAAAGAAATTTCATGAGAGTAATATTGAGGCTCTAGTACCTCTTCAACTTTATGATATATATAAATCTATGGGAAAATTAATCTACAATAATCCATATATATATATATATATATATATATATATATATATATATATATATATATATGTGTGTGTGTGTGTGTGTGCGTGTGAATGTGTGTGTGTGTGTGTGTGTGTGTGTGTGTCGGTCTATGGCCTGTAAAATCCAATCTGTCCTATTCACACTCAAGGTCGTCCAATCCCGCCAGCTATAAACTTTTACCAATCAGATAATGGACTAAATAACACAATCGCTTTTGAAGTAGCTCCTCCTGCTTCCATTGGTATGTAGCTGCTTAACGCCAACCAGACGTCTATCTGAGTAACATTTATATGCTCTGATTTACCATTCTCATTAGTAGCTATATTCCATCAGAATATAATGTAAATATTATATAATATATTTGCTGAGTTTCTTTTTTGTCGGATATTACAAACCAATCATTTTTATTATCTATCGCCTTAAAACATACAAAAAACGATATAAAACATTTTTGTCGATTGCTTTTTAATCAATGGAATAAATATGTGGTTTTACATAAATAGTAATTTTAGACAATCGTAAAGAATGTAAACAAATTTAATTTAAACTTATAATAGGTTGAAACGATAGGTTTGATTTAATTTACATATAAATACTAATTCAATAAAATACATGGACAAAAAATTACAATAACGATTGCAAGGTAAGTTGGAGAGGGTTTGTAAAGTAGGGTAAAGACACATTATATGTGTTATGAGTATTTATATTATTTATAATTATTTGGAGTGCACAAAAATAAAGAATGGGTAATGTGGAACCCATAAACTACTTTGCACGTCAGCGGTTTATTAACCTTCTAAATAGTACCAGTAGATTATTGATACTTTTCTTTCTATTGACTCTCATCCTAGCATATCCGTCCCTGTAAAGTAATAAAAACACACACTGCAACGTCCCCCCCCCCTACCTTGACGTAGCGTTGCTCCGCATCGTTTCGTTTTGGATGTTTGGTTTTGTTGCAGAATACTATATTTATTATATATTTATTAATATATCTGCTGCTTACACTGTTTCGTGTACCGTGTCAAGATCCCTAAATTTTGTCTTGTGTTCCCGCGTAATGTACCACGCCCTAATGCAAGCCTATTCTCGCTGACTTCTACCTTAACGTTTGAATGACCTCCCCTAAGTTGGTTGGCAGGTTTGTTGGGTCTGTATTTAGTCACACATGTCAGCAAAATAGTCAACTGGAAAGAAACAATATTTATATGAACACACAACATTTACAGAGAATCTTACCACTTCATGAGATCTGCAGGCACAGCAAGGGGACGTGCAAAATATGATAATGTTTAAGATACCTATTTTAAAAGGCTCCTGTGTTCTTTAAACATGATCTGCCAGTAGACATTGTCTCTGGGCTTCAATACAGAAAACCAACTAATTGTTAGAATAGCTCAATAAAATTGTTCTCAGGAGAGAACTAGTTTGAAGAAACATTAGGTTCTGAATTTTATATATTTATTAATTATTGAAATTTAATTAAAACTGTACTCTGATTTTATAATCATTATTTATCAGTTGGAAAAACTAAAAGTTTTTATTGTTGTTCAACACAGGTTACATTCAAATACTGAAAGTTCTTATAATGCATTTAATTACTGATTTTAAACTAAAATAATTTTCTTTTAAAATAAAACACATTTAACTCTCTCTTTATCTTCACAAATTATTAATTAAAAGTTCGTTATTTTTCACATATTTAAATCCTACATTTCATATACAAATCCTTAATTACATTTACACATTTTTAACCAAAATTATTTCCAAATTTAACATCATCAAAATATTGTATCTTCTTATTTCAAGATTGAATTGGTAAATTCATATTTTATTATAAATAATTTTAAAGTGTATATGATTCAATAATTCTGGTCTTCTTGAAAATGATTGGCTTATGGCCAAAACCACTTTGTAAATTTAATATTTATTATTAATTATTTCAACAATTTCGTTATACTAATTAATTTTATTACTTTTAAGATTTATTTAATTTTTCAACATAGAATGAAGTCATTGTTTAAGTTATTTGGTAATTTGAATTTAATAAATTTAACTGACTAAATTTGCTGTTAATTTGTATGTAATAGAGAAAATGACTTGCCAAGGAGTTCCCTGCAGGTCCTGGAGTCCTCTCGTCTGGATTCCCTGATCCCTGTACATCGGGGGACTTATTCAAACTAATACTTATTCAAATTTTTACTGACTTCTTGACTCTTTACTATGTTTATTATACCATAAATTAAAACCTTATTATTCAAATTTTAAAATTGTTATTAAAAAATAAGAAATAACCAATTTCATAATTGAAACGTTGCCTCTATTATCTTATTAGGGGGGTGAAGTTGGTGCCCCCTGCTCTCGACTGAACGATCAACACAAGGTTCGCCTTTAAGCTCGCTGACCAGATACTAGAGAACCTTAACCAAATGACATCATTGTCTGCAAACGGCCCTTCTCAGGGCCCTGACATGAGCCTCCGAATATTATATTGGAACGCAGGAGGTCTTAATGATACAAAATTCTTACAATTCAAACGAAACGTCGTAAAACTCGACGTGGACGCATTTTTTATAGTAGAAGTGGGAGCTGCGACTGAATTCGCTGAATTCTACAAAATTCTTAATTATACAAGATATACTATACCACGATCAAGACAAGTGGCTTCAGGAATTTTGATTGGGGTTAGAAGTGCCCTCCGAGCCAAATTTGAGATATTGAACGAAATGCAAGCCAGTGACAAGGCTGAAGTGGTGCTGCTGCGGATCTGGAAAAATGGAAAGAGTTACAACATTGTTAACTTGTACAACCCCCCTGGAAATATATTGTCGACAGCAAAAATAGAAGACACTCTCCAACCAAACACTATCCTTGTAGGTGACTTCAATAGCCCCTCAACTAGATGGGGTTATAGCGCAACAACTCCATCTGGACGAAAAATAGAAGATATGATCGATGAAGGCCTGCTTGAAGTAAAACAAACTCCCCCTACATTTCTTTCTTACGCTGGGCAGAGCACTCGCCCTGACTTAGTGCTTGTTAGTCCTAACATAGTACTTAAAACGCAAGTCAAACTCCTAGAGGATGCAGCGGGATGTGGACATCGAGCTATTTACGTAAAAATTGATACTGGGAAACTCTGCTATATACCACAACGGGCCCCAAGATGGAATTTTAGGAAGGCGGATTGGAACCAGTATAGAAAAATCACAAATGAAGGACTTTCAGACCAACTAAGTCACCAAACGCCCGAACTTGCTGTGGAAGCCTTCAACAGGACCATCCTCAAATGTGCCCACAAATGCATACCAAGAGGGCAGGTGAAAACTTTCCGCCCCTTCTGGAGCACGAAACTTGGCTCACTAAAACAAGCACGCAATGTGGCAAGGAAAAAAGCAGAAAGAACTGGTAGCCTTGCTGACTGTGTCTCACTCAGGAAGTCCCAGGCTGTGCTACAGAGGGAAATAAAACAGTCAAAGAGATCTGCCTTTCGTAGCTTTCTGAGCACAATGGACTTTCGTAGAGATGGAATAAAGGCACATCGTTTCATCTCTCGACTAGAAAATGATTCCGCTCCAACAGAACAGGAACCCTTCAGGACTGGTGACAGAATGTATTGTGAACCCGAAGACATCGCCAACCTTTTCTGCAAACACTATGCAAATATCAGCAGAGTCCTCAGACCAAGAGCTGCATTTAGATTCCTGCTGAAGAAACCGCTACCTGGTTGCACTACTGCCGCTGACCTTGATATTTGCATGAGAAAATTTACGATCTCAGAGCTAGAACAAGCGCTTCATAATACTAAAATAAATAAAGCTGCAGGGATAGACCAGATTTTCTCTGAAATGCTGAAGAACCTGGGAGGCACTGCTAAAGAGGCGCTCCTCAAAATAATAAACCTGACATGGAGAAAACACATTCCACAGCAGTGGAGGAAAGGTGAGATAATTCCAATCCTGAAAAAGGGCAAACCCGCTAGCGACACAAGTAGTTATCGACCAATTACACTTACTAGCGCCGCATGCAAAGTAGCAGAAAGGATGGTTGCAACCCGCCTGCACAAATTCCTCGAATTACATAATGTCATTGATGATGCACAAGCGGGATTTAGGACAAAGCGCAGCACAATGGACCATGTTGTTTATTTCTCCCAATGCATAAAGGATGGTTACAATCGTAGATTGTCTTCTTTGGCGGTCCTGGTGGACCTGAAAAATGCATTCGACACAGTATGGAGACAAATGCTAATACATAAACTATCACAGAGTGGAGTAACTGGCAATCTGTTTGCATGGATTAGGTCCTTTCTTTCTCAGAGACTAATCAGAACACGCTTTGCGGGTGCTACGTCCAAATATCGTCTTCAGCGGCAGGGCTTACCACAGGGAGCGGTCCTGAGTTCTGGTCTTTTTAATCTGATGATCAACGAAATCCTTGAGGCTGTAAAGAGTGTTCCGGGGGTGGAAGCCCTGCTATATGCCGATGATTTAATTATGTGGGCTACCAGTAGCAACATCAAGTCTCTGGAAAATACTCTTAACGCTGCCCTATCAAAACTTGAACAATGGGCAAATGAAAATGCTATGGCAGTAAATCACTCAAAGACTACATTCCAGCTCTTCTCTCTGTCCACCAAACCCCAACATTTAATCTTAAAATACAAGGATAACGTTCTTGAAGAACACAACATCTCTAAATACTTGGGAGTCTCAATAGACCGAAAACTAACCTGGAAACCGCATATAGAATACTGTGCCCAGAGAGCTATAAAGAGAACAAAAATATTAAAACGACTTACGGCCACTACTTGGGGTGCAAATCAGGATGTCCTTATTGCAGCTTATAAGAGTTATGTCAGGCCGATCCTCGAATATGGAGCTGAGGCAACTATTACAGCATCAAATGCAGGTTCGCACAAATTAGAGATCACCCAGAACATTGCCCTTCGAGTTATAACAGGGGCCCCAAAATCTACCCCTGTTGCTGCAATGGAGGCCCAAACCCAAATCGAACCTATGCTGGCTAGAAGAAACAAACTAACACTCAATTTTTGGGAGCGGTACAAGAGGACATACAGTCATCGCTGGACATATTACAGGCATGCGACCGAAAGGCTAAAAACCCAAAAAACATCACTATCAACGTACAACGATCTCCTGAATAAATACAATATTCATCCGGGAGTACCAGCTGAACCGGTTCAACATTTGACTTTTAACAACCTACCACCAGCTAGTCTGAAACTGCAAAACCATAATGCCTCAAAAAGTCAATCAAATCCCTCAGATCTGAGGGCAGCAGGCCTTGAAACTATTAATTCTAACTTCCCGCCAGATGACTGGCTACACATCTACACAGATGGATCATCAGCAAGCGGTGGAACAGGAGCTGGGTTCCACAGCCGATTATTCGAAGGGGCTGTGGCAGTCGGCAGTAGCCAGTGCAATTATGATGGGGAGGTTGAAGCTATCTTGGCAGCATCCATTGAACTTTCAAAAATCAAAGGGACCTATAAGGCTGTATTTCTTGTGGACTCTATGGCAGCAATACAGGGTGTCACTAGCAACAGACAAGTGGAATGCCACCGAACATTGTCCTGTAGAAAGCAACTAGACTCCCTTCAGGAGAAGGGTTGGCAAATTCACATTCAGTGGGTGCCAAGTCATGTCAATATAGAAGGAAACGAGAAAGCCGACACTCTCGCTAAACAGGGAGCTGCTTTACCTCAGCCACTTACCTCAACCTCTTTTCAATAGGTCAAAATACAGATAAACTCAGCTTTAAATCGCAGCACGAGAGAAAACCTAATCAGGGCCTCTCAAAACAAAAGCTGGGCTACACTCGTCACCGAAGGACCAATAAACCGTAGCCTTCCCCGCCGCACTGGTGTAGCACTGTTCCGCCTGGCTACTGGCCACGACTACCTGGCGGCACACCTCCACAGGATTCATGTACTCCAATCGCCGGATTGCATGTTGTGTGGAAACGGAACCATGGATGCGGATCACCTCCTCACATGCACTTCCTTGGGCTACGTCCAGCCAGACAAAGAGGACAAAGAGGGACGTCTCTCTCGATTGTACTGGTCAGCGCGCCACCAAATGGCCCAGCAGCCAAGGGTGGGCGTTGGCTAGTAAGTAAGTAAGTCTATTATCTTATTACAATTTGTCTTATTCTAATTTTTTGTCCTTTGTATCGTTTCTTCCTGAAACACTTCAAAATGTACATAATTAATACAAGCAATATTTATCATAAGTCACTCAAATTTATACAGTTTTATTTATATATTCTGTTTTGTTAATAATCACTTTCCACTTCACTAGTGGCTGTCATTTTCTTGTATGTTATATTGTAAAATGTGTAAGTAGTCTTTTATTAGAAGATAGTAAAATATAAAATAATTTTATACAGCATGACCAGATACGTGACGAGAGGAGGAACTGTTTATTATAAAGCTTCGATACTTACAGAGCTGCCAAACATAAACAATTATAATTTATAATAAAGTTATATCAAGTTTTAATATAACGTGATACAAAATATAAATATTTGAGAATTATTCACGATTGTGTATACAAGATAATAAAATATTTTATAAAATATTAAATTTAAGTTTTCTAGATCTAAACCAATTTCGTCACTTAAAATCAAATATTAATTGGGGTATACTGCAAAATACGTAGCGCAGGAGAAAACGTTAAAGCGTTTCAATGCTTAAAAGTAATTTAATAGAATCTCTCCTAGACCTAAATTATCACAAACAACTTTACTGTTCTAGATAAAGAAGGAAGCATTATCAATTGATTGTTCCAACAGCCTATAAATTTTAAAACATAAATCTAATTGTACTTTTATATTATTAATACTAATTGCAAAATATAATTTACTACAGACTCGAGCAATAAAGTATCTTATGTATTGAAGAGGCATATATAGTACAATCACGTATATTTGCACAATTCTAGTAAACATTTAATAACTGAAACACTATGGCAACATGGAATTATATTTTGCAATTCAAGGTAGGGTAAATAATGTTTTTTTTTTAAAATTATATATGTTAATATATGAAAAACAAACTTATTGATCTGAAGTGATAATTACATGCAAGCTAGTTTTGTTAATATACAGTATACATATATATATATATATATATATATATATATATATATATATATATATATATATATATAAATATATATATATATATATATATATTACATGGTCGTTGTTTTCTGCCGCCTTATAAATTATTCAATATTATTAAAAAATATTTTCTTTCAAAATGGAAATTCAATTGAACAAGAATTATGAATTTAAATAGAGGTATTTGTAACAGTAATAATATACTTGTAAAATGTTACAATGTGATTAATGGCTTACACTATGTTTTAAAAAATAGAAGATAAATCTCTCGAAACAAAAACAGATATTTTCAATGTTAAAATCCTGTTTTGGAAATACTTAATCACCCCCAATAAATATAGTTTTGACATTATTTACAACCTCAACACAAGTTTCATAGCTGTTCCCGTTTCCTTTCCCTCCAGCCAACCCTTCGTTTTTGTTCATATTGCATTGATAAAGTACAAGACGGCGCTCACTTCCTAACGGATTAAAAAGAAGTTTTATTTCTGGAACTTTGCCAACTAAAGCAGTCAAAACATAACTGTGTGTTTCACGTGCATTTTTATCCATTTGGAGTATTTTAGTTTACTAGACAAGCTTTACATTTACTTATAGAGAACGTACCGATGTTCAGGTCATCTGATGTTAGTAAATTACGTATGAATATGAAATAGAATTAGGTGTTTAAAATATAAGTACTAACTAGCTAAAAGGTACGAGTGTATATCATATGCTTTAAGGGCAAAATGTAAAACATATATAATTAAAACTCATTCTAAAAAAAAGCTAACCTTTTTTTTATTTTTTATTTTTTAAAATTTAAAACTTCCATAAACTGAGAAGCTTGTAATCTACAAGTATAAGTTAGTGATGTACATAATGCATTGGATGAGTAGGTTTAAGGTTGTGTGTGCTTCAAGATGATAGGCATTGAATAATTGTTGAATAATATTTTAATAAGCAAGAAAGTTTAATTTTTCTTAACACACTTGCATTATGTTAAATAAGTGAAGCTTTCGCTGATTTGCAATATTAATTGTCTCAAACTATTTAGTACCACATAGTTCAATGACTACATTTCGAATCTGTATGTATATACATAAATATCACAATATGTATTAATAAAGAACTAAGTCAAAATACAAATACAAGAATTATAATTGAAATTACATTCAAAGCTTCTCGTTGGCTAACAGTACCAACATCATCAAATTCAATTATAATTCTTGTATTTGTATTTTGACTTAGTTCTTTATATATATATATATATATATATATATATATATATATATACATACTACGTTTTCTTGTTTAATAATCAAAGACAACTAACGTTATTCAAACACAATAATTATGTATTTATTTTATATTCAAAGGTCTCTTTAATAATCAGTACCAACATCTTCAGGAATGAATGATAAAATGAAGAAATATATAAAACATATGTTAAATTAGGAATGGAATTGTTGTTAAATTTATACAAATTACCAAGTTTAAAGTTTTAAATCTCATGTTTATAAAGCTACAGCAACATAATAAACTTGTATAAATACAAGAAATTTAACAATTTAATAATTTATATAACATAATAATTTGTATAAATTTAACAACAATTCCATTTCTAATTTAACAACTGATTTATAATTTACATTATTGTATTATTCATACCTGACGATGTTGGTACTGTTTATTAACGAAAAGCTTGAATATAATAAATTAAATACATTTGTAGTTGAATAACCTAAGTTGTTTTTGTTATATATATATATATATATATATATATATATATATATATATATATATGTGTGTGTGTGTGTGTGTGTGTGTATGTGTGTGTGTGTGTGTGTGTGTGTGTGTAGAGGTTGGTTTTGGTTGTGTGGTTAAATAACACTTTCATAAACAAGAATTTTTTATTTTAATATTTCTCTATACATTGAAGCGTTTTGCTGATTGGTGGTATCAGGGACATTGTCAAAACCTGCTACCTACATTATACTGCTATGAATACACCTGGACTGTTCATATAATCGTACCATGTGTAGAAGATTATATATTCTTATCTTATATGTTTGATGAAACATCCATCAAAAATCTGTATTTATATCTTTATTAGTTGTAATCTATGTATTTTATATATTTTATTCTTAATGTTTCATTAAATAAGCTATAAGTTGTATTTTGTTTGATTTTATTTGCACTTGCTCCTCAATAAATGAGGATTTAATTTTCCAAATAAAAAAAAGGTGGGATACAGGGAAGGTCAAAAAACCAAAGAGCTACCAAATATAATGGGAATGGGACGTTTCGCTGGGCCGTTTCGCCGCAAGCCCGTTTCGCCGCAGCCAGTTTCGCCGCTAGCCCGTTTCGCCGCGAGCCAATTTTTCGCTAAATGTTTCTTCCTCAAAAATGGCGTACCGTTAGAGGTTCAAAAAAAAATTTTAACTCAAATTACTTATAATTTTTCCACGCTTAGTTATAGTTTAGCTTAGCAGTATTAACTGATTCTTATTTCTGTTTTGTCTGTATAAAAGATATTTGTCAGTGTCATATTAGTGCAGTTTTGGCGATGTGAAAGAAGAAATGAGTGTAAAGCCGGAATTCACGTTGACAATGGCAACGTTATAAAACATATTTATATTCATGGGCACAGTGCCAATCCAGAAAAGGTTTAGGCAGTAGAGCGGATTGTTAATATGAAGAGGAGAGCTGAAGAAACAATGGCATAAACATCGCAAGTAATAAATAACTGTATCCAGAATATCAATGAAACATGCCAAGGAGCTCTTCCTACAACGTCAGCTTTGCGAAGAGTAATAATAATAAGAAGAAATGATGTATCATCTGCTCCGCCGAGTCCTATGGCATTGGAAACCTTAGAAATTCCAGAAGAATACAGGGGGTACAGCATCAGAGAAGGCGAGTTCGAAAATTTCCTTTTACACGATAGCGGACCAAATGAGGACAGGATTTAATTTTTTTTACGACAAAGTAACTTGGCCGCGTTTACAGCCTCTAGCGCATTGTTTGTGGACGGTACTTTCAAAATCTCTCCGAATCTGTTTTCCCAGCTATACACTATTTCCGGATTGAAACATGGTGGAGTTCTTCCTATTGTTTACGCCCTTCTTCCCAAAAAGAAGAAAACAACATATGATAGACTTTTCCAACAATTTCGAATACTGATGCCTGATCTACAACTACGCAGTGTAAATTGTGACTTCGAGCATTTCAAAGTTTATCTGAAAACCTTCCTAATACACGCATTCGTGGCTTTTTTTCCATTTAGCCCAGAACCTTAAAAAACGTTTGTCATCTGCAGAACTTTTAAAGTGAAAAATATCCTTTGTTTTAATAAAACACTGTAGATGCTAATACCTACTATGAAACTGTCCAAAGTCCACATCCTAACTGCAAGATAATGAGTGATACTTGTGGTTGCATAAAGTGGGTTCCACTTTCCATACAGCTCGCACTACTATGGGGAAGCTGCAGCCATGTTTAACTAAAGTATAATTTCCCCAGACGTAGTCTTACTTTAGTCATTCATTAGTGGCCACTACGATTGGGCTGACTGGTGTTGATGTTTGTCTGTGGCGCTACTTTGAAGGAATTATTAACAAACATTGATAATACCATGAATTGTATAAGCAGTTTGAGTAGCCAGGAGCATGGTGCGAAGTAGTTATCAATGGATGGACATTATTCTCAACACCTGCTGTAATTTGCAACCTAAGTGTCAACAAACTATTATTAAGACACCAAATTATGAGATGGGTTCTTCTTAGTTGTGTACCCTGTATTACATCATAAAAAACGATTTAAAAATGCTATAAAGTTGGAAAACACTCCAATAAGGTGGAAAAAAATATTTATAGTCACTAAAGGTACAAAAATATTCCCTAAAAATTATCCATATGTGAATATATCAAACAAGTGCTTAGCAAATTAAAGAATTTCAGTAGTGCCATTAAATCGTCTTTGAACGTCTGCTCTTCTGAGCCTCTAACACAAAACTGGCTTAATTATATTGGCTCTATATAGCAAACTCTTGCATCACGTAGGGAATAGTGCTATAATTATTGCCAAGCACAACAAACTCAACATAATCGAATAATTATATAAACAAACGACAAACGAATAGAACATGTTTAACCATTACTGACTAACTCTGATCACTAGTGACTACTCTAACAGAAATAGTCACTATTACTTAGTGACTCTAAGTAACAACAGAATTACTCATCAGCTCAGCGAACCTTGGAAATGGAAATATATGTTTCAAAAATAGGAACAAAATTAATAATACATGATACTAAAGTCTTGTAAAAAATATAACGATAGAAATGTTATTGAATAACACATGACAATTTAATTATCTTGAGACATTCATTAGTATTTCTGTCAATATAGTAAAAACTTTTAATGTTTGGAAGACAATATGCTGAAGGTCAACTACAATACGCTGGCCAAAACAATTAAAACCTTTATTTATGTTTTTGCAATACAATAATTCGTAAGCATAAAATACCCCTTTGTTAACATAACCCTGAATAGCATCAATTTTTGAAAATATTTTAGAATAATAGTAGAAATTTCGCTTTCAAAATAACTTTTGTTCAATTTATAGGTTAAAATAAAAATTAATAAATTTTAAAAAAAATATATCATGAGTCAAATAAAATGTATTTCGCCAACGGTTAAAACTTATTGTTTCCTTTAAGATATTTGATAAGGAGTTTGAAACCTGAACTAAAATATTAAACAAAGAGATTTATTTTGCAAAACTAGGATCATATTGATGCATTTCATTCTCATGTACAAATACAATAATCATCTAGTTATTTAGCGTTGTTCAACCCCAATGCAATCATGAACATAGGCAACATGAGTAAGTGAAATGGCTAAAGTACGACAGGAAGTCATCTGCAATGAGACCGTATTGTGGCAGTTTGCAAGTTACAAACGGAAAACATAACAGATTAGATTCCGGTGTAACTGACCCAGTTAAACGGACTTAAGAGTACATGAATAATAGTTTAGTTATCTAATACAAATATATCGATTTTAGTTATTAACATTTCCTAATCATTGTTTTCCATATATGATTATTGTTCATAGTATCCTTATCCCTGAAAATAGTTCTTGAACTTGTAAATAATAAAATACTTATTGTTTACACATTTTACAAATTTAAAAAAAATGATTTTTTATTTGTTATACTTACATCGTGAATTACTGCACCTAAAAGTCAAGATATCCTTAACACTGCAATCGTCGCTCAGATTACTATTGTAATCCAGGGTTAAATTTTTGTGAGCTTTATTATTGTTTGTGTAAAAAAAAATATTTAAATTAGTAACACATTTACTTATAAGAAATGACTTAACCGGATAGTGAAAAAATACACGCTGGCTTGCCGGAACCAAAAAAGACAATGAAAGTGTGTTGGGTTGACCTTACATATGTCCTTTGTTTTATGTTATATATTACTTTTGTGCTACAATAATAAATGTTTTTTCACCACATTTGATTTCTATAAAACCGCTTAAACACCAGAAAATGCTTGAGGGATATTAAAAAAAAAGTATTTCTATTTTAAAAGCTATTTCAAGGTGCATTACAACGGCAATGAGCGCGACCACTTACGTTACTTATTTAAGTGCGACCACTGCAGTGTTATACTTATCTGTGCCATACGTTGTCTAGAATAACTGGGCTAACTACGATGTAACTGAATCTAACGTGTTGACGCTGATTAGATTTCTTCCTGGTCATGAACAAATTTATTTGGCTACTCACCAGACATGTTTTCCGGGAAGGTTGGATACTCAGATATGGAAATGATATCCAAAATAGAAGTAAAATGAATCCGGTCACTAACCAGATTAGAGGCAGACAACGATAAAGCCTAGTCATCGTGTCTCACCCGAGCTCCAAGGAACTACTTGAGATTCTAAGGAACTAAAAGTCTTCAGGAAACAGTTAGGAACCCGAGGAATTACTTCACTACTAAGCGAAATATTTCAGAATCCAAGAAACTACTTGAGTCTTCAAGGAACTACTTAGGAATTCAAGGAACTACTTCAGTCTTTAAGGAACTATTTGAGAATCCAAGAGAGTACTTGAATCCTTAAGAAACTATTTGAGGGACCAAGGAACTAATTGAGTGTTCAAAGAAGTACCTAGGAATCCGAGGAACTGCTACAGTCTTCAAGGAAATATTTGTGAATCCGAGAGACTGCTTGAGTCTCCAACGAACAACTTGAAATTCCAAGAGACCACTTGAGCTGTCAAGGAAATACGTGAGTCTCCAAGGAACTACTTGAAGTGGTATATATTAGTCATTCGATCGCTACTCCTAGTCACTTTCGTTCGATCTACTCGACTCCTTCAGGTAAGCGATTCCTTGTATAAATTTTTTTCTGTTCTAGTATCAAGGCATCATTATGTTTTTTTTTTTTGCTCTCAAGAGTCTATCTACCATTTCTTATGTCATATTTTACAAGCGTGTGTATCTGGTAGATACATCAATTAGAATCCTGAAAAGAATAACGTGAGTCTCTTCATCCACAGGAGCTTGCATACGTTCAGATAGTACTGTAAAAGATATAATGTCATTATATATATATATATATATATATATATATATATATATATATATATATATATATATATATAATGCAATTATATCAATGGAATACTTTTCCATGAATTAATTAAATGGATCGATGAATTTCTCTTCCATTGTTCTATCATAATATTTGTGACTGTTATTATTATTACTATTATCTACATCATTTTAATAGTATTAATAATTATATTTTTTTTATTTCTGACTCCACGGCCTATCCATTAAAAAAAATAATTTTCTCCAATTTCATTCTTTAGAGATCGCATACATTTGATTTCAAATGCGTTTGCTTAATATAGAAGTTTACTTCGCAACGATTTTTAATAGAACAATTACAATATATATTTAAAAGTACTCAATTTACTTAGTAACTGCTATTCATTACTATAAACATAAACATATGTTGCTTTGTGATCGAAACAAAAACATGAATTAAAGGAAATCTGCAACATGAACCAGCCACAGAAAAGTGGTCCAATGAAATACTCCTAATCTATTCTACTTTCCGCAACATATAAACTTTCTGCAGCCTCATAATGCAATTTATACAAAACGTCGTTGCTTCAAGACTTTATATTCTTGCAAGGTTTCCGGTCTTTACGTTTTCGACCGTAAATAGCGGTTTCCTCTTTAGGAACAACCGTTGCTTGTTTTTTTTTTGTTTTCACAAATTCGTCTATCTTCAACTATATTTGTTTAATACATATATTTTTGTAATTATTTCGTAACAATGTTTGTTCATTGTTGAAATTATTTTATAGAATGTTTAGTAACTTTGACACATATTAACACTTATAAATGACCAATGCAGTGGCAAGTACATTCAAGGCAAAACCCACTAAGTATTTTACAGAAAGAGAGGAAATTAGATAGATAGAAATCAGATAGAGAGGGAGAGAGAGAGAGAGAGAGATAGAAAGAGTGAGACAGATAGAGACAGAGAGAGAGAGAGAGAGAGAGAGAGGACTACCAAAATGTCGTTTATTTTAAACGACGGTGTTCTTTCTTAGTACTACCCAAGGAATTAAAATTGAAACAACACGAGGTGAGAATATTTGGATTTAGTGAACTAGAAGTTGTCAAGGAAGAGCTCAGGTCCAACTATTTATATATATTCTACTAATATGTACGAACTGTAATGTTGTGATAGAGTTTTACAGTAATTATATAAGAGTTATTTAATTTACGAAACTTTATAGACACACGTATATATTATTGTATTCGCTAAATTACCTTCCATTGTGATGGCTATAAATACGAAATGTGTTGGTGGTTGCATAACGTAATTATTTATATAATTTTTATGTATTTAGATTTAAGTAACCGGGAGCACCTTACCAAATGGTAGGGGGGCATTATTTAGTTGTTTTATAATATTTTATGTAAAGATATTGTCTTAACTTTCAGCTCCCTACAAACACGTTGAATCAGTATTAGTGTAGTACAAAACTAAGTTGTTTACAATACGCACTAAGTGCAAAGTTTCACATGAGTTTTCTCAGGCATACTACCTTCATACGTTGTGATTTGGGTAGGAGAGTGACATTGACGAATTTAACACATAATCCCTTAATAAAAGATGCACAGCGGCAGATATGGTCTGGTTAGTAACAAGTCTAAGGTAAAGAATAACATAGACGCAGTAACTTAAAAGAAATTAAGGAGATGAAAAGACAAGTACTGTACTGCTTTTCTACTACCATGCATAAATACGCCAAAATAAAGTTACGAAAAGAATGAGAGTGATTATTTTTGGGGAATTAAAATGTAGCAGATCATTATATGAGTTTTATTACAAATTTTATAGAGATGAAAAAAGGTACCTTTCGAAAAGGAGAGATAGAAGGGGAAAATTCATTGTTTATCTCCAAGAGAAGAATAAAAAAAACCAACGTTAACTGGAATCTAAACAAAACATAAAGAATAATATACACTTTATCAAAAGGTAATTAATGTAATAGTAATAAAAAGGTGTATTTAGAATTAACACACAAATCTGTAATTAAAATGTAATGAATAAATAGAAATAAAACATTATCAAGTAAAAGTAGAAAAAGCCTAATAAATATGCAAAATTATACTTTTTATGGCAGAATAAATAACAAAGAATACAATTTAATAACAGAAATAGGTAATTCGTGAGAAATAATAACTAATTATAGCGGCTTTCAACCTAACAAACTTTTATTAACATCTAATCACTTAAACTGCACCAATGACGTCATTCTCTTTACATGAAGACTCTTCAAAATATTGATTTACCGTCTGAGTTGGGATGATTTGTGTGGTTAAGTGTTACTATTGCCATTGATGGCCATTGAAGGGCTAAGGTTAAGGGTTCGACGTCATCGGAAGCTTACTCGATCATGTACTCTCCGGTTGTATTATCTTCATCACTTGCATTATCTTTTAATTGATTAAAAAACAATTTTTGTAGACATGTAGGATTTACAAATATTTCATATCTAAATAGAGGTTGAACCCTTGTAAAAACAACAATAATTTTCATATGTATATCCCAGAAAAATGTAATTGAATTTTGGAAACCGAAAACATGTAATCTACTTACGGTACGTCTTTATTCAAAAAAAAAAATTTTAAACGGAATTTAAAAAGAGGATAAACAGACTTAAATTAAACGTCTGATAATAGTTTCTGAATAAAAATTTAAATATTGTTTGGCTTATATTAAACTATAGTGTATCCTAAATAGTTATACTTTATATTTTAAAACTGTAACAAAATAAACAATTTCGTGAAAGAAATTTGGAAACCTAACAATTCTTATCGCAGGATTTGGCAAATAAAGCTACCTAAATATCAAGCTGGTGGTGATGAATTTCCCACATCTTCAAAGTGTTAAAAGTAAATTAAAGCCTATTTTTGTTGTAAAATCATGCAAAGTGCAAATGACGCAACTCAAACAGAATTGTTTCTTCCTTCCGAAAGGCGTGACGTTACCTTTCACCTAAGCGGAGGAGTTAAAGGGGATGATAATTAAAACGAAAATAATCATAAAATGTTTACTTTTGCGTTTTATAGAGGTCAGTCTTATTATATCCTCCGGCTCCGAAAGCACCCTACTACAGAGACGATTGTCTTGTCAGAACGGGATTACTTTCCTCCAAAATCTTCGAAGGATTACAAGACGCTTTTATAAAGGAACCCTTTAGATATATTTAGAGAGAATAGATGAGGCTGTGCAACAAAAGCGTTTTTTTTTTAATCTTGAATCATTGGTAATAAAGGTTTTTCGTAAAATAAAATTTACGAAATTCATTGTACTTAACCACAAAACATGCTCTTTTGTGCATTTATTTCTTTCGTTCCAGTGTAACTGTAAATACTCATTAAACATGTACGGGGTTTTGGCAGCCCTGTATTAGGCAACCGTTTCGTTGATGAGTTACCGTCAGGTCAATTATCTTTATAAATCTAAATGATTCAGGTGTAACTTTAGAAAACTTTGAAAATTTCCGTGAAAATAACACTATGGGTAAGACTTGTATATTGCTCTGGTTTGTGTTTTCAATATATATATATATATATATATATATATATATATATATATATATATATATATATATATGAGATTTTCTTTGGTTTTATACTTCAGTAGCATTTGTTTGAACCTCTGATATATCTAGATATATTTTGTTTCGGAGCTGCTAATTTCACACTTAAATTCATTGTTATTGGTTAAACTGGTTGTGTAATGTTCTCATTACATTTAATTCATTAAATGAATTCAATTAAATGAATTCATTCATTAAATTAAAATTAAGTGAGGTGTAAAATATCAGGAGTGTACATTGTGTTACGCTAAATCTTCTCAGCCCCTGCACCTACAAGAGCACTGCAGAGATGACTAAGCTAACAGCCTCAAATTACTATTAAACAAGCTGTTCTGAGGACTTTAAAAATTAACTTCACGTATTATTGTCGTACATCGTTACCCTTAACAATAATTCACAGAGCAAAACCCCTTATGAAAAAAATTGAACCCATCATAGGAAACAAGGAGCCTATACATGTTTCTCAGATTTATAGAACACTGTACATTTTCCTAATTTTTATCTTGCCAAGTTTGAGGCATTTCTAGTGTAAACATTTTAAGTACTATACAAATTTGAGGAGCTTCACAGGTTGATAGTTTTTGACAAACACTACTTTATTCTCATAAACGTTTGGCTCAATGGACACGGATATACATTCGTAGGTGCTTAATACTCAGCTTACTACTAAGCTGTTAACCTAAAGGCCAGCATAATGGAAATGTCATCTCGGTACGGCAGTTGCATCATAAGAGTGCTTTCAATGCGAACTCACTCTGTTTGCGTTACTCCGATCATAAAGTAGCTGGATATGCTATGTTAGAATTTCATTGAAACAACTCTGCTGATTCGTATTCGATCAAAACCCAGATTTTCCTCCTTTGCTTGAAGTGTTAGTTACCTAGCCTGTAACAAGAAACTTGATAAAATTAGTACACCAGATAAAAATATTTGAGTTATAATTGTAAAATATTTTTGGAGGATATATCCTTTATTTGTAATGATCCGCTGCAAAGGTACTAAATGATATCCCTACCACGTTCGAATTTCAAGTGGTCAGACTGTAAACATGTGACAACATTCAAACAAATTCCAACTACAGCACGTAAAAGAAAGAATAACAAAGTATGAAGTAGTTTTTTGTAGAAATTATTATAAACGGAATCGTAAATAAATAGCATGAATCGTATCAAAACCACGTTCAAGATTTATGTTTGGCAAAAACCTGTGAAATGGGGGCTTATTTTATATCGTCATGTTTATTGCAAGCAATAGAGTCTAACCTCTGTGGAAATGATAAGAATTGTACAGAATTGGTATTCTTAGTAAAACTTCGACACACAATAAATGTAGCATAAATGTGATGATTTTCTTATACACGTTTAGTAGATTACAACGTATGGGATAGAAACAGCAGACCAGAGAATTGGATGATGGACGGACCGTAGATACAAGAAAAGGTTCATTACACAGGAAGTTTGTCCTAGAGATTATTTGCTCAAAGTAAGACAGAAGAAAGAATCGTTAAAGAGATAAATTGTCCTGACACAAAACCCATAAAGTGTTCAAGACATGAAGTGGTTTTAAAAGAAAGACAGAAAATATTAACCGTTTGCTAGCAAAATCAAATGTAATGAAGATTGTGTGGTTAGCGGATTTTAGACAAGGGTAATTGCCTGCACAGGAATAGATGTAATAAGAATAAAAAATGAATAGATAGGACGAAATAGGATGCTTAGAATTGTATGATGGACGGATCAAAGGCAGGGCAAACGTTTATGTTAGAAACAGATGTTTAAAACGTGATTTGTGAAACGTATGCAGGATGAGTGGCCTAAAGCAGTAGAAGATGTTTTCAAGCTTGACTGCTGCTTGGATAGAAGACAAAAATAGTTTAGAATAGTACCATATGTGTTGATGATTGATTTTTGGATGGGTGGAAGACAAAATAGTGGTATAGGACTGGAGCAGTTGACTTGATGGCTGAATGCTGGACGGATAGAAGACAATAGAGATCGTAAAGAACAGGGCCAGATGGGTTGATGCCTGAATGGTAAAAGGATAAACGTAAACAGAAATGTTGTAGAACAGGAGCAGATATCTTGATTAATAAATGAACGGATTGATCATCAAAGAAATGGTATAGAATAACATCAGATGTTTTGCCAATTTAATTCTGGATAGATAAGAGACAATACAAAACGTACAGAACGGCCACGATGTCTTGATGATTGAATAATTAATGGATATAAGAAAGAATAAATTGTATAGAACAGGAACATATGTCTTGATGATTGAATTCTGAATGCTAGGAAGACAAAATTGTGGTATAGGACTGCAGCAGATGGCTTGATGATAGAATGCTAGACGGATAGAAAAAAAAATCATATAGAACGGTAGCAGATGTCTTGATGACTGAATGGTCGACGGATTGAAGACAAAATATTGGTATAGAACCGGAACAAATGTCTTGAAGATGGGTTGCTACATGGATAGAAGACAAAAGAAATTGTATAGAACAGGAACATATGTCTTGATTATTGAATTCTGAATGCTAGGAAGACAAAATTGTGGTATAAGACTGCAGCAGATGGCTTGTTGGTGGAATGAGAACGGTAGCAGATGTCTTGATGACTGAATGGTTGACGGGTTGAAGACGAAATATTGGTATAAAACCGGAACAAATGTCTTGAAGTTGAGTTGCTACATGGATAGAAGACAAAAGAAATAGTATAGAACAGGATGAGATGTCCTGGGTGATGGAATCCTTAACGGATGGGAAAATAGAGGAATGATAGCGATATAAAAACATTCAGAGGATTGAATTCCTAGCGGAATTTACAGATAATAACATTCGTTTGAGAGTTAGAATTTTAGATACAGTTTCAAAACTGGTTTGCGAACTGAGAGTGTTTGGTTCACTGTTACCAACATTTGACGCGGGGTAATTAACTGGCAGGAATGAATGTAGATTTATGAATCGCTTTCTAAATGTATACTATTCAGTCTCAAAGTTGAACTTTCTAATTGAATTTATGTTTTAATCATTGTATGCAAAGTTACTGCCTATAAGGTTAACTTGTGTTAATATAAATGATGCTGTTGTATTGTTTTTGAATAAAACTTTTATATTATATTTAAAGTGTTTTTTATAAAATGATGATTTCACAGTTTCAGCGGTTCATTTTTAAACGTGGTAGAATATGTTTTCTTGTCTGTATTTCATTTAGTTATAAATTGTTTTATTCGTCTTTTAATTTAAACTGTGTGTGTTGTACAGTAAGAGAAAAAACTTCTCCACACTTACTTTTTAAGTTGTTTCAAAATATGAGTATTTGAAAATGAATATGAATATTTTAAGCCCCTGTATTTATTTAAACACTAATAGAAACTCTATATTAGGAAGCCTAAAATTGTGTGACTAATTAAAGCTTACATGGTTTTACTAGTTTTAAACGTTTGTTTGACGACAAGTGAATAGTTTAATTGTTAGATAATTATAAAGTAATTAAGACATATCGATAGAGAAAATAATTGAAGAGATAATTGTTTCAAATTTCTTTGACTTTCATTACGAATTTTTTCAGAGATAGTATTGGAATTTGGTCGAGCTATAATTACACACAAAACTTAAACTAGATTTCTTACCCCATTTATTCATTTTGAGAAATTTTAAAAGAATAAGGTCCTCCATAACTTTTCAATTTGTTTCTTGGTTCATTCACTCTTTATTATAAATATAGATTATCGCAATGGTTTTACTAATTTATTTATTTAGCCTGTATGTATAAAATATTCAACTAAGCTTATAAGAAAACCAAGAGCAACTTTTAAGTACGAAAAAATTAATATTACATCTATTAGTTCACACTCTGATATAGGCTATACCTTTTCAAATTCTCAATCGTTAACAAATACGTTTTATTCATACACTCAAGTTCAAATAGGCTACATTATTTTAAACCTATAGTGGAGGACAATTGATGTTATTACAGTTTTATTAAAACTAATTCATTAGCCCAATTGAATTTATAATGGAGTAGGGCCTAATTTTAGTTTTATTTTGAATAAAAACGTTTCACAAAAGGGGCAAGGTATGCAATACACCATTCCATTTGGTTACAAATAAGTCATAAGATATGATTTCGTAAAACAAATGATTTTATATTATAGGTTATGTGCTAGAACAGCTGTTTTAACTCACGGGTTATGTTACGTTATTTATATTAATTGTAATAATTAGGGCCTAATAAAAAGTTACTAAAATATTTTTTTATTGACCCAAGTAGGAATAAACTACTGGAGGTGAAACAACTAAACTTGCTGGAGGTGACTGTCTAGTGTTAAATGTTTTACATCTGTTTGGATATAGTATTCAAATAATTTTTTTGCAAAGAATCTGAACGTTGGCAAATAATTTGGTTGCTGCCAAATGTTTTTTTTATTTAATAACTACTCAAGACTTTGTTATTAATTAGAAAAAGCCCGTTACATTTGTCAAAATTTATTAATTAATAATTTTAGAAGCTGTAATATTTCTTAATTGTTTTTTTTTAAACATCGTTTCGATGCCTAAATATGAACCTTACCCCATTACAGTACTTATGAAAAATACCTTCAAAGGGGCGGTTCCGTGCTATTATTTACCATATTTCCGTGTGCAGTCATACTAACATTTAGCAACATTGCTACTCTGAGAAGGTTAGTTAATTTTTTTTACATTTCATCAGATGTTCTTTGATATCTGACCAGGTATTCCTGCTTCAATTCAACTCAGTGAAAATACCCAGCCAAAGCTCTAACATCTTCAACCCTTTACTTGACTGAATATTTCCCCTAGTATAATCTAATACGCATGGCCAAGATCTGTTTTAGGTTTGTTCTTTCTACATTGCTTTTATTAAATCAGTTTAATAACAATTAGTTGTTAAGTAACAATTTTAATTTGGGATAAACTATTTACCAATTTCCCCTTTTTCTCATTTAATTGTTTTCTACAACTCTTCATAGTAATTATATTTTTATATCTATCCTATTCTCATTCAGTTTTTATACTGCTCTCTCTCTCTCCCCCCTCTCTCTTTCTCTCTCTCTCTCTCTCTCTCTCTCTCTTCTCTTTTCTTGCTGTTTGATATCTGTGTATCTGTGAGAAATATAAATTCAAACGATTTTTCAGGCGAAATCTTGAATTAACTTGGCCTGGATGGTACTATTAACCTTAACTCTAATGTAAATTGTCATTCGATTAAAATATTAACCCACATAAGCTTGTTCATCGTAACCAGAAAAAAACTATCTTCATCTATGACAATAAACCTTGAATAGCATTTTGTTTTTTAATAATAAATTACCTTTTTGAATGTGCGTCGAATATCTTTAATTATCATATTTCACGATTGTAATTACACTTCAAAAGCAAAAGTCTTTTATTTAAAAAATTGCTTGTACAAACTTAGGAAAAACCCTTTACGATAAGACTTTAAGACAACAGAACATTTTATCTCTCTGTTTGTTTTCTGTAACAGTGTAAGCTTATCTGTGGTCACAGTCGTTGTATAGCTTATCCCTTCTGTGTCTTCTCCTGCGCTTTCCTATATGATTTAACATTTTTATTAGCACGGATTATGTTTTACCCAATAATATTATAATAAATTATTGTCTAAATTATGAAGCTATGATGTCAGGTGTTTTACAAGTGCAATCACTAGTACCCACTAAAATAAAATTATATAAAGCGATATATTATTTTATCACTCTACATTAATTATTTTTTCGAATGAATTATTTTTAAAAAGCTTTGAAAATATGTAGTGCACTTTTTTGTAACACGTCAGAATATTTTTGGAATTTAATTTTCCAAATAATTGTAAATTTTATTAGTATATTTTTAATTATTTTTTTGATTACTCGAGGTAATTTTCATTCAGAGAACAACATTAGTGAATTTTTGTCATCGGACTTTAAAAACAACGTCAAATTACAAAAACTGTAAATATTGTCTTCATTCAATGAAAATAAGTGGAGAAATGAAAAAAAGGTTCAAATACATGAATGTTTTAGTAATTGAAAAATGAAAACAGATATTGCCAATGCAGTTATTTTGTAATAAATCTTAGAATAATAAAATGCTTTAACGTTTTGAGAACATATATGTATACTAGTTTTTTTCTCACAGTTGTTTTTCACATAAATATAAACTCTGAATTTTCGCCAACCTGCCTTCTAAAACTTTTGCATTCACGCTTTATTATGAAACAATACTCTGGATCTTCTTGGGATCTTTTTTTCATACCTTTAATTTCCTAGTGAAACATTTCTTCATATTCTTCGATTGGATCCCTTTTTTAAAAAATAGACTTGACAGTGAAATAAATGTATTAATATGCTTATATTGCACCCCAGTTTCACAAAATTGTTTACCCATTTTCTCTATCATTTTCCGTACCTATTCAGGATCTTTGTGCTTTCAAAAGAGTTTGTTTACATTTTCCTTAAATCTCAATCCTCAAACTCTTACAACATCCAAGCATTCTCTTCCTTAAAATATTGCTTGAAACGTTGAAGTAAATGTATAAAGTTTACCTGTATGCAACATCACTAGAAATATTAAAATATTGCCATAATTAGTGGACATTAATATTTGTTGATCAGTGATTGGCAACTGCCAAATACCTATGTTATAAATATCCCAATAAATTGAACCGTATTATTGATGATATTAGTAAAAGTGTAACAATAACTTGATGGGTTGTAAGCATACTAAACGTGACGGTTGTAATCAGGCTGTGTTCTTGGATTCATCCTCAAAAAAAACGTTTTTAAATAATAAAAGGGTCAAATCTTAAAATATGTTTCTGAGTGCTGTTATCTTTCACACGTTTATTGAGGTAGGATATGTGAAGTATGTTCATGGCAACATATTCGTGTTCTTCGTAACAAAACTCGTCTCATTACACATTCAGTATTGCGTTAATTGGACACTAATTGGTGTAGCCGGATGTGCATTCGTGTTGAGAACTGTAACGAATGCCATCCGGGAACTTTCTGATCCCACAGAAAATAAATGTAGCTACTCAATTGTATGTTTTATTGACTAATAAATTGAAGTCGTAATAACGAGTTTCTTGTGATTTTTTTTATGTATTAAATTGTATATAAAGATATGCAAGATGTACAAAGGAATAATTACTACAAAGAACAAGTACAAAATGTGCGAAACTTGGATGTACAAATTTAGCTGTATAAAATAATAAGAGGTTAATATTTCATTAGATTTAGATAACAAAAATAAGAGATAAAATGTAGCATCAATAATTATAAATATTTCTTTACGTCAATAAAACTCTCTGAATTTACAAAATCATGACGGTGAAAAAAAAAATTAGAAAATATTTTTTTGATGGTTTGTTTCTGGTTTATTATTCGAGTATCTCTATTAGATTGGACACTTTCATTTGATTTGTTAAATATATATGGTCTGCAAAACAAAACTGTTAAATTTTAAAGCAAACTAGCTGATTAATCATTATTCGTTTCTAGTAACAAGTGTTTTTATTATGCGTATAGCTTGAAAATGAAGGTATTTAGCAGCGCTTTTGGAACTAGAAGATTCTAATTTGTCATGTAAACCAGTAAGGATGAATCTATTGGGGTAAACTTCAAATGTAATAGGTTAGTTATAAATATAAATATCAGTTTAAAAACAAAATTGTTTGCAAAAATCTTTTTAAAAAATGCGTTTTTATAACTTTGTAAAATAATATTAAATTTGGTTTAGTTACTTGACGGTGTCCAAAAGAACCAATGTTACAAAATCACGCTAGAGAAGACTTGAAAAAAAATTAGAGGTTCATCATAAATTCTACACCATTCAGTTGACAGCGAGGTCATGGAGAATACGAATACTAAATTTCCATAAATCGTGCCATGGGAACTGTCAGGGACTGTGTAGTTGGTATACTGAAGTTTTAAAAAAATATTAGGCGTGCCATCTTTGTTAAGAAACTAGATCGATTTTGGAAAGTGACCTTATAAGCTGACCTACCAAAATTTTCCAGGAGAACTATTTGTCCGTTTTTAAGAAGGGGATCCATGTTGTAGAAACATTTTAAAAGCTAATATTCATCTTCCTGTTGTGGTTTGGTCTCTAGAAACTGGATAGATTTGTGAGAATGACCTTGAAACTTGACATTTTGCTAACTTTGGGCGTCGTCGTTAGAATAAGGGTTCAGTCACATCTGTGAACTGAATTTAGGTCGAGTGTCTTTCAATGGGTAACAACCTTGGCCTTTAAATTTAAGAATTTCATGACAAGGTCCTTCAAATTTTATAAAACATTGATTTCATCATTGACAAATCATAAAAAGCTATTGAAACAAGCATTTAATTTAAAACCTTAAAGCATTATGTATTGGAATTCGGTATTTGCAGTTTTATTGAGGATTTAAAGGTTAAAAACGCGAATGATGTAAGTATCAATTAGGGAGCGTTTTATATTTTGATGTGGTCAAAAGCGTATAAAACAGTGATTATCTATTTAATTGGTAAGAATAGTGTCTAAATATATTTGGTGAATTTACCGATGTCACTTGTTTAACGAGCAATAATCAACCTAAAGCTTACGAGATGTGATTAAAAAATATTTAAATCAATAACGATTGTCGCACAAATAAAGTAATTGGTTTCTGAAAAAATAATTGCCTAGAGTTCTTATGTTTAAGACTAGAATTTTATAACTACAAATTATATTGGACATCTCCTATGTATTGCCGGATATTTGATTTTCGGTTTGACACGGTGGTATGTACTTAATGTTTGCAACAGTTTGCTCCTTTTCACTCTAATAATAAAGAGAGCTAATAAATTAAGAAATGCACAAAACAAATTAGTACTATAAGGAGAAATCATTATCTCTTACAGTTTCTTATCCGAAATTTGTAAACACTTCTATTAATTATGATATCACACATAAATGGTAACATCTCAAGAGGGAATGAACTCTATATCTATTTGTTTTACTAATTATTCATTAATTTTATATTCTCGCGTGTTACTCTAATATGAAAATAATTTATTGTTTTTTTTTATTATCTGACAATTTAGTCTAAATAGCGCAGCCCTCGGGATGCCCCGAAGCAAAATATTTACTGCTACAAAGCTCATTTTTATTCCGTCCAATAGTTTTGCAACGATGTAGTTCCCTCCAATACGCTTACATTGCGTAATATGACTCCAACATAAATTATGTTATCTAATCCAATGACGACTCCATGTAACGTAAATAGGCTAAAAATTCTAGGCACAGCTGAGATGCTTTAGACTTATTTAATTAAACACAGTTTTACGCCCACTAAATGAACTGATAGTTTATTTTAATGAGTCGTGGTCAGTGTAGACGCCAAATAGCCATTACATTGTCTTTAGCATATGAGGGGATTTAATAATATTCGGCCATTCCATATCCTGTTTATTTCTTTGAAGAAACAAGTTTCATTACGTAATTTTCCGTATACACGTAGGCCTTCAAAGACCATTTCATTTACAGTTAAGCATTAGAAATTGTTTCCTTCACGCTGGGAAGGATTGATAGCCCGCATGTATTAACGATCGGTAAACATTATCTTAACTACGCAAATTTTACGAGCATATCTTTGTGTTGTAGTTTAAAGCCAATGTCTATATCTCGACTGATAATATCTTTTTATACCTTACCTAGTATGTTTTTCATCGCAAAAACTATTGTAATGTAGAATGTTTTTAAAAAGTAAACTTTTTAATAAAGTTATTTATATTGGCCAAATCTAAACAATAATCCTTATCTCTATCTGTGTTGTGTGTGTGTGTGTCTGTGTGTATATTTTAATTATATATACACACATATATATACATATATATATATATATATATATATATATATATATATATATATATATATAAAACAACTGAGGTTCGTCAAATACTAGGATTATTTATATTTATTAAGAAATTCAGAATGTTGTTACCGTATTTTGTGAGGTGAGCTCTATAAGGTTCCTATTTCACGATAATTCAATAAAATTTCTAATGAGTTTAAATATTAAAATCGTTTACTAGTTATATACGTGATAAACGTTGTATGAATATATATATTTGAATTTTATTTGTATGTGGTAATTAATTTTTCGGAATTCATATTCGACTGTCCACACACTCTGATACTTTACCAATGTAATCCATTTTCCAAATCATCCATTCAAGCCGAAATCGCAGTTATTTCAAGGACTTATTGAGTTATTTAAAGTGTTGAAACTATATTTCGGAATTAGGCTAGAGAACCCCAGTTATTTAATTCAAGTAAAATTCGCATAATATAAATTCACTAGAAAAATTTCATAAAACCTGCCCCCAATGATAAATATTTTTATATAAAAGTTGTATTTTTCATCCTAATAAATATCAAATAACTCTCAAAAATGTATTGGATATTTTTAAATAAATTAATTAGTTTTCTCATTATTTTACTTTCGCCAGAAAACTGTTGTCAAGCTGAAAATGGTCTGATGAAGTTTGTTGATATGTTTTTCTATATGACTTTCACTTAGTACGACTATCTTTGCCCGAGCATTTTTCCTAATTCTGCTGGACACAGAATTTCCATTAATAATATCCTATACATTATTATCTGTTATTCGCTGGGACACATGTTACACTGACAAAATAAATAGCTCTCCTTAGTGTGTATATATTTGATCCGCCGCTAGCACTTGTATGTTCGATCAAGTATTAGTATATTATACAAATAATTTTGTATTTAGTAATTTGTAACATTACATTATTTAACAGATAATTAGTACTCATATATATATTCAAAGTTTTTCGATTCCAAGAATATAGCAAATTCATTTTTTTTTTTAAATTGTGTAGTATATTATATTATAATAGAATGGTGTTACGTCATTGAAATGCGAAAATAAATTTAATATGTTCGTTGTAGGTTTGAAAACAGAAATAAGAAGTAACATTAAGTAATATGGCTATAGTAGAGACTTTTATATTCTACAGCCCTTTTTTCCAACTCAAAAAGCAATTATAGGCGAGAGTCAGAACTAAATTTGTTTTATTAGATAGTTTTTTTCAAGTAATATTTCCTGTTTAACACAAATTGAAATTCATAACAGTGAAATCATAGAACGCAAGCATAATTGTGTTAACGCCCTTTAGAGGTCTATGGGAAAATATTTGGCTATTATCTGCAAAATTAACGATTTGTGACGTCAAATGATGTTATGATTTGTTTATTGCAGGTCATAACGCGCAATACACTGTGAAATGTAATTCCGAAATAGACAGGAATGATTTTATTGCGCACGAGACGTCATCGTAATATTTGTCCACAGCGATTAGTTTGGAGAAACAATTGTGCAAATAAAATGAAACACTTCAGTAGAATAAACGAAGATATATAGAAAATCATTTAGTTTTATCACGTGAATTATCTAGCACCGTCTAGTACGCACATGTAAACACTTTCGGTAATTGACCACATTAAATAAAATATTATTGAATCTACAAAATGTTTTTTCCAAAAAATGTGTAAATGTTTCTCAAAGTAATATGCCTAAATTGCTACGGCTCTTCGTAGGGGACTTGAAATGTTTTTCATATTTACAATTACATATCGCTACGTTACAAAACGAATATATTTTTACTGCTTATTTTCCTACCTTATATTCAAAATGTAAGTTGTTTTTTAATGTTTAAAACATGAATATCGTTTTCTCTATCCTTGGTTATGGTTGGCCTAACTGTTAAAAAGATCGATTGTGGTAAAGTAAAATTATATTGAATCACCTTCCTTTAAAATGAAGATCATGGATTCCAGGGCGCCCTCATTGACATGTCGCACCCACCCTTGTTCAGCAAGGATACTTTTACTATCTTCGCAACTACTGCAAGCCTATTTTTTTAAATTTCATAGTTTTTTTTTAATACTTAATATCGAACAATTGAAAAAAGTGGTACCAATAAAAACTTCAAAATTAAAATTAGAAATAAATAAACAAAATCAATAAATTTGTTATTCCTAAACATTTACACGTACTGTACCATATTTTCTAAAATATTTTCTTTTAAAATATATGTTTTAATAAATATGGAAAACTATATAATAATATTCTTTAATTCATTACTTTAAGCCACATCCAAATAGCTACACCTTCATTCTTAATCTTATGAGAAATAAAGAAAATATATTATAAAAAGTGATAATTCTAAACTCTCAAAAAGTAACTTACACTGTAGCATAGAGAATATACCAATATTATTTTATTGTCCCATTTACTATTTATGTTTAACACTAATGGGGTGAATTTAAATTCAATTGTAACATCAAAAGTCTAACATAGAGATACACTTATATGCTTAAATTGAATAACTAATAATTACGAAATACTATCATGTAATTTTTAAAAGGAAGAAAAATGAGTAAATTGATAAAACATGACGACACCTACACTGAAAGTTAAATTACGTACAAAGTAGTGCAGTGAAAATTGATTTTGTTTAAAACATTTTAAACATTTGCAACCCGTTAATTAAAGAATGGAGTAGAGGTGCATACAAGGCGAAAACTAAATAGGTGTGAACTTTGTCACTTCATTGAACGGGAACTGTATAGCATTTTTTATAAAACGTAATTAATCAAGAATGCCCTATATGTTTACATTAACATAGGTCTATTAGGAGGTTTATATCGTCAAATAAGTTCGTACTATGACACTTGAAAGATTATTGATGTTGAATGGGATGTTACATCTTTATTTGGCACAAAATAAACATAATTTTTGTAAAGGAGAAACAGCAGTTATGTAATAATATAATTTCATCATCACACCAAACGTTCTAGTAGTTTCGTTAAACTTATTAACCATGTTCTCGATCATAACAATTAGGGTAAAGAGTTATCTGAAGATAAATAACAGAAAACCTTAGTAAATGTGGAAGTTAGAAATAAAAACAATGTCAGTAAAGAAAGTTATGAAATTTTCAAGGGGATTGTGAAGCAAGGAAAAGCTTTTACAGGGTTCTATGAGTCATAGTAGTAGCAGAAACAATCTGTCACATTGAAACCTACATTTATCTTTCCATATCTTTCTCGACACTAACTGTAAGATATATCGGCAAGTGTTTGGCAGAAGGTCATTAGAAGACGCAAAGCGTTGGAAAGGTTTTTATTTTATCTGATACACGTACTGAACAACTATGAATATTTTGTTGACGCATGATTTTTGATTTCTTTAAAATCAAAGAGCTAATTGGAGTGAGAACAATGTGCATCTCAAAAGTAGGGCTAATTTAGTTTAGCAGCAAGCAAAATGAATTGAAGGTTTGGGCTTATAGTAGGCTAAGTTGGATAAGGTAACCAGTGTAACAACAATTGCGCCATCGTGTATGTCACGAAATCATTGGAGATTGGCTGGAGTAGTCCAAAAAAAGAGGCATCTCTGTGGTCACAGTGAACGAGCTCTCTGCATTTCTCTAACGAATACATTTTCGCCAAATGAGTGTAATTGTGCCGACATGGTGTAAACGACCATGAAATAATTATATCCTATTCAATATAGAGCATGGCACACCATTGTCTTTAAGCTTTATTAGAATAAACATACAATGAATATTTTGAAGTAATTTATGAAGCTGAAGTAAGTTGCTAACACTAGGATGCATATTGACAAGGTGTTTGCACATTGACAGGAAAAAAGGAAATTTCGCGGAAAAAAAAGGTTTTTCTGTGATTTATTAAGTAAACTATAATTGACTGTCCTGCACAGTTTCTTTGTCGGTAAGTCAAAACCTACAGCCTCGTTGAGGATGTGATATAAAAATTTGAATATATTGTTGCTGGTACAACTTAGGCATTGGCAATGTCGCCGAAAGGCGCCTCATCACTCAAGGTAAAATCATTGCACTTAATGGTGGATAAAATTACTTACAATAGTAATATATTAACTTCATATATATATATATATATATATATATATATATATATATATATATATATACATACATACATATATATATATATATATATATATATGTATGTATATATATATATATATATATATATATATATATATATATATATATATATGTATACTACATATAAAATTCCAGATATCTAGATTGCAAACGACTCAGTCCGACTTGTCGCCTGCAAGACATCTGCCCCATTATTTAGTAAACACCACTAAATATAAAAGGGAGAATTATACAATATTTTATTAGATTCAATACAGAATTGGATTTCAGTAAAAATATATATTTTTTTTACCGTAACACATTATAATCATATTCACTAACCACTAATTATATATCTAAAAGAAAAAATACTTGTTTTTTAATATTTACCTATGAAAATATGTTATAGAAAAATACATACTATAATCTTTAAGACAAAACGATCTTTCATCCCTCCATATAAATCGGTTTCTGCGTGTTAGTTTAAGGAGATTACGTGTTCCTAAAGTAAAGGAGTACCATTCCTAAATTTATAATTATTTTTCAGAGATTTTGAAGAGAATATCATTTCACTGTCATTACATTTACCGCCTAATATCTAGGTGTACCAGGGCCAGTAGGAAGTTACAAAACAACTCGTTTCCCCTACCTCAAGATTCCCTCCTCAACCGCTGTGGAAAGTGAAACAGAGTAAAGGTTCAGCAGGGGATGGGTCATTGCCTTCTGAGCTATAAACATTGCAGTTACCCTAAAGGCTAATTGAGAACACTGCATCCAGTGTCTTCTAGACCTACTTTGCGCATGGCACTCCCTTCTCAGCTATAAACATTGCAGTTACCGTAAGGTCTATGGGACGAACCAGCATCCAGTGGCTTCTAGACCTATTCTACGTTTGCCACTGCCTTCTCAGCTATAAACATTGCAGTTACCGTAAAGTCTATGTGACGAGCCAGGATCCAGTGCCTTCTAAGCCTACTCTACGCTTGCCACTGCCTTCTCAACTATAAACATTGCAGTTACCGTAAAGTCTATGTGACGAGCCACCATCCAGTGCTACTACAGAACCAGACCTACTTTACGTTTGTTACTGCCTTCTCAGCTATAAACATTGCAGTTATTGTAAAGGCTAAGTGACAGACCAGCATCCACTGTCTTCTACACGTATTCTACCTTCGACAATACCTTGCTAGCTATATTCATTTTAATTATTGTAATGGGATAGAATGTAATGAAAGTGAGACAAATAAACTGACTACCTTGGTTCAAACACAATTTTCTCCGCGGGAAATTAGCAATTGGAAACAATTTCGGAATAATTATAAGGCCTTTTGTGCGTTTACATCTATCGATGTATGGTATGGCAGAAACATTTGCTTGTATATACAAACTTGTAACATTCGTAAACTAAAACTTGCACCTCATTTGATGTCCGTTTTAGAATTTTTTTGCACTGAATGATATAAAGGTACAACCCATTTTCGCACGTTATATTTGTTTTAATCGCCAACAGTACCATTAACAATAAATACTGAATTTAACTTAAATGTATAAACTAGAATATATAGCTGCAAAATTTATCTTCGTAGCTAATTTACAGCTTTTACAATGGTAACGATAAATGAAAGATCTACACATACACGAGGTAACATATAATGTAAACTCCAACACCTGCAATTATAAGTGTATCTGTGGTAACATATAAAATCCTAACATGTTACGATCTACCGTATAACATTTAATTTATTGCATTAGTTTTTAATTGAAAGGTTTTATATTTAAATTTTAGTAAAAAAATTATAATTTTTGTTCGACTCCTTCCTTCCATACCAGTGTTTTCCTTATGTATTCATGATTATTTCTTCTTCCAATATATATATATATATATATATATATATATATATATATATATATATATATATTTAATATATTACTATTATAGTAATTTTATCCACCATTAAGTGAAATGATTTTACCTTTGTAAAATCATTGCACTTAATGGTGAATAAAATTACTACAATAGTAATGTATTAACTTCATAAAGTAAGTGCAACGGAAAAACATGGATAACCTAAAATATCGAGAATATATATATATATATATATATATATATATATATATATATATACTATTTATTGTATTATGTATTTTTTCATTTTTCTTTAACTAACAATATAAAATATATACAGTATGTATTGACTATCGAAATAATTATCAATAAATTTTCAATTGCACTCACTTGGTAATTGACTCACTTTTCTCCAGTTTTCGAAACGTTATTTTACTCACGTTTTGCCTCTTTCAGCATAAAAAAAATTAGAGAACAACATACTGCTTTTACAGTAGAACATTTTTTGTATAAACTTGGAAAAATACTTTCTTTAAAGAAATGTTTGTTAAGATAACGCAGCATTTTGTCTCTGTGTTTATTTTCCCTAAAATGTCTAAAGCTTATCTGTGATCACAGCCGTAGTGACTTAGGTTCTAAGGTTTATTCTTGCGAATTTTACAAAGTTGTTTTTAGCTCAGATTTTATATTAGAAAGTTACATGAAATAAATTAATTTCTAGAAATTTGAGCCTTAGTAAATTTTTTTTCCTACATTTAGAGAAAGTTCTTTTAAGACACATCTACATTTAACCAAAAAGTGATTTAATTATTAACGCAAATCAAAATTATTTGCAATATCTGAGTGAAAATACGATAATAAGTGAAAATTCTAGTGAAACAGTGCTATTAGGTTTTCAGTGTATAAAGCTAAAGAAAAATATCTAAAGATATTACCTTAAATCTTTCCCTATTGGTTCCTTATTATCTCACCAATATTGGCCAACATTTCTTTAAAAAATAATTTTCCTTTTGTTTTTCTGATCAATTCTCTAAGTTACACATCTCTAGAATGAGTCTGTTATTTCAGAATTATTTCTTGTTCTTTGTTATATGTCTGAATATCTAGCCCAAAGAGTGTAGCCCTCTCGGGACGGAGACGCAAAATATTTACAGCTACAAGACTCATTTGTATTCCTACCGTGAGTTTTACATGAATGTAAAATTCTCCCTAAGAAGATTACTTTGTACAATACAACGCCAATGCAGTTGTTTTATAAAAAGTATTCTTATTAAAGTTTATTAATATGTATGAAGATAAAATGTTATGAAGATGAGGACTTACAGGTAATATAGAAGGTCTTTCATAAAACGCTATTAAAAATATTTTAAGACTATTTTATTGGTTTATATATTTTTTTAACTATGGCAGTTATTTCGGTTTAAAGTATCTTGTAGCTACTTTTTTTGCCAACTCTACTGTATTCACAGGGGAGAGCTCTGTTCACTTGTCCCTCAGCAGTTATTCTCCGTCTGCTTATATCAGCCGACATTAATAGTTATACTAAAATTAATATGTTTATAAATATCTGCAATACATTTAGTTTACGTTTTTACGTCTGAGGTTCACCTCATGCTACTGATATTAGCTCCAGGAATTACCTGATATGCAATTATGTAATCAGAATTCTTGTATCAATAATCGTAAGTACATTGAATACATGTATTTGAATTCAATTAATACCCCTAGTCACTTTAATAGAAAGTGAAGAACTTTATAGAAAATATAAGTTTCATTCTATGAATACTTATGAAATATTTCACAGGAACAAATGTGTAAATACAGATTTTATATGTTTTTGTTTAAAAGAGAAATTGCATATGTTTTATTTTTGTTCAATTGAATATTCATATGATTAGATAACAATCGTGTTACGTCATCGAAACCGACGTATGGTGTTCTCCTAAATATCTGATAAAATTGCTCATACTTATTTTATGAAGCCATTTATAAGGCAACTTGAATGTTGTATTGAATTCGTGTTTCATGTTTAGCTTACTGAAGAATGTTTATTTAACTTCGCCGTAGCTGAAGCTACTTAATAGATTCGGTTACGTTTGGGAACATGCGTTCATGTCTCGCGACCAACGTGATAAGCTGTCATCATCAGACAAGTTATCCAATCTCAAGTGAAAACGTAGCGTATTGCTCGAGCATTGCTTTCCATAGGTTTTGCATTGAATTAAATATACTTTTATTCCAACCCGTCAATACAATTTTCAAAGTTTGCAATTAATAGTGAAAAGGCGATAACTAAAGACGCGTGGTGTACGCTTTCCGAATATAATGATTACCACGACTCGGATAATTTGAGTAATTAAATGTACGCCTGATTCTTGCGAAAGAAAATGGCTAACTCTTTGATATTACGCATATGACGATAAACAATTATATTTTTTATTGAGAACTTTGAAGATTGAACGAAAATTAAGGGTAGAAGTAGAAGTCCTGAGATTGGTGCACTAAAAGGAACACAGAGTGGAAACAATCAAAACTAGGAAATGTGTCCTTATGATTCAATTCTAAATTAATAAATGACAAATGGTAACTTTTATGGCCTAGACAAATACACTGTTGATTTGATGTAGGGCAGAAGTAGGTCAGGAATAAACACTATCAGAGCAGATTCCTCTTCCTTAAAGTTTCTTTGTTGATCAAAGTACAGGTAGGAATAAAGGTTTAGGGATGAATCCTAAGATTCTAGACTAAACATAAAAGAGATAAATAAACGTTCAGCAAAGGGACATTTGTCCTGAGGATTATTGCTGAACGAAACTGATAAGAAGGAAACGTTCAGAGTAAAGTGATATTTCGAAAATGTCAAAATATGTTCATGAAATGGTAAAATGATAAAAACACCCTTTTAAGATAAGAGAACATACAAATCATTTATCGAATGCATAAAATTACATATAGAACTCGTACAATCAATGCAATTATTCGTAGTTGCTTAAAACTACAAAAACTTGACGTATTAGGTTTGCCTAAACTGTTAGTAGAAGGGAACAGGAACTAGGTTTGGCAAGTTTCTTGTTTCGTGATATTTCATTATAAGAAGAGTATTACTGAAGTTAAAGTGCATTGTCCATTTTCATACCATTTATAGGTACTTGTCCTTGATGAAATTTTATGCTGCACGAAGAAAGTCTGCTTTTAAAATAAAACCTTTTGTGCAAAAATTATAATTATAAAACCTTACTGTTGGAAGTACTTTTACTTTGACGGGTTATTGAGTGGCTTCGCTCTCTAATTCGTAAATGGACCAACAAATGTTTAAATTATTTCTTTCAAAATAGATGTCTCTGGAAACTAATTCTCGTACAAACTCTAGGTGCTAAATGAATATTTAGGTTATACATTCTATGTAGGAAATATTTCAATGTAATTCTCAAACTTCGGAGAAAAATATATTGTTTCCAAAAGAAAACAACAATGAAGTCATATCATGTTCGTACCAGGATCTAACGCGCTATAAATCATTTTGAGAAAACCTACATATTCTCTGAATTAAATTCGCTCTAATTCAACAGAAATTATAAATTTCAACAGAAAGTAAATAATTTCCAATATTTATTTTACAATAAATATATAATTCTCCAGCGACCATTCTTACATTCTTTTAACATTCTCAAAATTAAACTTCTAAAACTGTCAAAAATTTCCGTGCTTAAATAATTAACGTTTAGTCAAAACAAATATCTTAACAAGAAACACGTATCAAAAATCTAATACATTTATTATTCTTTAAAAACCTTTATTTTAATTTATAAAGTATTTGTATAAATACAATCCATCTAGGTTTAACATAATTTAAAAGCTAATAAATCTTTCTTTAACATATAATAACATACAAATGTCTAGAATATGTTTAATTATTCTTTATCTATAAATTCAAATAAGTAGAAAACACTGGAATAAGAAAATTACTTATCCCTATAACAAATTAAATAATTATATACAAAGAAATTCATTTTAGACGCCTGTATTTTAACTATGATATCATAATTTTAGTAAGCATTGTTTTTCTACAAACTATATTAGCTACGAAATTAGAGCATTAAAAAACTACAGGTCTTAGTTGCCTTATTTAATCTAAAATTCAATTTTTCGGTATGCTATAAAATCTGTACTATTCTATAATCCATTTACAACCCTAACAATATAGTATACCTGCCTGGAGATACGTAATAGTCACACTGTCTGGTTGCCTTAGAACGACAAATAAACTATTATTTAAAATCTACTACTGTTTTTAATTTAAGACAAATTCTTCTATTTTTGGAGACCTTTGTTTATATTTGACACCACAGTCGAGTGATAGCAGGAAAATATAAATGTTAGAAGTTCTCATACAAGTTTGTAATTACATTTACTTTGCATACAGTATTGATATAAACATATCTCGAAAGCCCGCCTCATGTCTTTGAATAAAGTATTGATATTAAGATATCTAGAAGACTGATTTCCATTGCATACCGTATAGGTAGAAACATACCCTGGGAAGCCGGTTCATTTCTTTTCCAAACCGTATTGATATAAACATATATTGGAAGCACATATATAATTATAATTAATATATAGGTTATATTGAATAATAGGGTTATTTATTCACCCTACTCAAGTACATTTAGAAACTAAACCTTAGCAATATCTGAAGTTTGCTTTGTTTCTAAGTTAAACATTCAAAAGTTTTGATGTTACCATCGAGAGACAATATTACAAAAACAAACACATTTTACATTTGTTGAACTTGGCAACTTGTCTAATTATAACCTACTTATGTAATGCAAAGATTCTATATTGTTCCGGAGGGAATTTTGTGCTTATATTCAGCTATATTTTGCCATGTAGCAATCCCACGTAAGGACACAAGACTAGGTAATGGCACGTGCAAGAAACAAAGGAATGACTTTTCTTTACAACTCATCTCATTTTCAATATTTGAAAGTTTGTGGAGAAATTTGTCAAAAAAATCGAAATGTAGCACATAAGTCTGTATAACATTCTATTATATAAAGCTAAATAATGTATACCAATATTAACAAAAAACACGAAATACATAGTATACCTTGTAGTAAAATGAACTCATATTGATGTTATTTTGAATATTAGGACTTTTTGACCTTATAGGGCCATCAGCTAGTATGAATATTATGTGTCACCAAGGAAAGGGAGTGAATTATTATGAATATAGACGTGATAGGATGAAGGCATACTACCCAATAATAATGAATATGGATGTTTATAGCTTTACTGTCTTATATCTGAAGTTGGCATACTCTCTGTTAAGGTCATAATGTGAAGTATCGAGGTTACCCCCCTTGTAAGAAAAAAGGGTAAGAGGTTCTATAAGGTGAAATCACTATATAAGGAAGAGGGATATGAAAGATTAGGGAGGAAGAATTAGGTAAGACTAAGAAGATGACAAAGCAATCTTCTAGTGTGTCGTATAGTGGAATTTTTTTCAATTACGTTGATAATGTTGCATAAAGCTGATATAGGACACATCAGTTTAGATTGGTTGTATAAATTGTTGGTGTCTTTTCTAAGAAATTATGAATTCTGTGAAATAATAGTTGTTTATTTTCTAAATCTATTTTGCCATTGCCCTTTAAATATGTTTCGTATAGACGTGGGAAACATATCAGGGAGGATCCGGTGATTACGATATTATAGCAAGCATCACCACCCACGTCAGTAGGGTCGTTAAAAAAGTCACTTTAGGGTAATCAATATTTGCTTATATTCATGTATTTCGAAGTAAATACATATATATCGTAGAGTGTTAAAGCACTTCTAAAATAAGGCTTCCTTTGATTGAAAGATATTTATTTCTACAGTAACTCTGAGATTTGTTGCTATTGTGACATACTAAGGTTAACATAATAAACGAACTTTACTCAATATAAAGTAAATATTGCTTAACAGATTTGGTTTATATCTAAGAAGATGTATTATATCCTGCTATCACTTATGAAGGATAAGAAAAGATTATGAATAATGACATAAAACATAGAGGAGACAGGAGATCACGTGTACTGGGTCGTATTTCTGAAATTAGACCGGCTATCTAACATTGACCAAAAAGACAAGTGTTCCGGTAACACCCTTACGCAAGGTGAAATATAAAGGATGATAAATTGAATTATCTAGGACCAAGGAAAACACATAATGATCGTATGATACTTGAAGTAAGGGAGAAATATTGTTTCCAATTAAATGAAGTAGACCTCCATTCAACAGGGATGGGTGAAATTGTCTACCTGCTCACCGTTAAACCATAGAACACTTTTAGGAGGAAGGAATCCAGTGATATTTAATTAATTGGTAAACACTCACACGGAGTTTACACAAACGAACGATAGGCACGAACAAATAAGGAACACAAAATAAATACCTCAAAAATCTATGACTAACAGTTATAGGGATAAAATAATTAAAATAGAGAACAAATATAAAATAATTGAAAAGCAAACAAGTAATATACAAAAAATGGCAGTTTCTACTTCAATCTACAAAGGAAATTTTATTTTATTTTCTACTTATTTTATAAATACAAGTAATATAAATTCATATATCTTAATATGATAATATGATACATATATCAGAATAACGATATTAGGTGGCAAAATGAAAAGCCACCCATGTCGGGTTATTTTGTGTTTGTCTCCACTTCTATAGTTATTAACAAAATTTCTTTCTCTTGCAAGTTAGTAAAAAATGATAAGTTCTGTGTTCAATTCATATTTACATGAATGTGAATTTTACAGAAAATAAACCATTTACTTGAGAGCAACAGTCTCCGCATCTACAACCATTTTAGTTTCATATGATCGAAGGAATCCCAGAAACATTTACAATTTCTTGGTTGTACACAATCGGTATTAGGGATGAAAACCTGATATTAAAGTGTAAAAGTGGTTTGCAATATCTTAGTGAAGAAATGGCGCGCACTTTATGAGTTCAGTAACGAAATAGTTAATGGAAACAATAACACACAGAAGAAATAAACGGTTTATACATTACACTCTAAGAGCTGTAAAAATAAAACAAAGGAGCCACGTTTATATCACTAAATAGGAATTCATGGTTAGCGTTTTATGTTAGTCCCCAGTTTTGGTGAATTTGCATTTGCGATAGCGGAAAGAATGTTTTTATATCTTTATTTTTGCTCATTTTTGTAGGTATGTTTCAGTGCCTTGTGTTTGTGTGTGTGTGTGTGCGCGCGCGCGTGTGTGTATTTGTGTGTGCGCGCGCGCGTGTGTGTATTTGTGTGTGCGCGCGCGCGTGTGTGTGTGTTGTTGCCGTGTAAGTATGTTTCAGTGCCTTGTGTTTGTGTGTGTGCGCGCGCGCACGTGTGTGTGTGTGTCTGTTGTTGCCGTGTACGTATGTTTCAGTGCCTTGTGTGTGTGTGTGTGTGTGTGTCTGTTGTTGCCGTGTGAGTATGTTTAAGTTTGTCTCTGCATATAAAGTTGTAAACAGATATTTAATGAGCTCTGTACTCTTTGATAACTTTATATAGTATACAGATTTGCTAAATATACGTTAAAAGTAAAATAAAAGTAAAAAAAATTGTTTAGCTAAACGCATATTGCGTATTTTTAATATTAATTTTAGATTAAACTTGATTACTATTACACAATATCACACAATATCAAGAGCACAGTGGTACAATATATTACAATAAAAATATTGAAAAGAACCCCAATACCACAAAAATAATCAAAAATAACAAATAAGACAAGTTACTTAACATTAAACCCTTATGTACATTTCGATGACTATTTGATTACTATTACTTTTTTAATAAACTTAAACATCTGTTTATGAGTGTAACCACCATACATGATATTACCAGGTTTTACAGCTCACATTAACTTTTTCCAGTAAGTCTAGTTTATTTTTATTTTATTTATTAAAGGCAAACGTTTACAAACTGAAAAACCTAAGACTTTTAATTAATTAGTATTATATACCGTAAAGCTTTTGGTGAGGTTGCAAAAGTCGTAGGGTAAAATAAATTCTTCAAATAGCAGGCAAATTAATAATTGTATTGTAAGGCAAAAATCTTTCCATTATAAAAAACCTAATGCACACTATATTTAAAAAAAAAATGTCCGTTCTCTAGAATACTGGTTATAACTAGAGACGTTGTAGGATTACACTATGAATTTTCCAAGATTTGTTTATGGGTACAAATGACCGATTGAAACGGGATGTTTAGCACTACTTTAATTATCGTTTTACTTTATCACAGTTTCATAGAATCGGCAATAAATTAAAGAAGAGGTCTTGTACCACTGCTTCATGACCTCAACATCATTAAACCGAGCAATATTTAACCGTAGGCAGAAGTAAGCCTAGACTTAAGCTAGCTATAAAACATCTTCCTTGACATTGAAGTAGTCGCAGAAGGAAATTAATTCTGAAACATGTGAGCTATCTAAGTAATTTCAATTTATTCAAAGAAATACGTTATCGATTCTAATTGAATTTCTAATCAATCGAAGGCAATTATAACAGGAGAGTAAACATTAATACTGCGTATTGTTCCATCTGGATATTGGTCAACCCCCTAACCAAACGTAAAGTATGTTTTCAATTCATTAAATTATATTCCCAAGGCCTTTGCACATTTTCTCAAGTTTGCAAATGCTTGGAGAGCAAGCTTTATATGGTTAGTTTTCAGGGCAAAATATTTATGAGCTGTAACAAAACGTTCAGTAAACAAAATAATATCATAATTCTAAAAGTGTGTGAGTTTATTACTAACACTATTTTCTAAATGAACATTCAGTCAAATAACATTAGATGTAAACATTTATAACTTAGATGCAACCTATATTCCAAAAGATGGTAATATCCACGCTGTGACTTACACCTGATAAGTAAAGTTAATAATGTCATTGTATTCAACCTTTTTATGTGTTTTTTGGTTAGTTTGCTTACCAGCTTTAAAAGCCTAAATAATAAGACTTTATTCATTGCATTTTATAAGTTATTGATTTTAAAATACCTTTAGTATATATTTTTATAAATATATTAATGTTGTAACGCACTAGGTTACTTGGAAAATGAAAATATAAAGTTTTAATAACAATGTTATACAATTTATTAATCAGTGACAAATTACAGTAGAACAAAAGACAGCAATGTGTCGAGTAATCTTTTAATTACTGCTAATTATTCCATACATTTTAATTACGTATTAACCTTTAAAATTATATTTATCAAGAAGATAGTAACTTAAGTTTTTCAAATAAATGTTTAGAAATGAATATTCAAAGGACAATTTCTACCGTTCATGTGTTAACCGTTTATCAATTAAAAATTCTTCAACTTAGTTAACATTAAAATACATTTTCTTTATTATCATATAAAACGTAACTGGTTGTGCTAAACTAATATTCTTAGGTTTCGTTAGCACTTCATTGTTTTAACAACCTTATGTTATTATATTACAACTTTGTACGGCGTATGTTATGAATTTGTAAACTTTTGAAATTTCAAGTCCCATACCTTAAAATTCATTCTTCACTCTAACCTTACCTTTAACTTACATCTTTTACATATCTGAACATTTGTAAATCTTGAAATTTTAAGTCCCACATCTTAAATTTCTTTTCCCTTTTTTTTACATTTCCACAAAGGATAATCAATAGTAACCCTTGCTTGTAAACGCATTCTCAAGTGGTATATTTAGATTGTACACAATTTGGTTAGTCTGTCGTGGAAAGTCTGGATTCCTAGTCGTATTGGAATCGTGTTGTGTTAAATGTAATAGAAGCTGTAAGTCAGTCAGCCTCGTGAATTTGTGTGGGCTATATACCATGCAGGCATGACATATATATTGTTGTCGTGTTGTGTATGCAATTGCGTATAATCGTATATACCTTTACTTGTATACCCTATCAAATTTTCCTACCCCTTTCCTTTTTCTAAGGAATTTATCTTTCAGTATGTCCCTGTTTCAATTTTAATTGACTTATATGAGCTCTTCTTATATTATTGAGGTTATTACTTTGTTGGATCAGGACAGACACATGACTAAAAAAATACAATATTTTTTACGGACCTTCATATTTCATAGCGAATTTACTTTGAAAATGATCAACCTTTTTCGATAAATAATGGCATCTAACATAAATCTCATCCCCTATTTTAAACGGATGTTTGTTTTTCTCTTTAACATATTTTCCGTATCTTTCGTTGCGTTTTGAAGATTTTTTCAAATTTTCAACTGCTCTACTAATCTTTTCTATTCATTCCCTCTTCGAACACTTGTTCTCTATTATATCATTTAAGCCCCACATGTTGCTTAAAGGATCATTTGGTTGATAGTTAAACAGTATTTCGAATGCGGAATAACCAGTAGACTTATTTAGAGCAGAATTTAAACTCCTCTGCAAAAGGCTTATTCCTTCGTCCCAAGATGTTTGTTTGTTATGGAAATAAATAAATCGTCCACATAGATTAACAAATAATTATTACCCTTTTTACTACGAACGAGAGGCCCCAAAATATCAATATACAATTTTTCCATTGGTTTATTGGCTGTCTTGCTTATTAATGGTCCATAATACACTGTCGGAGTGTAATTTGTACACTTTGAATTATAGTAATAACTCCTGGATCATTTCTTTGGTGTTCCATTATATCTATAAAACTTAAGGGTATTTGAGAGATTACATTTACATTTAACAATTTATTATTGACCCATCTATTTTTTTTACTTATTTTGTTAATGTTAAGAATTTCATCTTTTGATTCTACTTCTATTATTTCAATTTCTATGTCACTACATTCATTATTAATTCTGCTTAAGGCATCAACTACAGGGTTGTCCCTACCCTTTACATGGAATATTTTGAAAGGTAAACTTAATATGCGCTCAAGCCAACGCCCGATTTTTCCTAGCTTTCTGAAGTGACTTAAAGACCATGACAGCGCTTGATTGTCAGTTATTAAATAAAATGGCATTACTTCTAAATATTTGTAAAATGTTTCGATACTTAACACTATCGCTAAAGTTTCCTTTTCATACACTGGTAAGTTGTGTTCAGAATCTGTAATTTTTTTAGAATAAAATGCTATAGGTTTATGTTTATCGTTGTTATCTTTTTGCATCAAAGATGAACCTATACCACGTTCACTGTCGTCTGTCATTAAATAAAATGGTTTATCATAATTAGCAATATTTAGACAAGGCGGGTTCATTATACATTTTTTTTTATTTAACAAAACTATTTTCACATTCTTGATTCAATTAAATTTTACTCTCTTTTTACGTAGCTCGTTTAATGGGTTAGCAATTTTAGCATAATCTTCTATAAAGGTACTAAAGAAAAATACCATACCAATAAATCCTGATACATCTTTTGGGTTTTTAGGTCTAGGAAATTCTTTAATAGAATTAGTTCTATCTGGATCTATCTTAATTACATTTTCGCTTATTTTGTTGCCTAAAAAGCTTATCTCTGTACAAGCAAACTTTGCCTTTGACAAATTAACAGTTTTCATTGCCTTTGACAATAGAAAAGTATTTTCACTTAATCTATTGACTACTTCAGTTACATGTTGAATATGTTCTTTTAAAGATTCTCTATAAATAATGAGGTCATCAACAAAATTTATCATGAATTTATACTTTATATCAGAAAAAAATCTTTCTACATACTCACTCAATATTCCGCTCCCAACATGGAGACCATATGGAATTCGCGTGTAATTTTATTGACTAAAAGGAGTACTGAAAGCAGTATATTTTTTGCTTCCTTCGGATAATGGAATCTGATGAAAGGAATTACATAAATCTATACAAGTAAAATACTTTGCACCACTTAAGTATTGATAACAATCAGACATATCTCCTATTGGATGTGATACTCTCTCTCTATTATTTGGTTTAATTTTCCATAATTAACTACTAGCCTATGTTTGTCCTTTTTCGATACTAAAAACGAAGGACTTAAATATGGACTAGTCGAATGCTCTATAATTTTTTGTTCTAAAAGTTCATCTAATATTTTCTTTAAAATTGCCATTTTTGGCGGACTTAATGGGTATGGTTTTAATTTTACTATTTCTTCACTTTTAACCTTTAATTCAAATTCAAAATTTAATGCTTTACCAATCTTATCTGTGATAACATTAGGAAAACTTTTTTACTAATTTTTCTATGTCTTTTTTGGCTTCCTCACAACCAATTTGAATTTCGTTTGAGTTTAAATTATTAACCATACAACTCTTTACACTGTTTAACGCTACTTTCACATTTGGTTTAAAATTAAAATAATATGAGTTCTTTAAAATATCTATTATTAAACCTGTTTCTTTGATAAAGGGAAGTCCTAAAATTATTTTACAATTTAAACCTTCTGCTATTAGAAATTTCACTTGCCATAAAAAAGTTTTTACTTTATCTTTAACAATGCAGTTACATTTTATTTTTATTTCTGTATTATTGGCTGCTGAGACTTTATCCTGTTTGTTTACAATTTTCTTAACTAATTTTTGTTTTAACAATGTTTCAAAAAATTCTTCGTTTAATATGTTTATTGAACATCCAGTGTCCAATAAAGCATTACAATTTAAATTACCACTTAATTTAATGTTTATTGTAGGTAGCATAACAATTTTTGTTTCATTCTTTATTCAACTTTTCTTTTCTACCATTTTCATAATTTTCAAACATTTTCTAGTCTCTTTGAAAAATTTTGATTTTCAATACTTTAACCTGTTCAATTTTTGTTTCATTCTTTGAGATATTCGGATTTATTACATTTTTGTTTTTTAAATCTGAACGTTTAAATTTATTCCCTTTATTGTTACATTTAAATTTATTTTGACATTTCCTGATTAAGTTAATTTTGTGTGTTACTTCATTACGGAAGAAATATGGCATTTCTTTCCTTAACAGTAATTGCTAGTTAACTTTTTTGTTGTTATTACAATGCTTAGCAATATGACCTAACCTGTTACAGTTATAGCATTTTACATGATTCCTATTACTATTCAAATTTACTGTTTGTTCATTGTTATATTTCTTAAATTTTATCTTATTAGGCTCCTGCTTTCTACTTGGATAATTACTAAATACAGGGTTTTTGTTTTCTTGTCTTATTACATCGTTATATCCTAAATTTTGAATCTGAACACACATGTTGCCCAGGTCGTTAAAATTAGCGGGATTGTTTACAAAAATTAATTTATTACGGTCATCTGGCTTTATTCCTAACTTAATAGTTTCTATTATCTCATTATCTGAATAGTTACATCTTAACAATTTGCAATTATCTTTAACTCTTCTGATATACATGTTTATTAGTTCTAAATTACCTTGCGGTCTGTTTACCAAATTTCTTTTTAAATTTTCTCTGAGATTTATAGGTATAAAAATTTTTAATATGTCTTCATGAAAATCATTTAAGGAGACATTATTGTCTAAAGCAAAGAGAAGTTTATCCAACAAAGGGCCTTGTACCTTTCCAATGCTTAATTCTAAAATTTTTACATCTGGCAATTTAGTTTCTCTTTTTATTTTCAAAATTACACTCATAAATTTTAATAGGCTGTCTAATTCTAGTATATCTGGCATGTCAAACATTTTTAAATACCTTTCTAAAGGATTTGGCAATTTATTGTACAGTTCAGGATTAAACACTGGCATACAATTGGTTTGACGTTTTAGTAATTGATGTTCAAAATTAGTTATTTCTAAATTTGTATTATTACCAATTATCAGTTCAGGTATTGCAATGTCCTTTGATTCCCTATCGCAATCGTTTGTTTTTGATTCAGTCTTTTCAAACACACCATTAATTAATTTCTCTTCCTCTAGACTACTAGTAGATAGTTGTCTTTCGATTTCTATCCTAACTATACTGTCTAAATCTGTTTCAACTATTAATTTTTCCAAATCTTTCATCTTTTTTAAGAAATCTTTTAGTTCGTCTGACATTTTACATTCTAATTCAAATTTCAACAAGCATTTACATCTTAATCTTAAATGTACTAGTTTTGTTTCAGGTCTTAAAACATCAATGGCTCTAGGGTCGGTTTTTAAATTATTACACATTTCTACTAAGTCCTTAAATTTATTTTCAATTAACAAAAACTCGCTAGGCACATCCATTTTACCAATTAAATTATTAGGGTCGGCTTAATAACTTGAATATTTGGCTATTTTTCTTAAGGTCTTTCTTACTTCGGATACTGTACTGTCCATTCTAACCTCTACACTTCTAATTTTTAGTTCGAAAATTAACTCATCTTTTATCAACAGATCAATATTGATTTTTAGTTCGCTGGATATTTTGATAGTTTGAAATTAACCTTGCTACACACTGACGAGTATTTTTAAGGAGGGCTGCACAACTTAAATAATTAACACATGAATGGCATTAATCCTTAGAATTCGTTAGCAGTAGTTATCATTCAACTTTTTAATTAATAAATTTTTCGAAAACAAGCAGAGTATAAAACTTACATTTTAGAAAACAACAAAAATTAGCAGAGTGGCAAATTTGTAACGCACTAGGTTACTTGGGAAATGAAAATATAAAGTCTTAAAATACAATGTTAAACAATTTATTAATCAGTGACAAGTTACAGTAGAACAAACGACAGCAATGTGTCGAGTAATTATCGTTTAATTACTGCTAATTATTCCATATATTTTAATTACTTATTAACCTATAAAATTATATTTATCGAGAAGATAGTAACTTAAGTTTTTCGATTACATCTTTAGAAATGAATATTCAAAGGACAATTTCTACCGTTCATGTGTTAACCGTTTATCAATTAAAAATTCTTCAACTTAGTTAACATTAAAATGCATTTTCTTTATTATCATCTAAAACGTACCTGGTTGTGCACATCACTTGTAAACACTTTAAACACATCATTAATTATTGCACATCGATTTGCACATCGATTTTACTTAACACATCGCTCTTGCAAATCAGCGCTCTTAAACAAAAATTATATAAAGTTTTACTTATTTGGAACATATGAATAATCGCTTCTGACTTCTTCTTTAGTTACGTTAATAAAATTTGGTACCGGCCTTGGCATCCTAAATTTTGAATACTGGAAGCTTACAAATTTCTAAATTATGTCCGAAAATTCCATTACGTCTGCTCTGTTCAAGAACCTCTGGAGAAGTGGGCCTTCTGCAAGGACACGCCAACGGAATTTCCCACCCTTAGTTATTATTTTGAATTTTTTTATTGGTCCATCGGATCAGGCGATATCAGACCATGCTTACGTCACATGGGGTGATGTCAGTTTTTAACTTAAGCTACTAACTCGTACGATATTTTACATTTTTACCCGCTAAGGGCGCTACGAAAGTTACACTAGAATTATAATTGTACAAAGAAAACAAAAATTATCTTTTATATTCGGACGATATAATTATTAAACATATAAATGAATTTATATGTAACACCTTATTTTTAAGAGTGTTACAATGTATAATATACGATGCGGATTCTTTTCATTTAAAAATATGCGGGGGTTACGGTTGTTTTAGTGAGTACGTGAGTAAATAGTTTTAAATTTATAACCATTTTTCTTACTCCCCAGAAGATTCTTATCGGAAGATGTAAATATCTATTATAGTTTTACTATTATGAATATAAGTCTCATAAATTTCTAGACGTTTTTACTTTATTCATTAAAAAGTATTCAGAAAAGTTATTTAATTAATATATATATATATATATATATATATATATATATATATATATTAAATAACTATTGATTTTATATTTAATAAAGTAAACTGTTATTATTTTTGTGATATTAAATATAGAAAGTTTTACTTTATTTCAGACTTATCTTAATGAAAATTATATAATGATATTGGAATATATATTTAATGTGTTGACGTAATGTTGTGAATGTAACCCAATGTCAGTTATATGTCGCCTGTTCTAGACGTAACTAAACAATTATATATCTTGCCGAGAACCATAACTCGTATAATATTGTAAATAGAAATATATTATTTTAGTAGATGTCAAAACCACAGTTTCAGGCCAAACAGGTGGTTTTGATGAAAAATACGTTACTTTTCCGTTACAAACGGTTACGTGAGGTATGAGGGGTTGGTTTCAGCGATGATTGGAGCGTAACGTGAATGGGAGGAGGTATAAAATGTGCGCGGTTGTGCGCGGTTGTGCGTAAGTGTAGGTGGCAGGTGTTTTTTTTAGAAATACGTTAATTTTCCGTTAAAGACCGTTAGGTGAGGTAGTATGGGTTGGTTGGTGATATGCGTGTGGGCTGTTGTGTGATGTAATTAGAAGCATGTTCGGACATGTTGGGGGGTAATGTAAAAACCGTTGTTTACCTAGAGAATGTGTGTATTATATTCTGTACCCAGTTCGTTGCTGACCTATATTTTAACTATAACGTCGCGTCTGTACGGTTGAAATCCGTTACGAGGTGATGGGATTATTTTCGCTATAAATGTGTCAGTCGCAAAGACTGAACGGTGACTTCTCTGTTTGTTCTCCAGATCTTTACTGGTTAAAAAATGTAAAAGCATGTTAATTTATTGATATAGGTTCCTCGCTCGTGAGCTAATGTGTTTACACATCGTTGTGCTATCGCTTGTTTGTTGTAACAGATATTTGGCCTGAATAAATTGTTTTTAAAAACCTACCTCTGTTTCGAGTTATAAACATGTTCGGACCATTGAAAAGTGTTTTTAAGACTTTACCTGCGCGCTTGTACGTGCGAGTGCTCACGATTGTGTGACGTAATTAAAAGAGTATCGTATATAAACTGCAATAGCTATCAAAAAAGTAACATTTGCCGTTCAGATTGACTAGCGATGGACATCGTACAAATGGGGAAAAGCAAGGCATTCGTTCCCGTTGACAGTTTCAGGGAGAAGGCTTTAGTTACTAGGAAGACCTCATTGGCAGCAGATATACTTCGTGCAGAATGTAAAATCTGTCTATCAGAAGAAGTTCAAGTGGTTTATTTACCCTGCAGACACGTTATTGCTTGTTTGCTTTGCGGATTAGCCTGCAAAACTTGCGGAATTTGCAGAGAAACTGTTGACTCTATTATGAGAATTTATCTTTCCTAACATTTGTAATAATTTTTTGTTTAACAACAATATTTCTTTTTAATAGTATAATTATTGTAACTTATTATTTAAAAAATATATATTATGTCTTGTAGAAAAAATGTAATTTTGTGTTTGCTTTGACCAAGCTTAAGTCATTTTACACCTTTGCTCAACTAAAAATCCTCTATTTTATTAATATTCAAACATCAAACAATACACACACACACACACACACACACACACACACACACACACACACACACACACACACACACACACACACACACACACAAGTGTTGGGCATAGTTGATATCCACGACATACTTGTGTGTGTGTTTGTTTTGAAATACAATGCAATTACGTTAGGATTAATAAAACTCACACTGACAGGTGTTAAGACAGGTGTTGTGGGGGACGGGTAAAACTAGGTTTGATGAACTCATAGGGGGGGCAGGTGTTGCACTGCATGTAGGTATTAGCTCTATATAAACGATCGAAACGTTTAGAGACTGTTCACTTCTATGCATGACTTTATAGAGTGAATACTATGTTCTTGTTAGCTTTTAAGATATTTCAATGTTTTAATATATTTTTTATTCCCTTGTATTTTATATAGGTTACTTTGGTTTTATGCTTTGTAAAGAAGGTATGCACCCAGAGATAACGGTTTTTTGCGGTTCAAAATAAGTAACCATGCTTGAAACCCAAAAAATCTGCGAAAATATCGTTTGGTGCCCATGCCAGTTGTATATTGTTCGCATATCTTGGTCATATCTTATTTCCAAAGCATATAATTTGAGATAACATCTCTGTATTGTGAGTTTTTGTTAGCTTGTTAAGAAATACAATTATAATATATGTTTATTCGCAGGTAAAGTCTTAAAAACACTTTTCAATGGTCCGAACATGTTTATAACTCGAAACAGAGGTAGGTTTTTAAAAACAATTTATTCAGGCCAAATACCTGTTACAACAAACAATCGCTAGCACAACGATGTGTAAACACATTAGCTCACGAGCGAGGAACCTATATCAATAAATTAACATGCTTTTACATTTTTTAACCAGTAAAGATCTGGAGAACAAACAGAGAAGTCACCGTTCAGTCTTTGCGACTGACACATTTATAGCGAAAATAATCCCATCACCTCGTAACGGATTTCAACCGTACACACGCGACGCTATAGTAAAAATATAGGTCAGCAACGAACTGGGTACAGAATATAATACACACATTCTCTAGGTAAACAACGGTTTTTACATTACCCCCCAACATGTCCGAACATGCTTCTAATTACATCACACAACAGCCAACACGCATATCACCAACCAACCCATACTACCTCACCTAACGGTCTTTAACGGAAAATTAACGTATTTCTAAAAAAAACACCTGCCACCTACACTTACGCACAACCGCGCACAACCGCGCACATTTTATACCTCCTCCCATTCACGTTACGCTCCAATCATCGCTGAAACCAACCAGTCATACCTCACGTAACCGTTTGTAACGGAAAAGTAACGTATTTTTCATCAAAACCACCTGTTTGGCCTGAAACTGTGGTTTTGACATCTACTTATTTTAAATAAAATTATATAGTAGTTTTGAAATTTTAGTATAGAATGTATTACTTACATGCAATAAATTCGCGCTAATCCGCGACATGTTTCAATCCTAAAATTAGCCAATCCTCTGAATATTGATCAATCCTTCCTACATCTTAAACATATATCATGATTAGTGATACAATTTAGTTATGGGGAAATATATATTATATCTTTTTAGGAAGCAAAACCAGCATAATTTATAAGGTGATCAGCAACCACCTAAAATTTTCAAAAGTTAGATATGTTTAGGGAAAATGCTTAACCAGTTAAAGCATTGTTCAAACGCGTGAACGGTGGCATAATCACTTAAATGGCCACTGATAATATTAGCTTACATTTGTCAAAACATTCGATGTATTTACATTGCGAACTGTTTTTCTTTCACAGTATTCAGTTCTTTTTAAAATTTGTAAAATGATCAGGATATTCAAACAACCCTTGAAAAATAAATTCTTCCTTAATTAAATTTTCCTCAATACATATTCCAAATATTTTTTGTAAATGTATATATATATATAAAGAACTATTCATAGGAATTGTTTAATATTCCTGATGATGTTGGTACTGTTAGCCAAAGAAAAGCTTTGAATTGTAAATTCAATTATAATTCTTGTATTTGAATTTTGACTTACTTCTTTATTAACACACAAGAATACATATTGCTATATATATATATATATATATATATATATATATATATATATATATATATATATATATAATACGTTTTCTTGTTTAATAATTTAAAACAACATAGGTTTACAACAACATAGAAGAATATCGTCTTGTATTTAAATAACTTATGTTGTTTCAATATATATATAGGTGTGTGTGTGTGTGTGTGTGTGTGTGTGTGTGTGTGTGTGTGTGTTTGTTTTAAAACAAAACTCCTTTTTGTGTATCAGATAAAATTGAATAGAAATCAAATCGAGCACTTTTAAAATAATTTGTTACCATACAGCCAAATTAATATTGAGTAATCAACCATGACTAATCTACTCTTTTTATAACTTTATATTTCCAATGCCACATATTTACATTTGTAATTGTTTAAACAAGACACTTTTTCATAAAGTATTAGTGTTTATATTGCTTACTTATCTCTTACAGAACCGTAGGTTTGAAGTGCTTATGTGCATTTAGTTAATTCAGTTCTTTCTATTTTGATTACTAATATAATTTAACAGTTTGACCCTTGTCCCATGTGAATATTAATTTCAACTATGTAAACATATGCAACTATGTAAACATATGCAACTATGCTAACTAAGTAGTTTTGTACGAAACTGTGGGTGACTGAATTCCTTTAATATTCAGAAAACTTAACCTCGTTCGATCATTCCGCAATTAATATAGTAAGCATTTTAAATTTTACTAAATAATGGTAATTTTTAAAAAAGTTTGTGAAGAATTTTTTCTAATTACAAAAATAATGTCAAGGCCCTCATGATGTAAAATAATTATCCGATATTTTTGAGGATATAAATTTTCTGAACCCTAATTTGCTGAGTACTCAAGACGGTGTCATAACTTTTAGACAGCTTTTTCTGAGGGGCTAGACCCTATTCATTTGCATACTTGCTCATTTGCTTTATAAATATTTTATGGCTCTTCTCTATTGCGAAACTTTTACCAAGCAAGAGATGAAGTCAGAGCTTAACACTTGCATGATAATATATAAATTGTGTTTATGTTTGTTTCTTGAGACGATATCAGGATAATTATGTTATATAATTTCCCATTCACTATGTCAAAGCTCGCGTTGGCTGGTGAACTATCAATCAGTCTAAAGCGATCCCGTTCTAGTAACTTCATTAGAAGAACAAAATGACGATTTTCGAATCTATAACTATTTTAATAGTTTTGCTAATAGCTGCAATAAATATGTGGTGGAAACCAGTTATATCTCTACCTGTTACATAAATTCTAATATTTCTTGAACTGAATTATTTAAGAACAATATTTCAAAAATCTTATGTCTCCTATATTTATTTACTAAACTTAATGCATGTATATACCTTATAGAAATAGAATAACAACTCGTCTAAGTTACAGTTTAAGTAAATATATCAAAACGTACAGAGACACCCTCTTACTAACTGGTAACTAACCTTAGACTTACTGAAACGTTTTAGAATGCAATAACCGAGACACATAATGAATTTAAGGGGACTTAATGCAATACAAAACCTTATGCGTAATTCGATTTCTCATAAATATAGTTAAATTATACTTTCGACATCATTGCGTTTTTAATTAGTCAAGCGTAAATGCTATTCGATCGTTATGGGCAACATCGTTCTAGAGCTTCATCCATCTTTTAGTGAATCCTTTGGATTTTATAATTTAAAATCACATATACAAGTTTTTTTTTTAATTCGTTTTCGTTACAGCCAAATCAATCCAAACCATATTTTGTAACTATGCTGTGATATAGTAAGGCAAAATAACCTGTTTGTTTTGTATTCGTGTTAAAATATTATAATATTTTCAAAAATTTTAGTTTTGGGGTGGTAACGTTATTTTAAAATTTTTGTTTTAATGTTTCAGAGAACTATTACCAGGTAAAATGCTTTATTGAAATACCTGTGAAGTTTGTGCATCATATTACTATTATTTCTTTATACATATTTTATATTCATTGCTTACTTAATATTTATATTTTAAAAGGACAACTGTAGTCTTTATTTACAAAACTCCTTTCTTAAAGTAAATAATAATGAAGGAAATAATGTATTCAAATTGTACTTGTAGAATAAAATGAAGTTCCGTTTAAATAATCTTTAAAGTTAGTTAAACAGTTTCCAAACTAAATAAACTAAAGCAATTTCTGAAGACGCTTCGACTCTAACAGGCTTCATGTTGGAATGAAATACAACTTTTATTACAGCTCTAATACAATTTAAACGATAAAATGTACTTCATCGATGCGAAGATAGAAATGCATGTTGTGCACGCCATTTGCTTTTTGTAGATTTTATGACGCTGTAATTGTTACTTAAAATGCTTTGACACAACCTTTTGAAATGTGTAGAACAAAATTACAAACACAAAGACAAATAAAATAAACTAAGAAATTAATTTATAGTTAATCCTTCATTAGCATTGTTGCTCTATGAGCTTCGGTTAGAAGCCGAATGGCACCACCACTTGTACTGTACTATGTAGCGGTTCAGTTAGGCAATATCTACTCACACTTTCTAGATCTACTCGATGGTTGACATGTTTACTCCTGACTTTATTTAAATAAATAAAATTAATTGTTTTATTTAGAGAGCGTTCTTAAGTCTGCTTGCCATACCGCAAAAACACAAAACACACACAACACACACACACACACACACACACACACACATAGACAGACAGACACGCACACACACACACATACACACACATACAGGCACGCACGGACACGCACGCACCCTTACCCAAACACACACACACACACACACAGCACAACCCACTTCAAGAGCAAACAGAATGTTTACAGCCTCAACTTATTTGTAGATTTATGTTACTAGTCTATTTATAATATATAACTTAAATTTAAATTTAAGCCCTTTTTGTCATCTTGAAAACACAAGGTTTTCACTTAATTAACAGACATATTTAAAATTCTAAATGAAACACAACATTTACTTAATATAACCCCAACATATTTTTAAGAAAATAGAAACAATTAAATTCAAATTCAGCATAACCTCAAACTATTGTTCTATGCACAATAATTCAGAACCATCTATTGGTTTTCCGAGTAAAGTAACTTTCATCAACGCGAATCCACTACTTTGCCGGCTATTATCTCCGCACTGTACATCTAAAGTGGCTGGAAATTTTAAAATATTACATCTGCCATAAACAATTATTTTTTTATCTAATGGATTTACAAGAAATATACAAAACGTACTGCTGGCAAGAGATTACCAATACCTCTCTATAAATATAAGGAAAGGTCGGCAACACATTTTAGAGTAAGGTAAAACAGTTTTGTTAATTTTGTTGCTTTAGCAATCCCGCCGTGATCTTTATAGTAGAGCATTCTTGTAATTGCATTAAGGTTAGAGTCGTTTCCTGGTTACCGGATATTACGATTTTTATGAGAAAAATTATATTTAATGAAATTTTTGTATGTTTTCTTGTAAGGTGGTACGACCCATGGCGCAAGGTTTTTATATATCTTCTGTTTTTCTATCTATTTTCTATTTTCTTGTTTGCTTCTGTTTCATATACCTCATTATGGCTTCCAAAGGTTGATATTCGATATTAAAAACCTACGGAATAATAACTACGGTATAATAGTAATATACATAATAATAATAATATAAACATTCGTTGGAAAAATTAAGAAATAAAGAAAAAATCGTGAATCACCTTTGACAAAGCATTATAAATATAAGGATAGAAATAAAAGATTTATGTACAATTAGTTTTCCGTACATTTGAAGATTTGTAAGAAACACCTGTTTCGTAGTTCATGATTAAATCGCAAGGATGAAACAATTGTATTGAAATAACGAATAGGCCTATTTGCTTATTATCAGAAATTAAATAAACTTATCAGAAATAGGTTTAGATTATATGTATATAATAGGTTATAATAGTGAACGGGGTCTACAGCGGACAGAAATAGCGAAATAACATCTTTTGTGTTTTTGTGTACATCTGCTTGTAATTTCCATTCTGTCAATTTATATAAGATTTTAAATCTATAAAGCTGTGTATTCAGATTTATCAGTTAGAATGTTGGCTCTCAGTCGTCAATATTTGGAGGTATGAGATATACATCCGGTCCCATGCTTTAGTTTTAATGACTTGGGCTAGAGGTTTTTATTTATTTTTCGATGGCTAAGCGTTCGGCATAGAACAATTTAGCATTGAATTCAAGGCCCAACGGAATGCTTGGAACGGAATAAATAAACCAAAAATGAAAAGATAATGTCTAATTGCAAAAAAGTAAGTAATTTTAAAGAACAAATTGCAATCCCTTTAAAAAAATATGATTGTTTTATTGCGACAGTGGAATCAGAAAAACTGCAACAACTGATAGCTAACAATTCGGGATAGCTGAATATCATGAACGGGGCGATCCTATCTTAAAGACATCAAGACAAATTAGAGAACACAGATTATTTTTAAGGGGAGGCAATAATTGTTAATAACGCATAGGAATTTGAGAACTGATAAATTCAAGGTCAGTTCAGGATTTCAATACATAAATTTGAATTTATTCCAAAATGTTTTAAATGAGATTTTGCCTGGTAATAGGAATTTATGGTTATGTATTTGACAAAGAAAACGTTATCAAATTAAAGATGCCCTAATATGGATGAAACCAGAATGTTATCTAAATTTTTAACAAAAAAGACGTTTTTATTTGAAAAGTAAAACTGGTACTTAGATGAAAGAATATTAAAGAAGATGGTAACAGTTTTAGTTGGAAAAATATGAATGACGTACGGGAAAATTTCCTATCCTAATGTTAAGCAAAGCGGAAGACCTGAGTCGCAGCAAATCAGTTGAAAGTTTACTGGTTACTTACAAAGCCAATGAAGCTTCAGTTGGCATTTAATGTTTAAAGAAGCCTTTGTATTATGAAAAACATTTACTCTACAAAAGAAAACATTTCTCTGTATATTGATAACTATACGGATTAGCAAATGTCTCCCTCAAAAGTGAATTCGTGATGAAAACTCTTCCTAAAACATGACTTGCAGTAGTTCAACTTAAGACCAAGGTTGTAAATATTCAACTACTTCTCACTTATTGTAGACAACGATTGATCCAAAATCCTTTATGGCGTCAAATATTACATTTCGAGGAATGAGCTTCCTTGATTCATATGAAAAACGAATAACTTCCATATGATAGATGAAATAAATTTACATAAAAGACCGTTATGCATTGTTCCAGCAGAGCTGGTTTTTATTTGGCATCTGAACAAGAATCAAACATTAATGACAAAATTGAATCTTCTTTGTTCCTGAAACATCCTTTTAAACTTATATATCCTAAAAGACCAACCTCCTCGAAAATTTTTATGAAAAATTATTCCTCCTGAAGGTAGGGATATCTTGAAGTTTGCCTAAAAGCTTATTTGATTCTACACAAAAGATAAACAACGAGCGGGACGCTGTTGGATGCTGAGATTGCTAAAGACGTGCTGATGAGTTACATCAACCAGAGAAACGAATTCCAGTTTACTTTGACACAGTTTCTATGATAGCGTGCTTGACGTGAATTATTTGAGTTAAACTCGACGTGCTGTACAAGTTTCATTTGTGCAGTGTATGATGTAAACATGAAACTACATTACATACTCTTCGGTTAATTTTAATAGGTTACATATATTATGTAACCTTTAGCAGTAAGTTACACTAGCTTTAGTAGGTAGTATTTTCCTTACGTTTTTCTGGACTCTTGTCAAATTTGAAAACTATTTTACTTCGACTGTAAAACTCTGTATTAGGCGTTTTCTACATTATTTTGTATGAAATTGGATAAATTTCTCATTTTTATCAACCCCTGAAAATTTGGATAAAAACTTCAACTATTTGCAATAATGGTTTATTCCGTACCTATAAATTTAATATTTCATTTCATGAAAAATATTTGGTATATAACATATTAAATACTCTGTATTATTTACAAAATATTGGACTCCAACGAATATTTGATTATCAAATAAGCTAATTCTTTAGTTTTTTGAACAATCTATAGTAGATTTTTAGTAATATACACAATTTACACATAGACAAATTACACACACAGGGTAAAAGCAGTAATATTAATGAGTCAAAACAGAACTTAATAATGTATGCGCATAAAAAATGGAGAAAAATGTTAAAAGAATTCACACTCAAAAAAAAGGTTAAGGGAATCTCAAAACTTTTAATAACATTTACAACAAAATAACATTAAAGAATTACGAAAAAAGAAGTTTGTTCATCATAAAATAGATCTGTTGCAATAGTATTTTCAATTATCACTGTTATATATAATGTTTAATTCATAACTATGAGCGAAAGTGGACCTATAAGAGAGAAAATGTAGCGGTTAGGGCTCCTCGGGCACAAAGGAACCATAAACCTTCCTTTGAATAAAAACAATCTCCATACGACTGCTGCTTTGACTATCATGTTAAAAAAATAACACTATGAGGCTAAATGATACAAAGCATAAATGCTAAAGGAAATGTAAATTTGACCTATTCGCCTTATAAAAGGGAACAATGTTATTAGAAAGCACATTTGGAAATGGTCGTTCCAATTCGGAACATTAATTGAACCTTATAAGGTTACTCTACCAAATAAATACGTCAATGTAGTTATTCTCTCATATTTTCCTACTCCTGGCTATATAATTAATGAGTTTAAACTGCGAGACATGTTGTATTCTTACTGTTAACTTACATTGTTTAAAAGTAAATTTTCCCATCTGCCTAAATAGATTTACTGAATTTCCTCAATATGCGTGATTATGTACGATCAAATAGGTCATATCTATTTTTTATATCCGGTAACATTTCCAAATAGATGCAACATTTGTATGATACAACAGTATTTGGTATTTAGAGCGTAGATACAGATATATGACTAATGTGTTCTTTGTTATGCCATTGTGTTGATTTTCAGGGATCTGTATTTTGTTGCCGTGATAGAGCTATATTACTTGGCCCTTACGGATATGGGGTATTGTAGTTAGCACTACCCTTCAACCGCCCATTCTTATCTTAGGATTGTCCCTAGGAACTCATTATCAGGGGGCTGAGGCTACCTCGGAGAAGAAACAAACAAAGAAACTCTTGAACATTCCTCCGGGATATATTTGACGTCATAGTAGTTCTCTTAGTAACGGGCAGTAAAGTTGACTACAGTAGCACCCACTAAAACAGTTCTATTTGGTTGCCTCATTTCCGAATACAGTAGTAGAAACTATGTCATTAGCATTCATCCAAGTAGCTTTCTGGACATACTACATACCTACGATGGTGTAACAACTACATCATTCAAAAGGGTTTCAAATGAAACTAAATGTTTTTATAATGGGGAAAGTAAATAATAAAAAACTGATTACGTGAATAACACAGTGGGTACAAACTTATCATTATTTGTTCTTTGGATATTTATAAAAGTGGTCAGTTACCTATATTTTAAGCCTAAAGAAACCATCACTTGCTAGAATCTGAAACTTTTCGATTTACAAAATTGCAATGCTGGTTAAAACCATTAGCATAAACTTGATGCAAATCGATTATATTTTGATGAAATGTAATCGAATTCTACTTACACCCCAAACAGTTTTGCATATTTGCAGAAATCCCACCCTCTGTCACAGCCACATATAATGTAACCCATCGCCCATAAATCATTTTAATTGCAACTAAGCGTTAAGCGAAACAAGGGAATAAACAGATTATTATCGATGTTCAATTGCTTGTGGGTCTGAAATTTAATTAAAACATCACACCAAGAGGATTGCTAGAATTGTATTGTAATTTTACAATAAAGTTAATATTTCCTTTAAACACTAAATATAGCACTGGCACAAAATAACTATTTCCTTCATATCTTTAATAACCTACAGCTAGCTCACTTTGGTTGCTTCAAATTCTACAAAATTATTTTCAGGGTGCCAATTTACGACGTTTACCTTTCTATATATAAAAAGGTGATTGACATAAAGGATTAGCTACATATTATCAATATTAGCTACGGATTAGATACAAATAAATTCAATAATAAAGCAGCTATAATCCTTTCATAATTCAAGATCAATCCTCTAAATGCCACGAGGCATTTAAATTATTATGACTTTTGAACTAGGACAAAACTATTCCGGGATTGATTTATCCAAGTTTTAGTTATGTTGTTTTCTGAAGTAGTCGGGGGCCTTTTAGATGCGGTGTGATTTGTGTTTTCTTAATTGTAATTTGAGGTAGTTAATTTATTTAAGAATTGAGAAAAAAATAATTTAACAAAATTTGCATAGCGTACCTGTTTGTGTCAGTTATCTTCTAGAAGGGAAACGTACAAAACCTAAAAGGTAACTGCCACAAGTTTTGTGTTGTTTGATAAATTATTACGAACACATTTTCTTTCTTTTCCTTCTATTAACTCACAATGTCCATATATATTTGTATATATATATATATATATATATATATATATATATATATATATATATATATTTATATATATGTATGTATATATATATATATATTTATATATATGTATGTATATATATATATATATATATATATATATATATATATATATATATATATATATATATATATATATATATATATATATATACAGCCTGCTAACAATACGGAGACCATACATTGGTCATTTTGCATTCAAACTGGCAGCCGGGAACTTGTGGCAGCCGTATACGGCTGCCACATAGTAATCCATGGTAATGTAACACCCTCTGACAATAATCGAAATAAAAACCATGTCAATAAGTGTAAAAAGAAGTATTTTATTGGAGATATATTTGGAAGTTCTATGGTCGTTCTGAATTTTTAAAAAATAATTTGTAATAACCGAACGGTGCTCGTATTGATAGCAGAGTGAACGGGATTTGTATATCACAAGTTCGTAACATTTCCGCCAGGGGCAGCATAGTCGCCTCCTGTATATAAATTTACTGTATATTTCAACCATTCTCTAACATTATGGCAGCCACAAACTTGGCAACATTGCTGGCATCCACATGGATATCAATCGTACTACGTAATGTATATATTTGAATTGGACAAAGAATCGCTGGAAAGTGACCAATCGGGGGTTTTTGAGGATGCTAAAGTCAATGGTGTCATCTAGAGTCACCGGGGATGGACCGGATGTGACTCTACGTAAGTACCAAAGGGATGATTTGGGGTAAAAAAGTCAAAAGTCAAAAAATCGCTGGAACATAACCACTCGGGGGTTTTTGAGGATGCTGAATTCAATGCCGCAATCGAAAGTCACCGGGGATGGACAGATGAGACTCTACGTGAGTGCCGAAGGGATGATTTGGGGTAGAAATGTCAAAAGTGAAACAATTACTAGAAAATAAAAACTCGGGGAAATTTGATGAGGCGGAATTCAATGCCCTCACCGAAAGTAACCGGTAATGCATTGGTGTGGTTCCACGAGAGTACCAAAGGGGTGAATTGGGGTGAGAATGTTAGAGGTTGAAAAATCGCTGAAAAATATCCGCTTGGGGGTTTTTGAGGATGCTGAATAAAATGTCGTCATCGGAAGTCTCCGGGGATGTAATTGTGAGGCTAAATCCATGTACCAAAGGGGTTGAATTAGGGTAAAAATGTCAGATGTCTATAAATCGCGGGATAATTACCGTTCGGGGGTTTTTGAGGATGCTAAATTCAATGGCGTCATCTAGAGTCACCGGGAATGGACCGGATGTGACTCTACGTAAGTACCAAAGGTATGATTTGGGGGTAAAACCGTCAAAAGTCAAATAATAACTAGAAAATAACCACTCGGGGTTTTTGGTAAGGCGGAATTCAATGCCGTCCCAGAAAGTCGCCGGGGGTGCACTGGTATGGTTCCACGCGAGTACCAAAGGGGTGGTTGGGGTGAAAAAGTCAAAACTCAAAAAATCGCTGGACCATAACCACTCGGGGGTTTTTGAGGATGCTGAATTCAATCCCGCCATCGAAAGTCACCGGGGATGGACAGATGAGACTCTACGTAAGTGTCAAAGGGATGATTTGGGGTAGAAATGTAAAAAGTCAAAAAAAAAAACTAGAAAATAATAACTCTGGGAATTTTGATGAGGCGGATTTCATGCCGTTATCGAAAGTCACCGGGAATGCATTGGTGTGGTTCCACGTGAGTACCAAAGGGGTGAATTGGGGTGAAAATGTCAGCAGTCAAAAAATCGCTGGAAAATATCCGCACGGAGGTTTTTGGGGACGCTGAATTCAATGCCGTCATCGAAAGTCTCCGGGGATGTACTGGTGAGGCTAAACCCATGCACCAATGGGGTTGAATTAGGGTCAAAATGTCAGATGCCTAAAAATCGCGAGAAATGACCGTTTGGGGGTTTCTGAGGATGCTAAACTCAATGACGTCATCTAGAGTCACCGGGGATGGACTGTTGTGACTCTACGTTAGTACCAAAGGGATGATTTGGGGTAGAAATGTCAAAAGTCAAAAACGTACTAGAAAATAAGAACTCGGGAATTTTTGATTATACGGAATTCAATGCAGTCACCGAAAGTCACCGGGGATCCACTGGTGTGGTTCCACGCGACTAGCAAAGGGGTAAATTGGAGTAAAAATGTCAGAAGTATAAAAAATCGCTGGAACATAACCGCTCGGGGGTTTCTGAGCGTGCTGATATCAATGGCGTCATCGAAAGTCACCGGGGATGGACGTATGTGACTCTACGTGAGTGCCAAAGGGATGATTTGGGGTAAAAACGTCAAAAGTCAAAAAATTACTTGAAATTTACCACTCGGAGATTTTTGAGGATGCTGAATTGAATGCCGTCATCGAAAGACACCAGGAAAGAACGGGTGTAGGCTCTACGGGAGTAGCAAAGGGAGAATTGGGGTAAAAAGGTCAGAGGCCAAGAGATCGATATAAAATGATCACTGGGGGTTTTTAATGATGCTGAGTCTAATCCAAGCACCGACGTTGGCCATGTACAATCCGGGATAGGACTGCGGGTGTCGCTGTGGGTGGATTGAGGTAAAACTTGCCAGAATCTAAAATATTGCCCAAAAATGGGCATTCGAAGATTTTCGAAGGTCCTAGTCCCTTGTCATCAAAATAAGATGTAAGGGGTTACCAAGGGGTGATTATATCCCATTGACAATAAATCGCCCGAAATTGGCATGTTTCCAACTATGCAACATAACCGAAAGAATTCCATTCCATGTGCTTTAAGAATTTTAAAGACTGTATGCTCGAACGATTCAATTTGAAAAAATAACCGTTTACGGTTAGATAACCGTAAATATATTCTAAGATATATTTACAATATATCGAAGAAGTTTTTGAAATAAAGTAAGAAATGTATCGCCATTACGTCTAAGCTAAATTAGAACAGATGTAAATTGGCCTTTACATTCATTCGTCGCAGAAATTGAACACCACACAGACACAGTGTTTGTTAATCCCCGTGGCATGGGCTTGATAGGCACTTATAGGTGGTGTTGGTTGCCAGGTGCGTCTTCAGTTTCAGCTACAATATCTGGATTAATGAAGTTGTACTCAATGTTTTTACCTTCATCGAAGTTGATTTTTAAAACTATTTCTTCATTAATTAATTAGTTTTTAGGTTTACATTTTTTTTGTTACTTTTTTCTCTATTTATATATAGGTAAAGAAAAATAAATACTTGTTTAAACACAAGGTTTTCCTTTTAATATATTTTCTCGTTTTATATTTATTAGTCATTTAGTTAACTAGTGTTATAAGTAATATAAAATTTGCAATTATTATTTCATTCTTAATTTCATATTATATCTACACAATTTTGTATATTAAGTTTCGTTTCTTTGCTACATTATTTATATTTTTGTAACAATTTTTGTTTATTTTGGATGAAAAAAAATATATGTATTATGTTATTATTGACAAAAATATCATATATCTTTGAAAGTGTCATAATATATAGTAGAAATCACTTGAAATACAAAATTTCATTACATCCCGGACCCTCAGCTCAAGTGGTCTGACGTAATATCTTATTATAATTTTTGTCCGTAAAATGCTTTAGTGATAACCCGAAATCATTGCAACTAAATGTATGCTCCACATTACAAATATTACATTAACATTTAATTTGAAAAAACATTATTATTTTTTATTCTTTTTTTTATAAAGACAACAGTTAATAGAATTTTGTTTTTAAAATCATAAAATATATACTTCCCTATTTAACCTACTTTAGATCAAAGTAGTAAATATTATTAAACTAAGAAACATTTACCCTAACCCCAAGTTAAAAAAAAAAATATCCACAATAAGGGGGTTTCCCAAGGTTTTCATTTTCGTAAAATAAGGTTGACTTATAATTTGTTAAATCAATGTTTATTTCCCTTAGATCAAAAGTAGCGTTTTAAATGAGGTATTAAAATAATATTGCTTATAAACGCTATGGAATTGGAATTTTCACAAAATATAATAGTTCTTAATTTTTTGCGTTTACATTAATAAAGTTGAATGTGAAAAATTTGGTTCACGATATTTTGTATAAGAATTAAAATCACTGTATGAATGGAGAAATCAAACTCTTACCTTTAATAACTATACTCATTCGGCATTTGATAGAAAACAAACTGTAAAGTGAATTTCAAGCCACCGGCAAGAATTCTATGAATTAACTGATAAAATCTTCCCTTTGTCCTAAATTACGAACAGTTTTCTAAATTACTACATCAAAACATAAATTTTTACTTACTTTATTATTTGTAATTTTAAAAAAATATCCACACACAAAATTAAATATTTTTAACATAATATGTATATAACAGGTGTTATCATCGATCTATTAATTGTACCACAAGTATTACACGATATAATCCTAGAACACAAAGGGTCAACAATATTTGTAATATAACAGGGGCAACAGCATGTGTATTTGAAAACAGAAAGGTTGAACTTGCTATAATAACACTAACAGAGTTTTATCGTATCTAATTTTTATCTCTCCCTTTGAGCAGGATCTTGTGACACTTGCAAAGCTATTGACTATGCTTGTAAATATTTCAATAAATTAACAGCAAATATTTACTATCAAACACTTGTATAAGAAATATTCATAACCCAATGATTTTAAATTAAACAATTAAAATTAGAGATAAGTTCAACAGTGGTTGTAAAATAGAATACTGACTAATCTATTACATGGTTCAATATCTTATTCGCAAACGACTTGTCGCACAAGTATATTAGGAGCTAGAAGGTAAAACAAAATTGAAACCAGAAAAGTAGGACTAAACTCGTTTTATTTAGAACTGCATGAGCTCAATAAAATACATTACAATCTGTCTAACTTGCTTACAGATTACGACAGCTGATGATAAGAATGAATAATATAATATTTATGATTGTGCCCAGCTTCCACTCATCTTCCGTTCCAAACATATGACTAATCACACTTTCCCGCTATTTTTTAACAGTGTCTGGAATCGCACTCTCGAAAACTCACACGTGCGTTATCCTTTACTTTCGATGACGAAATTGGAGTCACCCCTTACAAACCAAGAGTATTGTTTTACTAGACATTTTTCTAGTATCTGACATTTTCATAAAAATTAACCACCCTTTCTACTCCCGTAGAACCACACCCTCATATTCCCATTGGCTTTTAATGACGGTATTGGACTCAGCACCCTCCAAAACAGTACGATTGATCTTTTTCTAGTTTTTTTTGCCTTCTCACAATTATACCTCCAATTCATCATTTGCTATTCCCATAGAGGGTCACCCGTGTATTCACATTGACGTTCGATTACGGTAAACGACTCAGCACCATTAAAAACCACCCGAATGTTCATTTCAATTGTTTTTTTTTGCCTTCTGACAATTTTACCCCAATTCACCCCTTTTCTACTCCCGTAGAGCCACACCCGTGCATTCCCGATTGATATGGAAGACGGTATTGGATTCAGCAACCGAAAAAACACTAAGATTGATCATACTCTAGCTTTGTTTTGCCTTCTCACATTTATACTCCAATTCATCATTTGCTACTCCCATAGAGGATCATCCGTGTATCTCCATTGACTTTCGATAACGGTAAAAGACTCACCACCTTTAAAACCCCCCGAGTGATCATTTTCCATTGTTTTTTTGCCTTCTGACAATTTTACCCCAATTTACCCCTTTCTACTCTCGTAGAGCAACAACCGAGCATCCCCGTTTAATATTGTAGGCGGTATTGGACTCAGCACCCTCCAGAACATTACCATTGATCATTTTCTACTTTTTTTTTGCTTTCTCACAATTATACCCCAATTCATCATTTGCTACTCCCATAGATGGTCACCCGTGTATCCCCATTGACGTTCGATAACGGTTAAAGACTCAGCACCATTAAAACCCACTCGAATGATCATTTTCAATTGTTTTTTTGCCTTCTGACAATTTTACCCCAATTTACCAATTTCCTACTCTCGTAGAGCAACAACCGAGCATCCCCGTTTAATATTGAAGACGGTATTCCACTCAGCACCCTCCAAAACACTACGATTTAGCATATTCTAGCTTTGTTTTGCCTTGTCACAAATATACTCCAATTCATCATTTGCTATTCCCGTAGAGGATCACCCGTATATCCCTATGACGTTCGATAACGGTAAAAGACTCAGCACCATTAAAACCCGCCGACTGATCATTTTCTAGTTTTTTTTGCCATCTGTTATTTTGACCCCAAGTCACTCCTTTACAACTCCCATAGAGCCCCACCTGTCCATCCCCGTTAAATTTTGTTCACTTCTATCCCCGTCAGCTTTCGATAGTTGTACACGTTTATGAAAACTAACAACCAGGACTTATGTGAGTTGAGTAAATAATTGGCCAGCTGAAATGAACAAGGGACATTCTAATGTTTATGTTTTCGCCGTGATTACACAGACCCAGTGTCTTACAGTATAAACATTCGACTAGTCAGACAGTCGCACCATAGTGGCAACACTGTTGGTTCTCGTATCGTTAGCGGCGTGGGAATAATATACACACCGGCTGCCATATTGTTATTAGACTGAACGAAAATATACACTGGCTGCCATATTGATGCCTAAATGAAATGCTGCCGTATTGATAGTATTTCAGTCAATTTTGTATTTTTAAGATTTTATGAAATTAAAGTACATGGAGTAGTATCATGTTTATTAGAAATAAATTATACACGACGAAAAACATATATACTTCACTCCTTCAAGTGGCTGCCATATGGTTGCAAAATGAAATGCTGCCATATTGATAGCGGGATGTGTATATATATATATATATATATATATATATATATATATATATATATGTTGTAAGAATTAAAAATATTAAAAAAATGTATCTAATAAAATGAAATTTATTTTTTTCAACACGTAGAGAATAGCAATGCCAACATTTCCATGGCTAGATATCTATTACTTTAGGATTTATCTGAAATTATAAAAGAAATGTTCCTTGCAGTAATGAAACATTACAAGACATGGATAAAATGAGAAATTATAGACCGAAATCACCTGTTTCTTAGATTAGAACTGAGAAAAAAATAGATAGTAACAAACAAAAATAATAGTCCAACACCACATTACTGTATAGAGAGATATGGAAACATTGCAAGGGAGTTCGCTTTCTATTTTGTCATCAAATATTGGGATAGTGCCATACGTAAATACCTATTTATATTAAATATAATTATAAAAGGAGCTATATAACAAATATTTTAACTAAATTCCTACTTAAATCAATAAAGAATTATTTTATTTGAATTTTTTTTTATAATTACAATTATTATAACTATGTATATACATATTAAAGAATCACAGTTTTAGGTGGCATAATAGAAAGCGAATTTCTTTGTAATTTTACATTTTCGTTTCTATGTACGGTGTTGCTGTATTAGTTTTGTTTGTTACTATTTATTGGCTTTGTTATGTTTTATCGCTACCATTGTGTTGTAGTTTCTTTTCGCATTCTCCGTTTGGTAGCAAAGTTCGATACCGCTAATCCAGTTTGTTTATTTTATTAATTTCATTCATTTTTAATCATAGAGCATTATTTATGATACTGTGTTTTAGCCATGGCAACAATTGAAGGTTGTGCAATGAAGGTTTCTATGACAACCAGATGGGGGCAAAGATAAATATCATATACGTTTTTGAGAATTACATTTTTAGCTATGGGAACGTTGCCTCAGTGTCAAAGCCCTATTTTTAAAACTTGAAAATACTCATTTTAAACTTGACCCAGACCCATTAATTTGCATAATTTAATTATTAAATAAATATTTGAATAAACTGTGTTAACATCAATTGTCATCTACTATAAGTTATAAATTTAATAAAACATAAGTAAAAGAAAATTGTGTTGAGCTTCAAATTGACTTTAAGACTTTTTTTTGACTTTTCCAATTTGTAAACTATCCTTCATTTTTCAGCGAAATAATTTAATATACAAATATTCATAATATAGAATACTGTTCGATTTATACTGCTAAAACACCCTTTCTTATTTTGTTTTCAGAAAGGTTGTAGAATGGGTAACAATTTTCAAGTACCTCTTTTATTTACCGTTTTATTATATGCTACAATAGAATATACTTTCATTACAACTGTAGACAAAATGTAGCGATACGTAGCACTTATGTTGTAATAGTGCGTGTAACAGTAATTCACCACTAAATAGAAATCTTTAATAGTCAGATCAAGATGTTTTGTATTAGGTTTAAGTATAAATATTAGGGTAACAAGCTCCTTTTAAAATATTCCAACAATTCATTGTTTTCTTCATCGTTTTTAATTAATACGACATATTGAATATTTTGCATGAAAACAAACTAGATTCGTACAAAATAATCTCCAGTTCAGTGCGATGAGTAATTAAATTGGGTTTCAAACAATTTTGAAGGGTTTATCACAACGTTTGACTGTATTGAAATTGACTGACGTTATAATCACTTTATATTTGTTATATTACTTATCAAACCCGTATTCAGCCCTCTATTTAAACTGACTTTACAGTAATTATAAACTAGTAATATGTGTACAGACAACCTACCGTATGTTTCCAGTAAAGGTAATAATAGTGTAATAACAAACAACAACTCTAAATTATCAATTTCCTTTTCAACACATGTCAATAGCTAAAGTTATCTTCATCATAATTACCACATAATTCTAAATTATATAAAATTACTATTCATACTAAGAAATTGTATATTGACAAGTACACGAAGAAACTATAATGTTTTAGCTTTTGAAACACTCGTGAGAGAATAGATTAATAATTTATTTTTGGAGTTCTTAAGTAATGAAATAACGATCATAGTTTTAATTAGGATTTTAGAAATGTATTAAATGAACCCTACTTAAGGCCACCCCTAAATAGCTTTACAAAATAAAATGAAAAACAGTTCAATTCATTTAGTAGGAGGCTACCATTGTTCTTACTTTCTACACTTATTTGAGATTTATCTGTTTAAAGAAATAATAATAATAAATTTATTTGGCAGTACCGAATTTATGATTTTTCTAACGCATTAAACTTAATAAAGCGCAATTAAAACTTCTGGACTTGACCAAAAACCTAACAAATAACTTTTTAATTGAACTGGAGTTATAATCTATTATAATCCTTATATATATATATATATATATATATATATATATATATATATATATATATATATATATAACTTTCACCTATGTACTTAAACAAGAATCTTATTTGGTATTTATGCGGGCTAACTTTCAATGGCTGGCTGTGCCGTCATCCTCGGGCATACTGAACAGGGTTGTTGGAGACTGCGAGCTGAGTGGATTTCCCGTTGACCTTGGTGTACCGTTATGTTCTATTTTTAGATTCACTGCACTGTGCGAGTTTTTAAAGTTTGTTTTAGGGTTATTATTGTCTATTAAATTGAATAATTTATCGTTTTTTTCATTTTATTTGTATTTGTTCGTTAATGATATTAGTTTTATTTTTATAAATTTCTAGTTGTTCCCAGATTGTCATTTTAAGGCCTTTTTGAACATTTTTTACAAGGTGTACGTTTTTTAATGTGGAGAATGTGTGTTAGTTTTTGATGGCGTGTGTGGCTAAGTTTGAGTTATAAATTTCAGGTTTGATGTATGCATTGAGGTGTTCTTGATATCTGTCTTTTAATTTCTTTTTTGTTTGACCTATGTATATTTTATTACACTCTGGACATTCGATTTTGTATATTCCGTTATCAAGTGTGGGACATATTTCTTCTGGCTGGTTTATTTTGTTGATTATGTTTCCTGTGTTTTTGTAGGCTATGTTAATATTATTATTTTTTAGTGTTTTAGTTATTCCTTTTATGTCGTATCCTGTGTATGTGAATGTAGCCCATTTTGTTGTTTGTGGTTCAATTTTAGGTTGTTTTAATTTATTTAAAATTTTAAATTCTAATTTATCTATAGTTTTTTTATTGTATCAATTTTTTGGGGCTATTTGATATATTATTTGTTTTTCTTGGGGTTTTTTTTCATTATTTAGAGGCAATTTTAGCATCCTGTCTAAAAGTGAGTTGTAAGCGGCAATTTATGTTGTGGGGGATGGTTAGAGTGGTTTGGTATTGTATTAATGATTTGTGTGGGTTTCCTATAAATAGAATATTCAAAGTTATTTGTATTTCTGGTCAATGTTAGGTCTAGATAGTTTATTTTATTGTTTAGTTCTTCCTCCATGGTGAATTGTATGTTAGGGTGTAAGTTATTGATTTCATTTAGGATGATGTTATTATTTATTGCTTTATTTTGTGAGATGTATAATCCATCATCAACATATCGTATCCAATGTCATTTGGGGTCGTTTGTTTTTATGGTTTGTGTGATTAATTCGTCACGTTTTTGGAGGAAGATTTCTGATATTATACTTAAAAGTGGTGATCCCATTGCTAAGCCATCTGTTTGTTTATATATATTATGATTGAATATGAAATAGTTTTGGTTTATTATGGTCTTTAGGCATTTTGTGATTTGGTTTGTGTATTTGGGGTAGGTTTTAAGGTCAGTTAATTTGTTTTTTATTATTTGGATGGTTTCGTTAATTGGTATATTAGAGTACATGTTTGTGATATCAAATGATATAAATTTGGTGTTTTTGGTTATGTTTATTGTTTTTAGTATTTCCGTTAATTCAATTGAGTTTTTTATGGTGTATTTATTTTCCAATTTAAGTTCGTGTTTTAGGTTTTTGGCTATTATTTGTCATATTTTATAGGCAGGTGCATTTTAAAATTTATTAAGGGTCTTATAGGATTGTTGATTTTATGTATTTTGATGAGGTCGTTCATTTTGGGGGGTTTTGGGTTGTCTATTGTATATGCTTAAGGGTTTTTTGGTTTAATAAATTGTCATTGTTTTTTGCTAATTGTATGATTTCGTTTTGGTATTTTTTGGTGGGGTCTTTGTTTAGTTATATGCAATATTTGGATTTTATGAATTCTTCTGTTTTTTATTTGCATTCTGTTTTTGATATGATTACTGTAGCGTTGCTTTTGTCAGCTTTAGTTGCAATTATTTCGTTTTTAAGTAGTTTTTGTTTCAATTTGTTAATTTGGTTTATTTGTATTTTATTTTCAATGTGATTTCCTTTTTTGATATTTTTGTTGATGATTTTGTTGATTTCGTGTGATGCTATGTTTCTGATGTTATTTTGATTTTCGTAATTAATGAGATTTATTGCCAGTTCTGTTTCTACTATGAGGTTTTCTATTGTGTTTTGTAATTTTGGTTTGATGTTGGTGTTTGTGCTATTTTCGAGTATCTTTATTTCTTCTTTGGTGAAATTCGTTTTTGTGAGGTTTATAATATTTGGGTGGAATTGATGGAGTGTTGTGATATTGTCTATGTTATTTTGTTTTTCTATTAGTTTGTTAAGTTTAGATTCTATTTTTGTTTTTTAATTGCAGTAAACATCTTGCATTTTTCTTGAATTTTGATATATTTATAATGCCATTGGGTTGCTCTAAGTGTGTTAGCTAATTCTAGGTGGGTTTTTAAGAGTGTGTTAGTTAATTTGTTTTTCATTGTGTATAGATATTTAATTTCGTTTTTTACCAATAGAGTTTCAGCTTGTTTAGCAGTTTTTGTGCAGAACCAATTTGGTTTTTTTATTATTATTTTAGCATATTTTGGTGTTATTTTGTTTTTAATGCATTGTTTATTAAAATGTATATTGGTTAATATTTATGATTTGTTTTCCAAGTTTTTTAAATTTGTTCAATAGTTTGGTTGCTTGATTACCTTGTGGGGCGATATCCATATTTGTAGACTGTAATAAATTATACATAGGCCAAACAAAAAAGAAATTAAAAGACAGATATCAAGAACACCTCAATGCATACATCAGACCTATAATTTATAAATCAAACTTAGCCACACACGTCATCAAAAACAAATACACATTCCCCACATTAAAAAACGTGCACCTAGTAAAAAAGGTTCAAAAGGCCTTAAAATGACAATCTGGGAACAACTAGAAATTTATAAAAATAAAACTAATATCATTAACGAACATATACAAATAAAATAAAAAAACGATAAATTATTCAATCTAATAGACAATATTAACCCCAAAACAAACTTTAAAAACTCGCACAGTGCAGTGAATCTAAAAATAGAACATAACGGTACACCAAGGTCAACGGGAAATCCACTCAACTCGCAGTCTACAACAACCCTGTTCAGTATGCCCGAGGATGACGCCACAGCCAGCTATTGAAAGTTAGCTAGCATAAATACCAAGTAAGATTCTTGTTTTAGTACATAAGTGAAAGTGAAAAGTTTATACAAAAAAAAAGTGTTGCATAACTACAAATATATATATACTTACATACATAAATATTCACATAAATAAGGTAAAGAAGTCAATTACAAACAAAAAAGTGTATAAAATAGATAAAATATTCACTCTAATGGACAATATATTAAAGAAATTTTAATTACCTTGGAACATACGTAAAACAGAGAAAACGGGTAAAACGCTTTCATAATGAAAATACGACTTTTAATTAAACCTATAAAGTTTACCAGACAGTAGAATATAAGAACAAACGAACTCATAACTGGATTAAGTAGGGTCATTTGGAAACTTAGCCATAACGTTCTTATAAGTACAAGTTTAATTGCAAATTCATAGTAAATAAGATCTTTGGAATAAATTAAAATTCAGATTCATACAAGACAAATAACTTCATCGAATGATTTGCAACTTTCTAAGATATTTATGCAACCAATAAAATCCCTCTGACCTCAGTGTAGGTAATCATCGGTTATGTGAACAGGGTAAAGTCTTACTCTTTGGAAGAGTCGTTTTCATATCTGACAAAGCAATCCTCAAACAAGCGGTATTTCAAGTAATGAAAATATTTGTGAATATGAAATAAATGTTTAACAAATTACGTAAATTTTTTATTACGAGTTTTACAAAAAAATATGGCAAGGGAATAAATATGAACTTTTGGCTTATTTGAATTTTTTGAATAATATTTTCTATGATCCAAGTTGAACATTCATTCTCGATTAAGAGAACACTTAATATGACTCATGCAATCCCAAAAGAAACAACATTTTGCAAACGTAAAGTAATGAGAGATTTGAAATATCTAATCATTTTGCAGGAACTAAAGGTTCCGTTTGAAGGGGGAGTCCGTGACCAATTTTGGATCAATCAAAGTTCTCCACGCAATAAATATCAGAACTTTATTTACCAAGGGTAGCTTTATATTTAATCCCGAGACACCTACTAAAGATGAATGTCTGACAGTATTGATTGGAATTAATACAGCATTGTTTTAATTCTTTTTAGTTTATCCACAAATTTAGTTTAAAACAAGAAGTAACTGAATCCCGAACAGAGCTTTCAAAGCATACATTTTTAATATAGCCGACCGACGACTATTTTTGTTCCTTTATTGTGAGTCACAAACAGTGATTGCGTAAAATATATAAAGTGTGTCAAAATAACTCCATGCAATAATAATAATTGTTTTAGGTGAAATAAGTTTTAATAATTTATAATTTGTCGAGCTAACACACAAACTTTATTGTTTTTTTAAATTTTACCACGGTACCCTCGCGGTATTGAGAAGATATTAATTTAAGGTAATTTTTTTTTGCAAATTCTTTTATTTAGGTGTTCAATTTTATGTTTTGTATTAATAATATAATAAATTCTTAGTTTTATTAAATGTAACCCTACCTACCCTTCCAGAAGAAGGAGTTACTGTTGACAGACGGTTACCACCGCATGCCTCACTTTATAACGACAGTATTTGTTCATAGGGAACAGATAACTCTATGAGTGTGATGATAATATAAACAATTACAATAAAATTATATATAGTATACAACTGAATTATTGCAGTGTTTATTTCTAAATTTCCTTAAAATAATTCTAAGAAGTATTATTTTTAAAAGATTATATAGACAAAAAATATAGCACATTAAAGTTACAAAATTATATTTTTATTTTTCAAGCAAAATCAGGAAGCAAAATCACACGTTTTCTGTACGTTTTTTTGTTGTTCATAATTTATCCAGGCTGATTAAGCTTGAATTTTAAATTAAGATTTAATTTAAGATTAAATTTCCCAATAGAGTTTTTTCATAGGATTTTGAGTTTTCCCTTATCGAGTTTTTATTAACTTTTTGCGTTTAGTAGTTGTTTAAAAAAAAACAGAGAATAAAAAGCTAAAAGAGATAGAAGCCTACCATAACACATGCAGTAACCTTCGTTTTAAGAATATTTTAGATTTTTTACAAATAATTCGTCGTTAGCCTTCATTATTGTGTAGTCATAAGGTGAACGGCATGGATAACGTTGCATTGTATGAGGATGCTCTTAATCCTAAGTAACGCGCCGTGCTGAAATATCGATCGTGAAGGTCACGCTCATTGTGACTATAATATGTACCTATAGACATTGCTATATATACAATCAGATTAGGCCCATGTTGCTCACGTGGAAGCAGGAGAGAGAGGGAGAGAGAGAGAGAGAGAGAGAGAGATTATCTGGATTTGTGAGTGAAGCTTCCCTGAATCAATTTAGATTTTCTTCTAAGAATATAAATGATGCTAATTAGTTTTTCGATCTTCAACAACAACCTAAACACACACTGTATAATTTTTAAAATAAATCAGTGGATGGGGCACCATATTATGATAATAAATAATTTTAAAATTACATACGTAAATAACTGAGTGATTAAAACATAAACTGTACATAAAAATACAATACATATAAGTTACGTTTTATATTAAGCAAGAAAGGTTTTTAAAAATGATTTTATTTTTACAAACCTTTGAATTTAATAAACAATTAATTTAGAAAACTGTTACATAAATTTTACTTAATAAAACAATACAATTGATATGCACTCAATCGGAGTGGAAAACGTCTGTGCGATACAGAGGCGACTTACGCACTGCCGGGGCTCTGTTCTCACACCTATATAATACTAAAGCTGCGTAAGCAGGAATTTTCCTAGCACGCATTTAATTATGAAATGTTCACATAAAATGTTTATATAACTCCTCCATCCCTAAAGAGAACTTCGGGGGGTTGGCGAAGTTTCGGCGTTGGTTGAAGTCTTCTTCTTCTTCCTGATGAGGGCGAAGTATATAAGCTGCTGAATAGGCCTCCGTAAAGGGCAATTTTCGGCATGGGTTGAAGTCCTCTTCACTGGAGAAAGTCACCAGGCAAAGGTTGATTTCCAAGATCCAGTTAAATAGGTTGTGTGCGATTTCCAACGCAGTATCCTCATAGTTTGTAGGCGTTATTGTTTTTGATGATGGGCATTTTACAGTCTAATTTTCTGTTCATTATAATTCAACTGAGCAAAAGTATTTGGAATTGATTAATACAATTTATAATGAGTCTTTTCTATCATAGGATAGATACAAAATGTTTATAACATATACAATTGTTATCAGAATCTAATTTTTGTTCTACAAAATTTACATTGATTACAATAAAAGTTTTATATAATTTTTCATAATTTTTCCATCATTTACATTCAACTTGCCTGTTATAGATTTGATAAGGATTCTAGTCAGTTTATAAGAATTCTTTTTGTTTTGTTATCTCTTTAAGAGTATAGTTTCTAATTTTCTTCAATTACATTTCTTTTTGTGATTAACATATTTCAAATAATTAACAATATTTATTACCATAATTAGTCACATATCATTTAATTAATTACAAAAGTTTGTAACACATACAATTAATAAAAACAATGTTGTTTAAAAGTTTAATAAAGTCTCTTGCATAGAACCAGTGGACAAAGGTATGGTAGGGATTTTAATTTGATTGTGTCGAATATGAACAAGAAGGATTTTGGTCATTAATTACATTTTTTATCTTCTTAGGCCTTTTAATTTTCGACAAATGTATTTTGTCTTTTGTGTTATGATGTCTAGGCTTTATTTTTCCAGTTTTTCTTTCTTTATCTATCGAAGCTATTTCTTCCTTGCTATATCTGTTTTTAGTTTTGCTTTGCTTCTGAACTGACTTTATATAAACTTCAGATGGTATTTCTGGAAGTGGTTCTTTGTTTACATTCCTTTTTTCTAAAACTTTTTCTTTAATTCTTTGATTGCTATCCCTAATGTTTTCGTAAAGTATTTTTGTTTTTTCCTTATGGTTTAAAACGTAGTCATTTACAATTTGTTTTTCTAAATCTATATCTAATAGATTGTTTGAATTTATGTGTCCAAATAAGACTTCGCACGGCGTTAATTTTGTGACTGAATGTATGCTATTGTTATAGGCAATTATAGCATATTTGACTTTCTTAATTATACTGTCTTTTTTAAATTCGATTTGATTATTTAACAGCCTTATGTGTTCTATTAAGGTGGAATGAAATCTTTCACATAATCCGTTTGATTGGGGGTTTTGTGTACTGATAAAATGAATTTTGATTTTATGCAGGTCTAATATCTCCTTCACAATTCTGTTATTAAACTCCGTTCCATTGTCTGAGATAATAACTGTTGGTAAGCAGAAATGCGCAAAGTAATCTAATAACTTGTCTGCAATCTCTGTAGCTTGAGAGCTTCCCAAGCGATAAGCTTGAGCATACTTTGTGAAACGGTCGACAATGCTGATAAACGCATTCTTCTCTAAAGAGATAGTGTCGATGTGAATTATCTGGAAAGGCCTTGCAGCTGTAGGTGTCAAGTTCATTTCTAGTTGTAAGGGAATTCTGTCATATTTGGTTCTTTGACATATGTCACACTGATTTATGAAATTTTGGATTAGTGATTTTAAATTAGGCCAATAATATCTTCGCTTAATTTGTTCGTATGTTTCCTGTATCCCTCGGTGATTGGTTTTGCTGACATGATAATTACTTATCGTGTCTAAGGTATCTTCTTCCGAAGTTAGGTCTAAGAGTTTGTTATTACACTTAACCAAATTTAGTTCAGTTTGTTTGAAATTTTTGGCTACGCATGATGCAAATTTCTCGTAAAAATCGTCTTCAAAATATAGATTATAATTTATTTTGGGTACCAAATATGATTTTACAAAGTTAACTATGTCTTCTTTAAAATTATTTTCTGATATTTCGACTATTAAACGAATTTTTGAAGTTCCGAATAGTTTTATAATTTTTACTTTCTTTGGCTCATCTTTTACTAATGACAAAAATATTTGATTTTTCCCAAAGTTTACAGGCTCGTCGGAAATTGGTATTTCAATTTGGGTGTTCCCTTCAAAATTGGAGTGCACGGTTTGACTATCACTTTCTTGATTGTACTCTAAGTTGGCGTTGTCTGTTGCGTCGAGTTGTACGACCATAGACTCGTTATCTTCATTTAATTCCGGGAAGAAACGTTGGATTAATCCAGCTGGAGATAAATCAAGGTCTGGTTCTACAGTGTGTTGGGTGTTTGTTGACCTTTTATTAGTAATGTTCAATTGTATTCTAGACAGGGCATCTGCGTTTTGGTTAATTTGCCTTTTTTGTATCTTATGTCATAATCATATTCTTCTAATTTTAATCTCCATCTTAAAAGCTTGGAATTTGGTTCTTTAACTGAAAATAACCATTGTAAAGGTTTATGGTCTGTATAAATTTTAAATTTTCTTCCAAATAAATAAGGCCTGAAGTGTTTAGTGGCCCATACGATTGCTAGTAATTCCTTTTCAATCGCGGAGTAATTAGTTTCGCTGTCGTTTAAAGTTCTGCTGGCATACGCTATAGGAAGGTCCTTACCATTTTTGTCCTGGCTTAAAATTGCTCCTAGTGCAAAATTACTCGCGTTTGTCGTTAGAGTAAACTCCTTTTCAAAATCTGGGTATTGTAGAAGGGGCTCATTAGTCAGTATATTTTTACATGTTTCAAAACATTCAATGAAGTCTGGATTTTCTATATTTAATTTTGCATTTTTCTTCAAACAGTTAGTAAAGGGTTTTGTTATCTTGGCGAAGTTTTTAATAAATTTTCGATAATAGCCTAATAGTCCTAAAAAGCCTTTAATTTGTTTGGTGGTTTTAGGTATTGGATAGTCTTTGATTGTCAAAATCTTTGCTGGGTTAGGTTTTACGCCTTCCGGTGTAACAACATGCCCTAGATACGCTACTTCTTTTCTTAAAAATTCTGTTTTATCCAGCTGTACTTTAAAGTTGGCTTTGCGTAATCTGTCGAATACTTCTTTAAGTCTTTGTATATGTTCTTGGAGGCTAGTGGAGTAAATTATAATGTCGTCTAAATAAACTAAACATGTTTCATTTTGGATGCCCCTCAGAATATTATTCATAATTCTTTGAAATGTAGGGGGGTTATTCTTTAGTCCAAAGGGCATTCTTAAAAATTCGTAGTGTCCTGTTTCTGTTGAAAACGCTGTTTTTTCTATGCTATTTTTATCCATTTCTACTTGGTGAAATCCTGAGGCTAAATCTAAAGTCGTAAAATACTGAGATCGTCCTAATTTATCTAATATGTCGGTAATGTTTGGCAAGGGAAATTTATCGTCAATTGTTTTTTTGTTTAATCCTCTAAAATCTATTACTAATCGAAATTTTCTTTTGCCAGAAGCGTCTTGTTTTTTGGGTACAATCCAGACAGGAGAGTTCCATGGAGAATTTGAAGGTCTAATAATTCCTTGTTCAAGCATGTCCTCAGTTTGTTTATTAATTTCGTTCTTGTAAATCTCTGGATATCTATAATTTCTAGAGTACACGGGAATTTCATCAGTAGTCCTAATAACATGTTTTATTTGGTTGGTAAAGGTTAAATTGTTTCCATCAATATGAAATAAATCATCATATTCTTTTAATAAATTTGTTAAGGCGGATTTTTCTTCCAAGTTCATGTGTTCCATCCTAAATTTTGATAAATCGAAATTTTTACTTCCTGATTTTGTTTGTTTATAATCGATCATATTGAAATTAGTGTTCGTTTGCATTGTATCAGGTTTGAAAATATTATATTCCTCTAAAGATTTTACTTCTAATGGTTTACTTATTGTTAATTTTACATTTTCTTCCGTATTGTTTACAATAGGACAATAGGCTTCACCCTTATGCACTGAAACTATACACTGCGGAATTTCTAATCCGTTCACTTGTTTGTGTGGTAAAATACCTTCTCCATTGTGAATATTTTTTATTTTTAATTTAACTGTTTATCTAGTGCGGGCTTGTATAACATAACTAAATTGTTCCTGCTTTATTGACGTGCTGTCCGTTTTATTACAACTTCCTTTTTCAGTGTTAAAATATTGAATAGGGATTTCCTCATCACAAAGTTTTAATTTATTATTTATAAAGTCTAAGCTTATTCCTAAATCCTTTATATTGTCTAGCCCGAGTAATAGGTCGAAACTCTGATGAAAGTCAAATAAATAAAATTTAATTGCTTTTTTAGACAACAGAGGTATGGTGCAGCAAAAATTTTCTTTTGAAGTGCCGTGTGCGGTGATTACTTCAAACGGCTCTTTTTTTATGCTTGTTTTAAAATTTTTCCAGCCTAAAGATTTTCGCATAAATGATCTAGTACTGCCTGTGTCAATTAATATTCTAGATTTGGTGTTTGTGTCGTATATAAATGGTAGCTCGTTATTTTCGCTTTGTAGATTCATTATTGAAAATCGATTCCGAGGCTTGTATGTCCTAAAAAATCGTCCTGATCGATTCGTAGTTGTGGGTTAAATTTTGGGATTCTTCGAAGTACTCTTCTTTCCCGAGATCTTCTTCAAAAGCGAATGATTCTTGTCCGTTAGTCTGGTACATAGTGTAATCGTCTTTTTCGGCTCCTTGTCCGGTCATTTGATACAAATTCGTTTGTCTAGAAGGCCTGTCTGTCTGTCTAGTGGAAATACTCATAGGGGTAGATTGATAACCCGTATTTCGCTGAGGATACTGAGGTTTAGTAGTGTTGTTGTTTGGTTGTCCCCTTTGAGGCTGACCGTGATTAGCAAAAGTTGGTGGTCTATAGGAAGGATTTGGGTGTTGATAAGGTTGTTTAGGTATTTGGTGGTATTTAAATTCAGTATGTATTGGTCTTCTTACGTTATGAGTTTGGCTTTTCTGAAAGACTGGTTGTTTGCTTGGCTGAGTAAACATTTTATTATTTTTAAATTGAAAGTCTTTTGTGAGCATATTAAGTGCTTCACTAAGAGTGTTAGGGTTCTTGGTACGCATTAGTGACCCGATGGGTTCATGCAAACCCCTAAGGAGAACTCTTAAAGCTAGTTTCTGAACGTATTCTATTAAAATGTCTTTAGCCATCTGCCTTTGAGGCTCTTTATTCATAAAAAATGAAATTTGTAAATTTAGTAAATTTTGAATTTTCTCATAGAATTGAAATGGTGATTCGTTACTTTCTTGCTTTAATTCTGACATCTCTAAGTTTAATGTGAAACAATCTCTTTTGTCTGAATAACTAATTAATAATACTTTTCTAGTTTCGTGCCAATTGTAAGAGTTAGAGTTTACAACCATTTCCAGTGCTTGGCCTTTTAATTTAGAAAGAATAGAGGAGAACAGATACTCATTTTGAAAATCCTCTGGATTTTCGCTTACATAAAACTTATTTACTATCTTATCACATATTGAGATAAATCTGTGGAGCATAGTGGGCTCTCCACTATACTCGGGTATCATGTCAAGATACTCCTTTTTTAATGTTGGCGTTGCCATTATTTAATATTATTTTTCAAAATAATAAAAATTAAGAATCAATTATATAAAATTAAAAAGTATTTACTCTACTTTTTCTTAATTCTATATCTTAAGATCTACTTACAAGTTGATCCAAAATACTTTGCTCATTTGAACAATTTTCACTTTTCACTTTTCACTTACACGATATTCCCTCGTGCTCTTAATAGATATTCGCTCTATTAAGTGGTTGTAGATATTCACTCTACTTAAAGTTTCCTCAATTAACGGTTAAAACCGACGGACGTTATATTCACTAACTTCCTTGAGGTGTCCTACCGTTTTCTTGATGTCGTTACAGATATGCGCTCTGTAACGAATCGAGTGTTTGCAGTATCTCGGTTAACGATTGAAATCGAAAAAAATTATGTTCATTAATTTTCCCGAGATGTCCTACCGACTGCGCCAGTTACGTTTTATATTAAGCAAGAAAGGTTTTTAAAAATGATTTTATTTTTACAAACCTTTGAATTTAATAAACAATTAATTTAGAAAACTGTTACATAAATTTTACTTAATAAAACAATACAATTGATATGCACTCAATCGGAGTGGAAAACGTCTGTGCGATACAGAGGCGACTTACACACTCTGTTCTCACACCTATATAATACTAAAGCTGCGTAAGCAGGAATTTTCCTAGCACGCATTTAATTATGAAATGTTCACATAAAATGTTTATATAACTTATATATACATAATAAGTTTACATTAGTTTACTACTATCCGAACTTCAATATGACATCAATATGAAACCTACTCAGACATAACGTTTTCAATAGCTCTTGGCGCTCTTCATTAATGTCTAAAATGTTCCGCTTGAATTTGTCGGGTTAAGTAGTGACTATTTTAGAGGAAAGTCCTCATTCTGTTTGTGCTATGTAGAATTTGTTGCAGTTTGTAGAGTTTAATTTGTATATGCCTGGTGTTCTGGTGTTCTTTGTGTTCTGTTTTATTTTGTTTTGCAGTTTGTTACTATTTTGTAGTTCGTGAATTTTGTAGTCCATTACGTTCGATCAATCTTATTAATCGCTTAAACAATAGTTTATCACTATCCAAACTTTAAATTTAGTAAAGTCTCAGTAAGTCTTAACAAATTTACTAAATTTAAAGTTTGAATAGTCATAAACTATTGTTTAAGTGAATAATATTTTTTAGTGTTATTCTGTACCCTGTGTTTGGAATTACAGACTTGTTTTATTTGATATTCTATTTATGTATGGTAATGTGATGAAACTGTTTTCCCCTCTTGAAGGGTGCTTTTATTATATTTTACCATAGTTTGTCTATTATTGTGGCTGTGTATCCATTTGTGAATGCTGAGTGTTTAATGGTGTCTAATTTTCGTATAATATTCTTGTTCCTTCAACTTGTATTGATAATGAAATTAAAAGTGTACAGTTTTACCATAGCTAAAAACCATTGGGGAGAGTTTTTTTCCAGACCTGAATAGGGATTGTCAGCAAGAGCAGAGGCATCATAATATTTGATGACGTTACAAGAATAAAATAGAGTAAATTTTATGTATAGGTATAATATGATACCAGCTTGTTTATCAGCTGGTTTTCTAAAATTTTATCAAAAAATTAAAAAGACTAAAAAAAGCATATTAATTTTTATAAAAGTTAGTGTTTTACAGTTGTAGTTTCTGCTTATTTACTTATAAAAGGCCCAACATATTCATCATAAATCTCTAGATGTACAACGCAATAGTTTATAAGTTTATTTAACGACTTGCATTTTCTAACTATGACGAACATAATAAAAAACAACCATAGAGTTAAATATGGTTTTGGAAATAGCTAATAATCACTCTAAATATAAAATTATCAATATTTACAAAACCTACCCAATGCAGCCTTCGTCTCTTTCCTACACAAACAACCATCGATTTCCTTCATATTGAAAATGTAAAGTGTAAGAAGGTGCTCTGATTTCCAAAGTTGAATATCTGGAACTTGACCGTGAAACGTAGCCAACTCTATGTTCAGGATTCCAGGATTCGATATTAAACTAGGACGACTGGGTTTACTTATTCAATATTTTGTAACTACAAAACTAAAATATATTATTATGGATAAAGTCTTCAATAATGTTTAAAGCTTCTTTCATTTTACAATTACACGAGATAAACAGATGACATTATACATATTGTCCCACAATATTATATTCCTAAGAGAGAATTAATGTAACTTTCATAGAACATTGATTAATGAATGATGAATCTTTGCTATTTAGAAATTAGTCTCCTTTTTCTTTATCATTTGCCCTCTAATTACATTCAATACTACTCCTCGCTTAAGAAGACATCATTCGCCACACTCTGCCGATTTATTCAAACAAACCCTATCTGAATTCCCCAGATCTTAAATGTCTTTTTATTTAGTTATTTCCATTTCATTAATTTCGTATTAGGCTACTTCAAATAAATGTAGGGCTCCACGTAAAAATTGAATTTCTGCGAAGCCTAGGGAAAGAGTGCGTAACTTGGACTAGCATGTAATTTAAGCGAGGGATTTATTTTTTCACTTTAACTGTTTGGTACCATTCACATTCAACTAGGCATGCTTTCAAATGGTTTTGTCACGCTCAAAAGTCTGTTTGTGGTCCAATTTACATCACGTGGACCACATTACAAGGACTATTTCACACGCCAATACCCATTTGACAAAACAATCTAATTAGTGCTCTTCTGTGGTCATTCCTAACTTGTGTTCATAAAAATAACACAAAGTAAACAATATCTATCCATAAAATGATTTCTCGGAAAAAAGAGATTATTGTTCTAAAGGTGTCTTTAGTTAATTGTTCCAAATTACACTGTCTTGACCTATTTATATATAGCTGTATCTCAGACAATATTTCACATTAATCAGGAAGTTAAACCAGGGTTATAACAAGCCAATAAAGGATATTTTTAGTTCGTTTTTAATCGTTTATCTTGTAATATAGATTTTCCAGTATTTGCTTTTTGAAGGAGTCATTTTAATTTTTTTTTTTTTTAGCGAAAGAAATATAATGTCATTTGTGAAGAATGTCACCATTTTTTAATATAAAGCCCAAATATTATTATTTAGTAGTTACACCGCAAATACAGAAAGCTCTAAAGAAACAATGATACCACTTTTTTCTGATCATAATTTACGAAACATATTTGAAATTGTTTTTTTATGTGGGACAGCGGTTTGAGAGTTAATGTCTTTATTTAACAATTCACAAAAAGATACTCCATTCTCAAGCGAGTAAGAATTTAAGAGCTTTTAATATAATTTGCAGTTTTACAAAACTTTCTGACTTTCAATACTTACAAAATCAAAAAGTTACAAATAGATGTATTTAGAAAAATATGTAGCCTCTTTAAATGTAATACAGTAGAAATGTAATGCAGTAGAAAAAAGGTCAACGAAATAACTAGGCTTTATTATGGCACACTCGTTTCTATTAAACCTTTCACAACCAGTGTTGTTTTAAAAAAACAGCCAGTTTCTGACGCTATAACTCCTGTTAAAAGGAATATTTCATTTAAACACCAATGAGGTTTTCAAACTACAAGCTTTAGCTTTGGCCATCGTGAGACAGGAGCGCTCTAAAGCGAATGTAAAATAAAATTATCGTATTTATTTGTAGCCATAGTTGTCTAATGCTGTTGTGTGTGTTAGCGTGTCCTTGTGGTTGTGTTTATTTAATATATTGTGTGTTGTTTTACATTTATACTGTGTGAACAAAATCGTCCTACATCATCATTAATCTTCTATGTTAATTGATTTGCTTATTTTTTTGGTGTAAATATATGGTAAACATACGTTGTTTATAAACAACATCGGAATTTAACGGTTTTAATGCTTACGTTTTAGGTTATGTTGCTTACATTTTGTAAACACGTGTTTTCACTGTTTATTTTGACATTTTATAATTTGTTATTGTCTCTTTGCATGTTAAACTTGTTAAGACTATCATAATATATTATTAGTTGGGGCATTTTATTGACAAAATACGTTGTACTCAGTAATAGGTGGACATTTCATTAGAGTAGGCCTAGTTTAGAGTTTTTACATTACATTTTATTACATTGAACTATGGAACGGTTAAGTAAGGATATGATAGACATTATTTTTTAAAAGATTTAAATAAAATTTTGTTTAGAAAGGGATAACTGTACTTAACTGTGCTAAGTTATTTGACTTCTTGTTTGAAAATGTTTTGTAAGATATACTTTATGCATTTCACCCTGCTAGGTTTTCAATGTCACGGTATTGTATAAACTTTACTTCCTTCATTATATCTGCTAGCCTCTTTCTAATGCAGCTCTTCTCTTCTTGACACTTCCACAGCCCTTGCTTGTCACCCACTTCAAATCTAATCAAAATAATTTAACTTTCTTCTGGTTTTCATTTCAAAACGTCTTCTCAATTAACGTTCTTGCGTATCGTGAAAATACGAAAACAAATTTAAACGACGTAAAATAAATGGATGGAGGTTTAGTGTTACAAAAATAACTAAACCACGGGTAAATGCTAGTTTATAACGTTGAGATATTGAATCACCATCTAAACCTAGATAAAACGAGAGAAACTAAGATATAATAATACAAGTTAGGAAGATGTACTAACAACGACATTTGCTAGGATTTATACTGCATTTAATAATAAATAATGTATGTTTAAGTAGTACATATAATAGAAACTGAAAAATAAATGTGAAGAATAAATGGGAAGTTTAAAATTATCAATTAAGAAACGTATATAATACGTTTATCTCATTGTAGCAGTACAATTAGAAAGTAATACAGGTGTCGCAAATATTTTAATGCAATTACGTGACCTTTATGGGGTCACGTATTTTATTACTCATCCAATTGATATAAATATTATTGTTGTAATGTGATATTTCACGCTTTGATGGATGACTGCATTTGTAATAGTGTTATTTGTTGTGAAGTACAAATAATTTGTTAAACTGGTGCAAACTATAGAAATGGTATTTGGCCAAGCTTCATATTTAGAGTGTAATTATCTTATATAAGATGCGTAAACATTATATTTGTAAATATGTTTACATTGTTTATTTAAATATTATAAATAAAGAACTTAGAGATTATGATATGGGAATCTACATATGCCATATATAGACTAAGAATCTATTTATACTTAGAATTATCAAGATACCAACTTGTCGTATGAAATAATTTACTTATTTCAAAAGCGTTGAATTTCATTTAAAGAAAGACCTTCAATAATTTTATCATTATTTGAATGTCTACAAATTAAGCAACAGGTCTCTTACATATTTCCTGGATAATCATTACTAAGTCTAGGGATAAATATCCTGTGCCAACAGGAGATCAACGTGTTACACTGAGAACTCTAAGCTACATTGCTATCCAAGTAGCTCGGATACCAAAGTGACGATAGTAAAACATTTCTTTCCCCTTCATTTTCTAACTACACGCAACACATATTGTGGGAACATTGCGCTACTGATGATATATATATATATATATATATATATATATATATATATATATATATATATATATATATGCATTAACTTGAGTATCTGTATCTAGGCTGAATCCTTTTTTAGACTCACATATTCACGTGAAAGCTTTCACTGATTTTACAAACCTGTGTTCGAATAAATTTCAAGGTAGTTTCGAGTTATTAGAGATGCCTACAGAGGAAAGCGCGACCTGGTCACTTTACCGTTGCGTGAGAAGAACTCTAGTTAGAAACTCACAGTTTACGTAAAAGATGTCATTATGAGAAATAACGAATTCGAACAGAACACTGAAATAACTAAAGATAAAGTCCTACTCTAAGCTAAGATGAATAGAGAACGTGTAAATTTACGCAAAACCAACATAAGAATATCGACGAAGACGTGATCTGGCGGTTAGAGTGTGGAACTATCTCATGGTCGGGGCTGTACTCTTGCATGAACATTTACTTATACATACATCGTGTTTTGTGTTTGTGCTTGTGTTACTATTTTTTTATCGCTTTGATTTCTTGAACTTTTAGTCTGAAAAGTAACTAAAAAAGCAGACACACTGTTTTTACTATTTAGAGGCTAAAATTCATTTTAATTTTCTTGGAATTGATACGTCATTATTATTAATTTGAAGAAGTTTATTAAAACTATATTTTTAATAAATTAGATGTTGTAATTGCTTTATGGAAAAATTGTGAATGAGAGAGATGGATTGAAGTGATTCAGCCGTCAGATACACCACATTCGCTAAGCAGGTATAATCAATTTCTTGCAAATATTATTCAAACTCGTTTATCCAAAGCCATTAAACTGGCTGGATGAGTTTTAATTACAGGGCTTGGAAAATAAAATGCAATTTCCTTTACCAGTTTCAATTAATTTGTTACTTAGTCACTGTGTGGCACACTAGCCTCTCTAACCTCTGCTACAAAATGAATGCATATTTTCTTGAATGCAATTCAAATACACTATATTTTAACACATTCATACACATATTAACCAAGTAATTGTAATTGGTTTCTGTAACTAGGTTTTTAATCTCCATCTTTATACTTCATTCGTCTTATAAAAGTCACCAGATATAGCTCACCCTCCGATTTTACAACTTGTATGCTTAAACAATATGTCTAGATAGTTTCGAGTTAGTAGAGGTGTCTATTAGGGGAAATGCAACCTGGTTACATTACCGTTGCATGAGAGGTACAGTAGTTTAGTTAGAAACACAGAGTTTACGTAGAAGATATATTTTTAAGAAATAATGAATTCGAAGAGAACATTGATCCAATTAATGAAGTGAGACCTTTAAACTATGATAAATAGTGTACGACCAGATTTACACAAAAAAATTAAACGAATATCGATGAATACGTGATCTGACGATGATCTCATGTTCGGGGCTGTTCTCTTGCATGAACATTCCCGTAACATTGTATTTATGTTTTATTGCCTTGATCTCTTGATTTTTTAGTGTAAATCGTAATAAAAAAAGCAGACATATTGTTTTTACTATTTACCTGACACAATTATTACTAATTTTTTTAGAATTATTATTACATTACGGTGGATTGAAGAATTTTATCTAGATATTATTTTAAATAATTTGGATATTTTATTTGGTTTATTGAGAAACAATGAGAAGGAAATAGAGGTTATAAAGTGATTCAGCCGTCAGATACACTACACTCGCCAAGCAGGTCTAATAAATTTCTTGCAAATATTATGCAAATTCGCTTATCCAAAGAGGAAAGCTCATTAAACTGGCTGGAAGAGTTTTAATTACAGAGCTTATTAAATAAAACACAATTTCGTTAAACAGTTTTATTATTTGATTTCTTAGTCATTGTAGAGCACACCTGCCTCTCTAACCTTTAATATAAAATGGATATACGACGATAATGCTATATTCTGTATATTGTTTCCTAAAGGGAATTTGAATACACCATACATAAACACATTCATAGACATTTTACCCAAGTAATTGTAACTATTTTCAGTAAATAGGGAATTCATCTCCATGTTTATATTTGATCCTTTTATAAAAGCAATACCTTTTATGACCAATATTCACCAGTAACCTTTCTTCTAACTGCACATCTTTCTTTCAGTTTTCTACTCGACTTAATTAGCATTTTGTTTTTCAGCACCGATCATCAAACTTGATAGTTTACGTGTTCCTGATCCATTTAACAGCAAGATAAATCTAAACAATGTGGAAGTATGTATTGGAAGAACCTGCAAAGCAAAATATACCTGTCAAAAACAACTGGGTGTCATAAAGGAGTTACAAAGACTTAAACATATTGCATAAGAATAAAACAAAATAGCTGGATGATTCAATGGGTTAAACCTTTTGTATCGTAAATAAAATAATAACTGGATGACTCACAAAAACATACAATAGCCAGATGATTCAAAAACATAATACCTGGTTGATTAAAAGAATTATCAAAAACTGGATAATGACATTCAAATAACAAACTTGAACTAAACACAGTCCGTAAGAGAAGCTATATGAGTCTCATTTATGATACAAATATTTGCGGCAAAGGCAGAAGTAAACTTAGACAACTCATAGAGAAAAACAAATGCTGAACGACTGAGGTAAGAAAATATATAAAAACCTACAGAGGTAAATAAAAGCTAAACGAGTAACATTGGTAAACAAACCACGACGAATGTCATAGGTTAACGAATATGTATTTACAATTAAATGTAATTATAAATATTTAAAGGTAAATCGTAAATATGAGATAAATGTTTGGTGTGAGGTTCAGTGAGCTATTATTAAACAAACGGGATAATCTTAGTTATAATAATCAAGCCTCTAACACCTATAAATATTCACAAGTTTTTAAAAACAAGCAAAATCAATGATTTATTTTTTAAAAAATAATAAATTCGGAAAAATAATAGAAAATATATAAAGAATATTGTTCCTTGTTTCTCAGCTAAAACAATTAATGGCGTCATGTGTTAAGCAACACGCATTTATAGTTGTGAGCGATGAGAACAAAAATGTAGAAACCTAACAACATGGAAATTCATTTGTATGCAAGCTTTGTAAGGGAGATATACAAAGTAGTTACAATGCAGAACAAACTTTAATGACTTGATTGTGTAAAGCATTATAATCAGTATAAAACGGTTCTAGTGTCGGTTTTGGTCATGGAAATTTCAAACCATGAATACGACGTTGCATATGTAACTAGGGTCTTATTTATTTAAAGATAGGATTTTTTGTTTAATTAATAGAATTTTTGTTAATTTTTTCTCAAATACGTTATAAGTATAGACGAAACAATGACCCCTGGGACGGATACGAGAGGCGTAATAGGGGGTTGTAGCCACTGAAGGGGTTTGTTCTTCCATATTAGTTTTATTGAAATTATGGCGAGCGGCATATTTTATTGATATTTCAAAAGGACGTTGCCGCATGTCGTTTATTTGTGCAACACACATGCACGCTTTAGGATATTTTCGCTTACTACAAAGTAAAATAAAATTATATGCTCTATAAAATATGTAGAGGTAACGATGTGGTAATTAAATCTTGTCGTATCTAGAAAAGGAATCAATGTACGAAAAATAAAATTTCATATTAAATAAACAAAACACTTTAAGTTATATAACACAGTTTACTAAGTTCAAAAGTGTTCAATTGCTTAAAAGGAAAGACAGGCCATATTCGTGACTCTAGTTTAATGTCTACAACTAAAACAACGGTCCTCTTGGATATATCTGGGTAGAAAGACCCAAGGTCATGAAAGGAACACCTTCAAAAAAGGTCCAATAAACATTCGATAACTGTAAGAAATACAAAACTTTTCCAAACATCTGTATTCATAAAACGATTTCCTGTAGAGTTATAGATTATGAAATTAAAAGAGGACTTAATTGATACAACACACACGATTTTCTCTTTGTTAAACGTGATTTAGGAATATACGGCTCTTTAAACTGTCGCTTTGGGAGCACGATATCAATGAAAGAAATGGTGCTGTGAAATAGTTAGCATGAAATAACATTTTAAAATTTCAAAATAAAGTTATCAGTGCGAAAAGTAGACTATATTATGATTTTGTCGTAACTATTTGACAAGGTTTTTGAGACAAACCTTTGAATAAAATTATTCTTTTGGAATAATTTGTAATAAAAATACAAAAATAAAACATTATTGAATCTTTACAAGCAGATATCCTTATTAACACATTACGATATATTAACCGTTGCTCGCGGGATGAAATTCGATGTTTTAAAGGGACGGAATAAAGTGACGTAGTAAAGAAGTCGCTGCCCCGCCCTTCTTATTTCTCTGTCAGATAATTGCTTAGAAAACTGTGAATACTGGAATAAAAGGTCTTCACTAGACAAAACTTGTTAAGAAATCGAAACCAGTGAATTTATACTTGTTTAAGAGGTAAATAAACTTGTAAAGTATCAAATGTAAATGCATGAAAAATTATTTTATGATACTAGAGAAACCCTCGTAGTGAACTCTGAGATAGTAATCTCTAAATATGAAAGAGTTATTTATAAATAAATATAAAATATTTTCTGTGTTTTAGGTTGCTATTTATCATTTTGTAATACTTATCATTTTATATTTACAGTGTCCTAACTTAATCGTTCTTTGTAAAATAATATTTTTTTTATATATATAGAAGGAAAATGGATTATTTTCAACTGTATCAGAGTGTCTTTTGTCTTTGTGGTATTCTGCGTTTTTGTATCTGTGAGTGTGGGGGGGAGTAGTGTTTCTATACACTGTAGATATAACTTACAAGCAGATATCTATCTCAATTGTTACAGTTGAAGTATTATTTTTAGTCAACACATTTATGAGCCTCCAGGAACAATAATAGCATCATATATAACAGAGAGTGATAGCGCACAGAGCTCAATTTACATAAACTATAAAGGTCTATGTAAAATAAATTATGTGTTACAGAACTCCTCTGGTATAGTCTGTTTTTATTAAGAACTTGTCCGTAAACCATATTGTTGGTTTTTGGACTTATATGTTTGAAAGGTATAATAACTAAAACAAATATGATACAAGTCTGTAATACAAAAAAATCAATAAAATTATTTTCTCCAACATATATTTAAAACGTATTACAATAATCTCCATTTTACAGACCAATCTCTCTTGTTAAAAAAATTAAAAATTAATAACTTTAATACCACACACAAATTGATAATCCTATACAAATTACCATTATAAAAGTTTTAGAAGTAAGTTATATTATGTATGGAACTAGTAGAAAATCGAATAAAAAATGAACAGTTTTGTGAATGAAGAGAGAATAAAAGAACTAGATGCTCTTGAAAAAACTATATATATATATATATATATATATTATTGTTAACCTTTTCTAAACGTATTACTTTCAGAGTTTATAATAAATTATAAATATTAACCTTTATGATAAAACACAGCAGAAAATAAAGTTACATAAAAATAAACATGAGGGAAAACACAAAAATGTTATAAATAACTTTTTTGCGTAATGAATCAATTTACCGCACCTTGACAAAGAAATTATAAAACAAAGAGAATTTTCAACTTAGGAACTAGAATAAGTTACAGACTAAAATATATCGTTGTTCATAACGTTGAAATACACTTGAACATGTTGAACAATCATTTAAATCTTAACAAAACTAGAGAAGCCAAGAAATAAATACAACAGTTAGGACGAAATTATTACACAAATAATAGTTAGTAATTCTTCGAGGATTAACAAACAAATCTAGCACTTTGTTTACCTATATTTCTCAGTATGCTTGAAACATCAACATGAATCACAAATTTTTTAAACACGGTGAACCAAACGTGGTAAAATATTTCATTACCAATCCAATGTATCAATTTATTAGGAATTGTATGTTATCTCTCTGAGGATGGTTACTTTGTAACTGAAATGTACATAAGGGTAAATGAAAGAAAGTTTGTGGTTAAGAGGTTTTTGTGTATTTATTATTAAATTCAACCACAGTATATTCCTAATAAATTGATACATTGGATGGCTAATGATATATTTTACCACGTTTGGTTCACCGTGTTTAAAAAAATGGTGATATATGTTGATATTTCAAGCATACTGAGAAATATAGGTAAACTAAGTTGCTAGATTTGTTTGTTAATCCTGGAAGAATTACTAACTATTATTTGTGTAATAATTTCGTCCTAACTGTTGTATTTATTTCTTGGCTTCTCTAGTTTTGTTAAGATTTAAATGATTGTTCAACATGTTCATGTGTATTTCAACGTTATGAACAACGATATATTTTAGTCTGTAACTAATTCTAGTTCCTAAGCTGAAAATTCTCTTTGTTTTATAATTTCTTTAACAAGGTATTGTAAATTTATTCATTACTCAAAGAATTTATTTATAACATGTTTATTTTTATGTAACTTTATTTTCTGCTGTGTTTTATCATAGAGGTTGATATTTATAATTTATTATAAACTATAAAAGTAATATGTTTAGAAAAGGTTTCCAATAATATATATATATATATATATATATATATATATATATATATATATATATATATATATATATATATAGTTTTTTCTAGAGCATCTAGTTCTTTTATTCCCTCTTCATTCACAAAACTGGTCATTTTTTTATACCATTTTCTACTAGTCTCATACGTAATATAACTTACTTCTAAAACTTCTATAATGGTAAGTTGTATAGGATTATCAATTTGTGTGTGGTAATAAAGTTATTAATTTTTAATTTTTTCAACAAGAGAGATTCAGCTGTAAAGTAGAGGTTATTGTAATATGATTTAAATATATGTTGGAGAAAATAATTTTATTGATTTTTTTTTTGTATTACAGCCTTGTATCATATTCGTTTTAGTTATTATACTTTCCAAAGATATAAGTCCGAAAACTAACAATATGGTTTACGGACAAGTTCTTAATAAAAACAGACTATACCAGAGGAGTTCTGTAACACATAATTCATTTTACATAAACCTTTATAGTTTATGTAAATTGAGCTCTGTGCGCTATCGCTCTCTGTTAGATATGATGCTATTAATGTGCCTAGAGGCTCATAAATGTGTTGACTAAAAATAATACTTCAACTGTAACAATTGAGATAGATATCTGCTTGTAAGTTATATCTACAGTGTATAGAAACACTACTCCCCCTCCCCACACTCACAGATACAAACATGCAGAATACCACAAAGACATAAGACACTCTGATACAGTTGAAAGTAATCCATTTTCCTTCTATATATAAAAAAATATTATTTTACAAAGAACGTTTAAGTTATAAAATTATAAATAACAACCAAAAAAACCGAAAATACTTTATATTTATTTGTAAATAATTCCTTCATATTTAGAGATTACTATCTCTGAGTTCACTATGAGGGTTTCTCTGGTACCATAAAATAAATTTTCATGCATTTACATTTGATACTTTACAAGTTTATTTACCTCTTAAACAAGTATAAATTCGCTGGTTTCGATTTCTTAATAAGGTTTTGTCTAGTGAAGACCTTTTATTCCAATATTCACAGTTTTCTAAGCAATTATCTGACAGAGAAATAAGAAGGGCGGGGCAGCGACTTCTTTACTACGTCACTTTATTCCGTCCCTTTAAAACATCGAATTTCATCCCGCGAGCAACGGTTAATGTATCGTAATGTGTTAATAAGGATATCTGCTTTAAAGATTCACTAATATGTTTTATTTTTGTATTTTTATTACAAATTATTCCAAAAGAATAATTTTATTTAAAGGTTTGTCTCAAAAACCTTGTCAAATAATCACGACAAAATCATAATATAGTCTACTTTTCGCACTGATACCTTTACTTTGAAATTTTAAAATGTTATTTCATGCTAACTATTTCCCAGCACCATTACTTTCGTTGATATCGTGCTCCCAAGGCGACAGTTTAAGGAGCCGTAAATTACTAAATCACGTTTAACAAAGAGAAAATCGTGTCTGTTGTATCAATTCAGTTTCTTTTTTAATTTCATAACCTATAATTCTACATAAAAGCGTTTTATGAATACAGATGCTTGAAAAAGTTTTTCATTTCTTAAAGTTATCGAATGTTTGTTTGACCTTTTTTCAAGGTATTCTTTTCATGACCTTGGGTCCTTCTACCCAGATATATCCAAGAGGACCGTTGTTTTAGTTGTAGACATTAAACTAGAAACACGAATATGGCCTGTCTTTCCTTTAAAACCAATTGAACACTTTTGAACTTAGTAAACTGTTTTATATAACATACAGTGTTATGTTTATTTATTATTAATCTTTATATTTCATAAATTGATTCCTTTTCTAGATATGACAAGATTTAATCACAACATCGTTACCTTTTCATGTTTTGTAGAGCATATACATTTATTTTTCTTTGTAGTAGGCGAAAATATCCTAAAGCGTGCATGTTTGTTGCACAAATAAATGACATGCGGCAACTTCCTTTTGAAATATCGTTAAAATATGCCGCTTCCCATAATTTCAAAAAAACTAATATGGAAAACATACCCCTTCAGTGGCTACAACCCCCTATTACGCCTCTCGTATCCGTCCCAGGGGTCATTGTTTCGTCTATACTTATAACGTATTTGAGAAAAAACTAACAAAAATTCTATTTATTAAACAAAAAATCCTACCTTTAAAAAAATAAGACCCTAGTTACATATGCAACGTCGTATTCATGGTCTGAATTTTCCATGACCAAAACCGACACTAGAACCGTTTTATACTGATTATAATGCTTTACACAATCAAGTCATTAAAGTTTGTTCTGCATTGTAACTACTTTGTATATCTCCCTTACAAAGCTTGCATACAAATGAATTTCCATGTTGTTAGTTTTCTACATTTTTGTTCTCATCGCTCACAACTATAAATACGTTTTGCTTAAACACATCACGCCTTAAATTGTTTTAGCTGAGAAACAAGGAACAATATTCCTTATATATTTTCTAATAATTGTCCGATTTTATTTTATTTTTTTAAATAAATAATTTATTTTGCGCGTTTTAAAAACATTGTGTCTATTTATAGGTGTTAGAGGTTTGATTATATAACTACGATTATCCCGTTTATTTAATAATAGCTTACTGAACCTCTCACCGAACATTTATGTCACATTTACGATCTAGGTCTACCTACTTATAATTACATTTTATGGTAAATACATGTTCGTTAACCTATAACATTCGTCCTTGTTTGTTAACCAATGTTACTCGTTTAGCTTTTGTTTACCTCTGTAGGTATTTTATATACTTTCTTAACTCACTCGTTTAGCATTTGTTTTTCTATATGAGTTGTCTAAGTTTACTTCTGCCTTTGCCGCAAATATTTTTTTCATAAATGTGACTCATATAGCTTCTCTTAAGAACTGTGTTTAGTTCAATTTTGTTATTTGAATTTCATTATCCAGCTTTTGTTAATTCTTTAAGTCAACCACGTATTATGTTTTTGAATCATCTGCTATTGTTTGTTTTTATTATTTCCAGTTATTATTTATTTTACGATACAAGAGGTTTGCCATTGAATCATCCAGATATTTTGTTATTTTACTTATGCACTATGTTTAAATCTATGTAACTCCTTTATGACACCCAGTTGTTTTTGACAGGTATATTTTGCTTTGCGGATTATTCCAATACATACTTCCACGTTGTTTAGAATTCTCTTGCTGATAAATGGATCAGAAACACGTAAACTATCAAGTTTGATGATCGGTGCTGAAAAACAAAATTCTAATAAAGTCGAGTAGAGAAGTGAAAGAAAGATGTATAGTTAGAAGATAAGTTACTGGTGAATATTGGTCATAAAAGGTAAGCAAATTGAAAGGTGAACAAATTTTGGTGGCTTTTATAAAAGGATCTAATATAAACAGGCAGAGGAATTCCCTATTTACAGAAAATAGTTACAATTACTAGGGTAAAATGTCTATGAATGTGTTTATGTATGGTGTATTCAAATTCCCTTTAGGTAACAATATACAGAATATAGCATTATCCTCGTATATCCATTTTATAGTAAAGGTTAGAGAGGCAGGTGTGCTCTACAATGACTAAGAAACCAGTTAAATAAAACTGTTTAACGAAATTGTGTTTTACTTACCAAGCTCTGTAATTAAAACTCTTCCAGCCAGTGTAATGAGCTTTCCGCTTTGAATAAGCGAATTTGCATAATATTTGCAAGGAATTGATTAGACCTGCTTAGCGAGTGTGGTGTATCTGACGGCTGAATCACTTCATAACCTCTATTTCCTTCTCATTTTTTTTCAATAAACCAAATAAAATATCCAAATTATTTAAAATAATATCTCGATGAAATTCTTCAAGCCACAATAATATTATAACAATTCTAGAAAAATTAGTAATAATTGTGCCAGGTAAATAGTAAAAACATGTTTTTTTTTTATTACGATTCAGACTAAAACATCATGAGATCAAGGCAATAAAAATTAATACTAACACAATCACATACACACAAAACACACTCTATGTTACGGGAATGTTCATGCAAGAGAACAGCCCCGACCATGAGATCATCGTCAGATCACGTATTCGTCGATATTTTCTTAATGTTTTTGTGTAAATCTGGTGGTACACTATTTATCATGGTTTAATGGTCTCACTTCATTAGCTGTATCAATGTTCTCTTCGAATTCATTATTTCTTATAACGAAATCTTCTACGTAAACTCTGTGTTTCTAACTAAACTACTGTACCTCTCATGCAACGCTAATGTAACCAGGTTGCATTTCCCTTTATAGACACCTCTACTAACTCGAAACTATCTAGAAATATTGTTTAAGCATACAAGTTGTAAAATCGGAGGTTGAGCTATATCTGGTGACTTTTATAAGAGGAATGAAGTATAAAGATGGAGAGGAATTACCTAGTTACAGAAACCAATTCCAAACACTTGGGTAATATGTCTATGAGTATGTTCAAATATAGTGTATTTGAATTGCCTTCAAGAAAATATGCATTCGATTTAATAATAAATACACAAAAACCTCTTAACCACAAACTTTCTTTATTTTACCCTTATGTACATTTCAGTTACAAAGTAAACATCCTCAGAGGGATAACATACAAAGACTGATTAACGCTAGAAAAATACCTAATTTATAATCTACAGAACTAGTCACTCCCACTCCGACCGCCGCGGCCCCATCTGTTAAACAAGGCGTAGCCACGCCAATCGAGTGAAAGCAAGATATCTTACGTCAACCTTACTAAAATATAAACTAAAAATACAATAAATACATAATTAAAATTGTTTTTTGAAATTATAACCAACACAAAATTTAATATAAAAATCATAATCCTATTTAACAAATGAATATAAAATGAATGAGGAATAGGACCTCTATCAGAATTTAATAAATGCTCAGGTTTATGTTTACTAATTTTTAAACTTTCGAAACTATTTAACAACTTATTAGTTCTAACATTCTTAATTATCTTGACATTATTAACATCTAGATTGTGATTGGTCTCTAAAATATGGGCAGCAATACTAGACTTATCAGATCTTTGGTATTTAATATCCCTAATATGTTCCTTAAATCTAGTTATTACTTATCGTCTTGTCTGCCCAATATACATTTTATCACAATCCTTACAATTAACTTGGTAAATCCCTGATTTATCAAGTGTTTCTACTTTATCTTTTGCATTACCTAATAAATTTTTAAGGTTATTATGATTTGTATATGCAACACTCAATTTAACATTCTTAAAAATTCCCTCCAGCCCTTTGTTTAAGACTTTGTTAAAAGGTAAACTAATAAAACGGCTTTCTTCTTTAGTTTCCAAAGGTAATGTTGTTAACTTCTTCCGAAAAATCCTAATCTTTTGTTTCCTAAGGATATTATCAATAATTTTACGTTCATAACCATTAAATTCTGCTGTACTTTTAATATGTTCTAATTCAATATCAAAACGTCTTTTACTCAAAGGAATAATAATCAACCTACGAACTAAAGAATTGAAAGCTGCAAATTTGTGTTGGTTACAATGGTGAGATTCGTTTGGAATAAATCTATCGTTGGATGTTGGCTTTCTATAAATATCAAAAACTATATTATTTCTATTTCTAATACAATAAACATCAAGAAACGGTAAACGTTTATCTTTTTCAATTTAATAAGTAAATCTAATATTAGGATGTTGATCATTGATGATTCTTAGAAATGGATTTGAAATTCTTTAATATTAAATATAGCGAAAATATCATCAACGTATCTTATCCAGACACGAGGAAAATATTTAAGTTTCTTTTTCAATCCTAACTCAAAATGACTTGTAAAGAGTTCTGCTAGAAAAGGTGATAGGCTGTTTCCCATTGTTGTACCATCTTTTTGTTTATAAAATTTATTATTAAACTGAAAATAATTATTATTCATACAACAATTATTTAATTTTTCAAAGTGGTCAACTCTCTCAATATCGACATCATTCTCAATTAAAAACTCTTTTAACAAATTTAAAGTTTTCATTACCGGAATACTTGGAAACAGAGAACAAACATCAAAAGAAACTACAATTTCTTCGTCTGTTAATCTAATATTCTTAACCTTCTCTACAAAATCAAGTGTATTCTTAACCGAAAATGATGCCAAAATATATTTAAAAAAACCGAATTCTTTAACTAACTATTTAGATAACATATAGGTTGGTGAATCAATTCCCGGCACAATTGGCCTCACGGAATCGCCTACTTTATGTATTTTTGGGAGACATTACAACCTAGGTAAAACAGGATTAGAAACATGAAATTTAAAGACATCTTTCTTTCAAATGACTAAATTACATTCCTTAATAACGTTTACTGATTCTTTAACAAACTTATTTAACGGATTTTTTGACAATTTATCATAAGGTCCCGTTTCTAACTAATTGTTAACTCTATTATTATAATTTTCTTTTTCCAAAACATCAACAGTGTTATTCTTGTCAGCTTTGAGGTAATAACAATACTTTCCTTTTAACTGTTTTATTAAACTTAACTCGTGGTTGAATCCAGTAGATATCTTCTTTCTTCTTAGAACCTCCTAATTTTCTTCAATCTTGATTTTACAAGCCTTCCTAACATAGCTCTTGCTAGTTTCATTTAATGAAGATATACCACTTTCAACGTGTGTTACTAATTCTTCTAAGTTATTTTTGATATTATTAGAAACGGAAAACTTAAACCCTTTAGCTAACATGCACAACTCCTTCTGGGAGAAAGCGATATCAGTTTCGTTTTTAATTAACTTAGAATTCTGATCATCGGTAGTACGACCTTTATAACCAACTGACACCTTTTTGGTTAAATCACTAAATTTACTATCTAATGTCCTAACCTTGTTCTCAAGTTTATGTAAAATGAACTTTTCTGCCAAGTTCATCCCAATCATTATAATTTTCTCTTTCTAATTTCAAATGTAAATCATACAACTCCAGTTCTGTTTTACCTCGTTTGCCATACAAAAATTTTATCTCCAAATCTAACCATTTCTTTTTGGCAAATAATAAAACTTTATCAGTTCTAGAATTCTTCAATTTAATATTAATTCCGGAAATAAATTTCGGAAACACACTAAACTTTCTACATTTTTTAGGAATTTAATGTCTTCTAACAAAAACGTGACTCTCAAATTCAACTTTTGGAATCTATTATATTCCTGAGACCGAGAAGCCATACTATTACTATTTATTAGGAATATACTGTGGTTGAATTTAATAATAAATACACAAAAACCTCTTAACCACAAACTTTCTTGTATTTAACCTTATGTACATTTCAGTTACAAAGTAACCATCCTCAGAGGGATAACATACAAAGACTGATTAACGCTAGAAAAATACCTTATTTATAATCTACAGAACTAGTCACTCCCACTCCGACCACCGCGACCCCACCTGTTAAACAAGGCGTAGCCACGCTCATCGAGTGAAAGCAAAGCAAGATATCTTACGTCAACTTACTAAAATATAAATTAAAAATACAATAAATATTACTTACTCCTTTACTATGAAGAAGTTTATTTAATATGAGCCAAAATACTGTTGAATAAAGGATTAATAAGTTTTTAAATTCATGCAATATTTTGCTTCAGCATTGATTGACTAAGCAGGCATTTCAGTTTTATTGACAACAAATCTTTGCACCAACCGGCTGGAAAAATGTTGCTATAAATTTACGAGGCACAAAAATAAGGGTGAGCCAAATTATTATTATTTGAGTTAGTCCAAATAGAAAACTAAACTATTGATGCTTTTAAACATACTGGAAAATATACTTTAAATGCTACCATGAAAATGAAAATCAGTAGGCATACCTATATCTGGCCAATATTTTATAGCATGAGTATTTTCATAAAAACTGGAAAATGTTATTTTACATTTTATGGTATCCCACACAATTTGAAAACTGAAAGACAATTATTTCACATTATCTAAGTTTTCGATAGAACGCAAATTATTACTTTATTTTAGTTAATTGTAAAATTCGCTAAGAAATAAACTTTATCCAAATAATAAAAAAACACTAGACACACAAGTGTGTTTATAAAAATTTAATGTTTTATATTCTAATGCTATATTAAAATGAAAATCATAGAACGCCTAATATTGGTTTTTTATCTATACTTTTGCTATTTTTATCATTTGCATAACTAACGTGAAGTTAATTTTCAAAATCCTCAGTACAGCTTGTTTAATAGTTATTTGAGGCTGTTAGCTTAGTCATCTCCGCTGTGCTCTTGTAGGCGCAGTGGCTGAGAGGAAGATTTAGCATAACGCAATGGCACAATTTAGACTCCTGATATTTTAAACCTCACGTGATTTGAATTTAATGAATTAATAGCAAATTACACGACCATTTTAACCAATAAGATTGAATTTAAGTGTGAAATTAGCAGCTCCGAATCAAAATATATCTAGATTTATCAGAGTTTCAAACAAATGCTACTGAAGTATAAAACGAAAGAAAATCTCATATATATATATATATATATATATATATTGACATAAAATAATTTTCATAAACAAGAATATACGAATATTACTTCATTTTATTGTTCATTGAAGCTTTTCGCTAATTTACATTATTAGCATTTTCAAAATATATGAATCACTGTCCAGTTATGTGACCAGAGTAAGACTGTTGAATACAATTGTACTATGCTCAGTAAAGGTATCAGTTATCTTATCTGTTAGATAAATATACTTTAATATTTCCATTTGTCCTAATCTTTTATTTTTAAAATGTCATCAAATATGCTAAAGATAGTATTATGTTTTGATTTAATCTGGACTTGTTCCTCTATTAGTGTGTTCTTAATTTTATTTTTATATATCTCTAAGTTTTCTATTATATTCATTTTTAAGCCTTTTTGTACGTGTTTAACCAACTTCATATTACTAATCTCTGGAAAATCATGATTTCTTTCTATACAATGTGTGGCAAGATTTGATTTATAAATATGTGGCTTTTTAAATGCATTTAAATGTTCTTTGTAGCGATCTTTTATTTTCTTTTTTGTTTGTCCTATATAACATTTTTGACATGTAGTACAGTTAATACTATATACGCCGTTTATATTAATTTTATTTACTTTAATGTTTGTATTTATTATATTATTAATTGTGTTATTAGTGTAATAAGCTATTTTGACATTAGTATCTTTAAATAATTTTATAATTGGTTTGATTTCATAACCGGTAAATAAGAATTTGGACCAAATAATTTCTTTAGTATTTGAATAATAATTTTTATTTATATTATTATCCATTCTTTTAAGGATTTTATTATTCAATTTATTAATGGTTTCTTTTTTATATCCATTTTGTATTGCTATTTGTTGAATAATGTTTAGTTCTTTCAATTTATTTATCGGGTTTAATGGAATTCGGTTCATTCTGTATAATAAATTATAGAAGCATGCCATTTTTTGATTGTATGGGTGGTTTGAATAATTAGGTATTACTTTTACTGTTTGAGTGGGTTTTCTAAATATTGTAAAATTTAATTTATTATTTTCCTTATAAATGGTAATATCTAAGAAATTTATGGCATTAAGTTTTTCTATTTCGTAAGTAAACTGTATTTTATTGTGTATATTATTTATTTCGGTAATTATTAGGTTTAAATTAAATGCATTATTTGTAGAAATGTACAGACCGTCATCTACATATCTATACCATTGTCCATTGTTATCATATTTTTTAATAATTTTTATTATTTCTTCATCAATATGTTGCAAAAATATTTCGGAAATGATGCTGGATAGTGGTGAACCAATTACCAAGCCGTCTTCTTGTCTGTATATTTTGTTATTATAGCAAAAGTAATTTTGTTTTAATATTATTTTAAGTACATTAATTATTTCATCAATTTCTTTTTTATCATGTGTATACATATTTAATTTATTTTGTATTATTTTATATGTTTCCATTAAAGGTATATTGGTATACATGTCTTTTATATCGAATGATATTAATTTGCTATTATTGTCTATTTTTATATTTTTAATTTTCTCTATAAGGTGATAAGTATTTTTTATATTATGATTGTAGTAGGGACGGGGTGCCTTTATCCCCCCAATGAGAGAGCAGTATTTGTTACCCCCACCACCAGCTAAGCCCCGCCCCTAGAGGTTGATTGGTGTCCTGGATCGGGAGGGCCATTTTGTTTTGGCCCCGCGGGCCATTTTGTTCTGTTGACGTTTGAGGATGAAAAAATATAAATGTGTATTGTGGAATGGAACCGTGGACGTTTGGTTTGCTGGCGTGTGACGCTAGCGACTGAGCTACGATGTAGTCAGTTGTGTGTTGTGGTTAGATGTTGGTAGAAGTATGTCGTGAGTGTTGGATGTTGGTTTGGTTGTATGAAATAAGAGTAAAACGTGTATTTGTATAAGAATAAATATTTTTATTGTGTTAAGAATATAATTATAAATACAGGATTATACATATACGTGAATAAAATAAAAATCTGACAATATGAAGACTAGAATAAAATATTATGTTAAAAATATGAATATAAATACAGGATTATACATATACGTAAATAAAATAAAATTCTGACAAAATGTAGACTAGAATAAAACTCAATATTACATATTACAAATATAATATAATTAAAATCTAACAAAAATAAAATGATAAAACTAAATATAAATACAAATACGAGTAATATATAACACGCACACCAACAGTCACAAATACGAACACAATATAATATAATTGAAATATAACCATAATAAAATAGTAAAACTAAATATAAATACAAATACGAGTAATATAATTAAAATATCACAATAATAAAATAATAAAATTAAATACAAATACGAGTAAATCTAACAAAAATAAAATGATAAAACTAAATATAAATCAAATACGAGTAACATATAACACGCACACCAACAGTCACACAAACATAATTTTAGGAAATACGAACACAATATAATTGAAATATAACAATAATAAAATAGTAAAACTAAATATAAATATAAATACGAGTAAAATAATTAAAATATAACAATAATAAAATAATAAGACTAAATACATATACGAGTAATATATATATATATATATAATATGCACACCAACAGTCGCACAAAAATATTTTTAGAAAATATATTACGCACAGTAGGTTAGCGAATATTGGGTTCGCGTGACTTTAAAATTCGGTGTAATATTTGTAGGTGACATCACAGCAACATCGCAGTTATGCACTATCGAAATCGAACTACACCATCAATTACTCCTCATCAGAATTGAACTACAATATAGGTCAATTCTAGTAACGAGTCTTTGATGGTGTGGGTCGATTGCGATAGTGCATAAATGTGATGTTGCTGTGAGTGTCAGAGTACAAATATTACACACCCGATTTTAAAGTCACGCAAAACCAGCATTCGCATGTATCCTTGGCTTACTGTGGGTAAAATATTTTCTAAAGAAGACAGCTCCAGCCATCGCTGTCCTCAGTGGTGGCCATTCCATTACAACATGCCACCCCCCAAGCAAACACACACAAATACGCACACAGTAAGTAGGTTAGCGACTGCAGGGACCGCGTGGTAATATAGGGGAAATAAAATAATTACGATTGGGATCTCAGCAACATCAGCAATTACTCACTATCAGAATTGAACTACAATATAGGTCAATTCTAGTAGTGAATCTTTGATGACGTTGCTGTGGGTTCCAAATCGTAATTATTTTTTATTTCCGACATTACCACGCAAGACCGGCATTCGCATGTATCCTGGGCTTACCGTGTGCGTAAGCTGCCTTAAGGGCTACGGAAGGCAGCTCCATCCATCGCTGCCTTCTGTGGTGGTCATCCATTACAACATACCACCCCCATGCACAAAGAAATGCGGGACACCTCTTCAAATGAGAAAAACTGTTGGTTTTACGTGAAAATGAATGTAGGAAGTAATATTTTAAAACAAGTGTCACTGCAAGGTTTAAAATACTGCTCACTATTATCATATTCACATGAAAACAATAATCTTACCGCTTTGCGAGAAGTGTTATTGCTCTAGACTCCGCATTTCTTCGTCCGTAACCGTCAATAGGTCTATTACCTCTATCCCGTCCAGGTCCCCGAGCGTGACTGGCGGCTGTTCAGGAGAAGGTGATCTCTCAGATGCCATTTGACTCTGTAAATCGGCTAAGATAGCGTCTATAAAGTCCAGGCTCTGAGGGACCACCTCCGCTGCCCTCGAGGTGGACGGTTGAGGTTGCTGGGATGCTGGTGGCTGGGATGCTGGTGGCTGGGATGCTGGTGGCTGGGATGCTGGCTGGGATGCTGGAGGCAGGGACGTCGATTTCCAGGCATGCGCTGGTGGTGGCTGTTGTTGCCGCTGGCCGTCGTTGCACGTCCTGAGATGCCTATCCCATGACTGGCTGATGATGATGCGGCCGTCGTTAGTACATGGGAGATAGGAAACCCCTGACGAAATGTTCAACGTTACCAACGGGTATCCCGATGATGTAGCCTCCGCCCTGAGTCTCAGCATCTGGCTACCGACAACACAATATAGTAATATGAATACACGAAATACTATAAAATTGCTCTGAAAAACTAATTCACAGTACAATTTTTAAAATTAAGTCAATCTAATGAATAAATACAACGTTTATGAAAATACAGTACTACTGCCTTATACTATTTTATCAAAAATTGATTGGTTTGATATAAGTTTAAAATATAAAATATCAAACAGTTTGAGCTCTCTTAAAGTTAATAAAATATAATTATTGGTAAAATTTTAAGAAGCAATGTGATTCAAATTCAAAAAGTAAACATATAAAGTAATTTAAAATAAAAGATGACAAAGTAATGTGATTTAAATAAAAATATAACAAAAGTAAACATATGAAGTATTTTCAAAGATGACAAATATAAATAATCGTTGTCACTTACCTAAATAGATCTTCAGCCAAGCCCGGTAAAATAGATTTGACCAGCTCCCGCAGCATGCCGTCAGTATATCTGGTAATATTGAATCCTGGCACCATTATCCTGGATCCTGGTGAGAGATTAACAAAATACGAAAATATAATTATAATAAAATATTAATTGGTAAAATTTAAAAAGCGTTTGAAATGATAAATATTCAAAAAAGTTGACAAATAAAATTTAAAAAAGAAGCATTGTGATTGAAAACAAATGTAAACATATAAAGTATTTTCAAATGAAAGATGACAAATTAAAAAGCAATGTGATTGAAATGAAAAATTAACAACAGTAAAATATTTTCAAATAGAAAGATGATAACTATAAATATTCGTTGTGAATTACCTAAACAAAGTTTCAGCCAATCACTGCAACCTCTTCCTCAGACTCTCGTCGGTCCAGGCAAGCTACTGTGAGAGATCTACAAGTGTGTTGTTGATATATATACTCTTCAACGTTTAATGGGGTATCAAAGTCTCACAGTTGGCATCCGGTTTTCAAGGTCTGCTGGTTCACGTTCTCACGCCGAGTTCACTAAACACTCACGACCCCGCAACGTCCGGTTCTCAAGGTTTACCAGTTCCCAAGCCTATGAAAGATAAATACGTATCGTGGCGGATGTGGGCGTTCTGCACACGCTACATACTTCAAGGCTAAGCGAGCACAATTGACAGGCAAACACATGTCCGCATGGTAGACATACAACTTGTACTTCTTCTGCATAACAAATCTTACATATCGAACGATCATCCTCATTACGTTGTACTAGGTCACCGTCGTCATCGTCATCATCATCATCGTCGTCATTGTCATCATTATCGTCATCATCATCATCATCATCATCATCATCATCATCATCAGTTGCAATATCGATTTCCATTTCTTCTTCTCTTTTAGATTGTACAATCGATGCAAATTTACATTTATGAAACCATAAAACGTGTTCACCAAACGGGTCATGTGTAGGTTCCCAATCGCTTAGACCTCCCCCACAACTAAAACATATAGTAAGGTCATCTTTTCCGGTGTAGAAAAAACCGGCCAAGCTTAGAGTATATGGATTCACTGTTTCGTTTTCCACACCCTTCCAATTACGAAAAGAGCATAATCTTGTGTTCGCAAGTGAATAACGTCGATAAACTGGGTTCTCAATTGTAAGAGAATCGGTCCAAACCATGTCTGTCTGTGGAATGGCTGAAAATCTTAAATGTCTTGTATTCTTATACACTTGTTCTCTGTGTCTCATACGGGGTTGAAACCGTCATCATTATGCCCACATTACAAGTTTGGAAATAGCCGACGCTATTTACCAGTGACTGCTACAAAATGCAGTCCCCACGGGTAATCGACTGTAGGGTGTTTACCCCGAACTTCGAGGTCGAAAACCCGAATGAAAATGGCTCCAACCATCGCCATTTCCTGTAACTGCCACTCCATGACAAAATGCAGTTCCCAATGCAAACAGCCAAGAAGGTTTAGGAGGACTTGTCCTACGCCAGGGACCTTCAAAGGCAAAGCGTTTTTTTTTTTTTTTGCTTTAAAAGTTTACAGGGAGTTACCCCGTGGCAGAGACTTTTAAAGCATTTTTCTTTTGGTTTAGGGGGAGTTAACCCGCGCCAGTGACCATTTAGTTTTTTTTTGAAGCTTTAAAGGTTTACAGGGAGTTACCCCGTGGCAGGGACCTTTAAAACATTTTTCTTGAAGGTTTAGGGGGAGTTAACCCGCGCCAGTGACCATCAAATTTGTTTTTTAATTTTTTTGAAGCTTTAAAGGTTTACAGGGAGTTACCCCGTGGCAGGGACCTTTAAAACATTTTTCTTGAAGGTTTACGAGGAGTTACCCTAACGCCAGTGACCTTCAAGTTGTTTTACACACTAAGCGATAAGCAAATCGTAATAATATCTTGCACTGCGCAGTGCACATTTACAATCTACATAACTGTTGTGTTGCGGTAGTATGCACTTGAAGTAAATACGGCTGTTGTTGTTGTTGCTAGACGAGTATTTCTCAGGCAATTCCATGACATGTGGATGGAACTGTCGCAAATATTGAGCCTTTTCCAAACCCTTTGTGAATATGGTGGAAAACGGTGTTAACATGTTTCGCACTGTGTCTTCGTCAAAAGGTATACTACCTTCGTACCAGCTGATACGGTGATAGCTTGACTGTAACCAACGAGCAGACTTTTGCGATGACTCATTTAAATTGTGAAATTTGTAAGGCGGTTTAAAAATGGCAACACTTTGATAATGTTCGGCAACCACAGCCAGTTCCTTGACAACGTATTTACCTTCGTTGTCGACGAAGGCATGAAACTCAACCACTGCTTGCATGCTTCTTGTACAAAACCACTTCCTCGTACAACTTGTCTGCCTCGGGGAGAGTACTGGACACGATCTCGTCCGTGGCTAGACACTCAATGATGTAAGACCCTAGTTGTGGTTCATTATAAAACAGTTCGCTGATGCGCCGGTTTACGAGCGGTAAGGTATCCATTAATAAATTCCATTCTGGTAGGCCCAAGGTGACCCTGTGTTTTCCGTCAAATAAGGCGATATAACGTTTACCGAAGATAGTCTTTATTGTGATATCGCCGTTAGTTAGTGTAAACTTACGTTGGTCTCCTTCAGGCAGCGGTAGTCGTGTCTTGAAATCATTAAAGTCGTTGTATGTGAAAAAAACAAATTTTCTACTAGCCTGTATAAGGACGCCTAGTTCGTAGACAGTGTGCTGAAAAAGCCCGGTCGCGACAAACTTCGTACACTGGTCATTCAGAAAATACACAGACTTTAGAAATATGTTCAACGGACGAGCGGTACGGTCTACATCCATCACGTCCATGACGACAACTGAGACTAAATGCGCACGGTATCGCAGGGTGTGGTCACAGATTACGTAATCTTTTTAACAACACCTGTTAGCAGGTTATAGACAATATGCGAATCGTGAATAATCAAGCAGTAACCGGAAGTATTAGGCGGAATATTTTCAGACGCCTCGATTTCAAGTCTCACATCTACAGGTCCTGATTTTATCGTATCGTTTTGTTTCGAACAATCGATTACAAAAATCGGTGCTTTTTGCTTAAAGGTTGACAAGTCTAGACACGGTGATGGTTCGCGTGAATAATAGGACTGTTGAAATCTAACGTACATGTCATACAAAATGGCGGTGTCGCCGAGAATATTATCGTAGGGAAAGTACTGAGAGTTGAGATACAATTTTACATCCGTTACCTTGCAGCTATCAAACTCTGAAGCATTTGTTTTAATCTTGTTTTTGCGATCGGTTTGCAACGCGAAAATTACGTAACGAGGTTTTTCCAGTTGCGAAGATGTCTTTACAGTCCAAGAGAGTTGTTTCGTGGCCGGTAAACCGGGATATTCTATTAGTTCCCATTTCCGGTGTGGTACGTGAACGGTGACATCGCGTTCAATCATTTTCAAAAGTTTCAATTTTATCGGATCGGCTACGGAGACGTGCGGAACTCGCCAATAGATAGTATTTATTTTCAGATCAATATTTGTCGCATCCGTGCTAACTATTGCGTTTAAATTTGAAGATGAACGCAAAAGGACAAGCTCCTGTTTCACGTTGACTACAATTCTATTGTAATCCTCGAAAAATCCCATCAACATACGCAACGGTATAACTATGTTGAACTCTTTACAATCGTTATTTGCTTTACCCACTCCTAGCCAACCGCAATTTCCGAGTTTATTTTTTTCGTGTTCGCGCAAAGAAAGCAAGTTCTTAATGGTGGTCGTTATACCGACATTCCTGGTCCTGTCTATTTCGTTGCCTCCGATTTCGTATCTGATATCGTCGAAAAGAAAAGTTATAGCATTATTTATCAAAGACACGTCAGCGGCCGCTCCTCCGTCTTTTGTCGCTGTCAAAGTACCTTTTATATGCAGCGTGCTCTGAAAAGGTATCGTAATGACATCTTGTTGATGAATGGGAATACGAATTTCATCGTTATTACCAAACGTAGCGGAGGAGTACGGTCGATGAGTATGGTACTCCAGCCCGTTGAGGGTGTTGTCGTACTGGGCGCTAGAGTCGATTGCCAAAAGGTTTTCCATTGTTCACTTTAAAACCCAAAGATCTGAGGAACCTAACGTTTCGCAGTGTTAACTGTGCCGTCGTCGGACGTAAACTGCCGCCCTTCTTATAGTAGCGCTCGTTAAATATTAGCCCCATCTCGACGTCTACGTAAATGTAATCGTAAGGAAATGTTTTCTCCACGAAAATCTATTATATCGCCGTTCTGATCTCGTAGACTTACAGTGATATTATGAATGACGCTTACGTTGACAGGTAAATATATTACGCTCTGAGGGACTTCTACAATTTTATAACCGGGCGGTACCTGCGGATAAAATTCGTGCAAAGTATGGCATTCTATGCCGTTTTGAAACGATCCTGCGACTATATTGCAATCCACGCGTATCACGTTAACCCTGATGATATCTACAGGCCGGTCAGAAGAGTGTTTATGATTTGCCTCTAATTTCTTCTTACTGAACCCCATCAGCTGGCCTATAGACATGGCCTTGTCGAAAAAGATTGCGTGCGAACATTTTATTTCCACTTTGAGTGTGTTATTATTCGGTGTCAATACTAAAACAGTATCGGGAACTAGTTTCGTTTTAATATACCTCTCAATATCGGATATTTCGTACGATCCGGTCGGTAATGAAATCGTGTGAACGTTTTTATCATCGCCGTAATGAAAAAGATTGTTTACATCCTCAACGATGTTTGGTATCGAGTTGTATGTTGCCAGATCGATAAAAGCTATTTCCCACTCGCCTTTTGATACATCAATTGGTGGGAAAAAGTCACAAGACAAAACGGCAGTGTGATCTGTTAGAACTATGCTCATGACGTTAGAAACTTTAGACACAAATGACCGCAAACGACTGAGTTGTCTTTTTGATGTCTCTTGTAGTTATAGTGTACGTTAGCGTTTTCGCCAAAATACCTACTTAGCTCAATTGGCGGTCGCAGATTTCCGAAACTATCATAGTACTCTATAGAGATTCCTCTCTTTTTGTAACATACCCAATGGGTGCCGGGGCCGGTTATACTATCCAAATTCACGATAGCCGATTCGTTTCTTAAAGGTCGTGCAGGTAATGTATCTCTCATGTATACACCTCTGAACCACGGTACTCCCAATGCTAAGGCGTATCTTTATTTCGTGAACCAGAACAGCGTAAAACGAGTCACGACCATTAACGGATGTAGACATTGTAAAGTCCCACTCTTCTTCGTTATCGAAGTGTATCTCTACTTGCGATTGAAGCACATGAGGCGCAAAAGCGTGGGCAACGACTCTTCCTCTACCGTCAAATCTAGTACCGCACATTGTTCCTTCCGACAGTTTTATATGTTCAGCGTCCCCAAATAATATAGCGATATTTGGCCTTGTCGAGTCGAGAGTAAAAGTCAAAGGGATATATCTACTCCAGAGATTGAAAGCGTGCGAAGCGATATTGAGATATTTTCTATTACCATACATATACCAAGTTAGTCCGTTGATACCCCATTTACGGTTGGTCTTAGCCTGAACAATACTACTACTACTACCGTTAGTTTCAGTATATCCACAAAATACCGTTGGCGTCGTATCGGTGATAGGGGAAGGCGACGACGACGACGACGACGTTGCGAGCGAGGAGCTCAACAAGGCGAACAGTAACATCAGCTTGAAGAACATTTCAACGACTGATATTATGTTTAAAGTGTTCCCGTATTTATTTTCGTGTATTGACCTTGTCGATCTATTTTTCGACAGGCTTCTCTCGCATTAGCGTGTCTCGTAGGCTTTGAATAGCCGTATTCAATTGCCTTTGCGAAACAGCATCGTTATCAGCTATACCATCGGCTATCCCCGATAAGCGCTTAGAGTTTAACCAGTAGTAGTCGCCCGTCTCCTCGGAATGCAGACTGTATTTCTTTATCCAAGATTTAATTTCATGAAGCTGACGAACGTTAACAGCGTCGGCATCGGTGAAACCGTCTCGAACATTAGTTATACATTTTCCGTTTGCGTTATACATTTCACCGATCGGCAGTAGGGTGAGAAACAGCGTATTTTTCATTAGAAAACCCAGTGTGACCGCATCTTGTTGGTACAAAGGTTCTTCGACCTGAGCGAGCCGCTTATTTTGAAAACTCCAAACAGTTTTGTCTTTTCGAGGCACCCTATCGTCCACGTATAATTTTGTAGCGGCGTCATTTTTATACAAAGGCGCTTTAACATTACATATGGCCACTCCGTGAGCGTCAAATTTACCCTCTGCGTTTTTCGATAAGAAATTATCTCTGACGTACTTCATGTTAATAGCGTCAGAGTCTTTCATAGGCGCCGATACACCGCACACCCTTTGGTCGCCGAAGGAAAAACAATCGGCTAGTTTAATAGGAACCAACGATTCCAAGTAGGCTCTCGTTACGGCATCATCTTTTTCTTTCGGCTCTCCGAGACCTCCCAAAGGCAAGCCTTTTGTATGATATCTATTCTTTATTCGAGTCAAACAGTGTTGTTCGAGATACGTTTTGGACACTGCATCGCCGTCCTCAACGGGATGGCCTAGACCGCCTACAGAAAAGCCTTTAGTGTAGTATTTTTTCCTATCCTCGTCGAAACCTAAACATTTTTTCGCTATCGTACCCGCATTGACGGCATCGCTGTCCTCAATAGGATCACCAACATTGCGCAATAACTTACCTATCGCGTCATAATGATTACCATCGGGAGTCAGACCTATCCCGTGCTGATGATGATGGGGGTGCGGAGCGTTAATCTGGTCCGAAAAACGACCAAACTTATCGACGCTCATCTTATTAATGTCCTAATTTTTCTATTTCCACTGCCTTTTATAAAACCCGCTTCCCTCAGCTCTTCTATAATGGAGGCAATTTCGTTCTCATGACCCGTATGGCCTACCTCTTGAGATGACAAAAGGAGTCGTAACCTATCACAGAGTTCGTTAGGGTTGTCCCAATAGGCATAACCTTTACCGCTATGCAAACCGGTGGGCGGAAATAATCTCGATATAATTGCCTTGTACTTGGCGGATTTACTAGCACGGTTTATGGCTAATAGATGATTATAACCTTTCCTATGAGCACTGGTTTGTTCACAGATTTGTTTATAGGTGTTCAGGTCGGCCTTTGTGTATAATGTTTCATCGGGTTTGCGCATAAATATCAATTCATAGAGCCCTTCGGTTCCCTTGTAAGTGTCCGCGTCGATGATGATGTCACCGTTTTCGTCGTCAAACCTTATATACTTATCGCCTATCATAACAGTACCGTCTCCTGTTATTCGAGGACCGTATGTGTTATCAATTGTATTCCTATTGTCTTTAATCATTCTCAACACGTAGGTCCGCGGTAGACGATGTTTGAACATTGTATGGACATAACGAACACTATCTTCCTGGCCCGCCGGTGTTGATAGTAGCTCTTTAACAACACTACTTTGGCGCATCGGTGTAACTGAAGGTCCAGACTCGTCTGTTGATTCAGCTATTACTTCGGTATCGATGAATTTCGGAACATGGGTTTGTGAAGCATCATCCTCCATGTCTACATCCATTTCTTCTTCTTTTTTAATTTCCATTTTCGGCTGTGGACGACGAATTTTTGAAATTTCCTTAATGATAGGGCTATATTGTTTAGTCAAAATCCGTTCAGCATCTGCATCGCCGAACTTTATCTGCAGATACTTTCTCTTGATGTTCTCCCTCAAACGGGCGAACTCAGAGATAACTTGCTCCTCCTTTGGTGTCATATTACGAAATGAACAGTAATTCGACTATCAAATAGCTTTTAAGACAGTTCCAAAGATCGAAAAAACACAGCGTAACGCTTTTCACGCAATAGGTACTGCACAACCTGCGATGCGGACGCTTTCATCAATTTCGAATTGTTCCAAGATAAACCTCGGCAGTATCTGTACATGTTGTTGTCAAAATATGGTATACTTTCCACCTTCTCGGCGCTCCTAAAGACAAAGGTACGTTTTATATTTTCGCGCCATTGCGGTATTTCGGCTACTATTAGATTATCATCTTTGGGCATATCTTGCATGTACCGTTTTAGCGTCGGTATAGAGTTTTCGAGAAGATAACTATTCAAAAGCAGAAACTCATCAGTATTTGCCCCCGTATATGTGCACCACATTTGAAGCTGCCTACTATCGACAACAGTATATTTTGATCCGTCAAAAGACAAGCCGAAATGATGACACTGATTAGGCACCGTCGGCAGGGCGGCCTTTAGAAATTCGGTTGTAAACACACCTTGTGCCTTATTATTTACAGCCTCGTAAAATTTACCTCTACTGCGTAAAGGTAGCGACGAAGGTCTAGGACCGTATTTCACATTGTAGCTAATGTCTACACAACACTTTACACCGCTGATAAGCTTGTACGCCTTTATAGGACCGACTATGGGAATTGTCCTTTCCGTGATTACTACACAACGGGACGCGTACGGCAATGAACAGCTGTACTGTAACATGTCGAGGTATACTTGCGTGTACTCTATGCCTCCGTGACTGAGAGTCAAAGTCCGATTGAAAAAATCAGGAAACGGTCGGAATCTGGATACCAAGTTTTGCGGATGGCGAACAGTTCCTTTCAACATGTGTTCATTGTATAATATCAATTCAAATGGTACACCTCCTTTATCACATTCGTGCATGAACCTAATCCAAATGTCTCGATTATAAATTCTATTTGCGGATGTGATCATTAACAGAATTATAGGCGGTAAGCTCTTGCTGTACGATCCGAACCGCTTATGTCTCCAGCAGCGCCTATTAAATACATGTCCATGTCTATTCTTACGGCTACAGTAGTTTCCGCAAAACCTCTTCTTATCGGGATAATAGAAACAACATAAATTTGATTTTGGTGTTTTCGTAGTGCCGCTATTAGCATATGGCGAAATATCATTATAAGTGTATATACGCATTATAAATCTTTTACGAAGGAATCAAACCCGATTCTGTATCGACCCTGATCTATATCGCTGTCTTTATCTATTACTATAAAACCGAATTTCTCTTTCCAGGCTGTTGCGCAGAGCTTTTTGAAAGTGTTAAACGACACGTCCGTGCCTACGTGATCCGAATGAATGTGTCTTAAATTCATATCGTCCTGTTTAAATACAACAATCAGATTGGTATTGTCTCGGATTAAATGTTTGGGAATCCTACTGTACGTTTGACCGAGATAAAAAGAATCAATTGAGCTATGTCTCCCCATACTGAAGTAATTACGTATATTATCATGTTTTTCACACTGTATATCGTCAAAAATCATAATGGAATTCGGTTCCGCTTCATGTGGATTGATGATGTTGTCGTTATCACTGTACGGAAAATAACCGATACCCGATTCTTCCATCACCTTAGACAGAAACTCATATTTCGGTTGGTGAAGTGATTTTGAAAAAATATATATGTTGGCGAACTTCAGCCCGTTTGCCTCGAACAAAAGATTAAAAATTACATTTGTTTTACCGCAATTTGAAGGACCACACACAATTGCTCTAATAGTGTTGGGCAATAGGGGACTGTGTCGAACTCGTTTCTCCTTTTCACCTACATAAGCGTCGAAATTATGTAGCTGCATCGTATATGGAGCAACCACTACACGCATCTCGAAAGACGTAACCAGAGTGAATCAATTGTGTGAAAAAACTGATATTTATTTTCGAAACATATTTTCTATTGCAGTATAAAGCAATTGTGACACATTGACTCTGCAACTAGTACTTTTCCATTGACGTCATCGCATGCTCGTGGCCGGATGCGTGTAAGGTCAGTTGGGACAAAGCAATTGCGACCAGTACTTTTCCATTCACGTCATCGCTTGCACATGGCCGGATGCGCATGGGCGGCTTGCCGGATGTGGTAAATTGTTTCACAGTATAAGTTTATTTTTATCTACCCAAGAGTTGTGCTTTTTATCGAAACCTTGCCATTTCACAAGAAGCTTATCTCCTTTCCGGCGCAAAACCTTTTCCACCAAATAAACGTCGCCAACATTTGTTCGACTTAATTCTTCAGCATAAAACCCACCTTTTAATATTTCACCTCTCGAATCTTGTAAAATGTAGGTTTTAGGTGAGGACGGTACAACAGCAAACACGGTAAATAATTCTTGCGTCCAGTTTGGATAAAATCCTTTCGAAAAAACTTTTTTGTATTTGGATATTCTAACTCTATCGTCTACCTGGAATGATCGCGATTGAGGTATAGTACGACTATTTACCTTGTCTTTTATTCTAGCCAACAGCATTGCTTCATGTTTTTTTCTCACCTGACACGGTTTCATACCAATAGTACTGTGTACGGTTTTGTTGTATGACTTTACAATATCATCTAAAAAATCAGTCCATTTATGACTACCGCGAGCCGTGAATTCTAACCACATTTTACTTTTCAAAGTTCTGTTTAACCTTTCTACGATGGAAGCTTTTTTCTCGGTGTAAGTGTGATAGTGATTAATTTTATAGGTTTTCAATAAGTTTTGAACAGATTTGTTAAACCATTCTTTACCCTGATCGGTCTGAAAATGCTTCATACTGTGTTTCTCTAGTATAGGCTTTAATGCCGAAGCTACTTCGGAACCGGTTTTAGATTTTATCGGCACCGCAAACGCAAATTTTGATAAACAGTTAATCATAGTCAATATATACTTATAGCCATTGTTTTCCTTTGCATAGGGAATCATCTCAACTAAATCCGCTTGATAAAGATCGTTTACACCTTTCAAAGTAACACTACGTGTTTTAAAATTTCTACGAGCCGGCTTATGAAGCTCGTTAGCAATAGCACGTCTAACGTTCATTTCAAAACTGACCACCTTGATTTTACTTTTGGTACTTTTAAACCAACTGACTAGGTTTCCATCAACACCCAAGAGGTACAGTCCGAAGTCGTTCTTGTTTTTTGGAAGCTTCCCCGGGAATGTGAAGCATTCCAAGGCCTATCCTCCCAGGCGATCAGTTTTTGTCGTTCAATTTTACTTTTAATCCCATCCACACACACATTCAGTCTTATAGACGATTAAGTCGAGACAGAGGACCATTCAACCTAGGTTTCACACACACACTCGTGCAACAAATATTTTATACCTTTTGCAAAAAGGTATTTTATTCAATACACACACAATCTGTCAAAACAGAAGCTATGCTCTTTTGTTGCTACAACACTTATCCATTCACACAACCTTATAGGTGATTAGACCGTGACAGAGGGCCCATTCATTCAGCCTAGGATCTCCACACAGCATAGGTCATACAAAAACTAAAATGGAACGACTTGATTTCACAACACCGTTCAGGATGATGGGAATCATTCTAGGCGTGGAACTTTACAGTACCCATAAGGTAGCGTATCAAAATCCCCGTTACGTTTTCTTTTCGCACCTGTGGCTCTGAACATTTTTGTTTCACACACAGTAACAACACCATGATCCTTTCTGCGACGTATACGCGATTCATCGACCATTATGCTATCCTCCTCTGTTTGTTCATTCAATACTAGTTTCTTTAAAGAATCGAAATTTAAATAACCTGAGGTGCGGAGATTTAAAGTCAGTCCTTTAATTTTGCAAACTGTAACGGTTTTGTCATTTTCCGGACACATTACCTTGTAACCGTACGTTTTCGGACCTCCCGAAACAAATTCTGTTATATATGCAGAAGGACCATAGTCTGCCAGTTCGTCTGTCATCTGTCCCAAGTAGTCTCCTGTCGATACATCGTGCGTACCGTCTTTGTGGAGATAAATTACACTATCTGTGTCGTAATAGAGGACCTGTGATCCCAACACGTCCAAATACTCATAGAGCTTAAGACGAGCATGGGCTGTAGTAAATGCAGCGAGAACGACATTTACTGTTGGTAGTACATCACAGGTGTTGTCGGTGTAGCACCAGTTCACTACGACAACGTCCTCGTTAACCTCTTGTATATTGTTTACATCAATTGACGGTGACGTTAACAAGTTGAACAGTTCATTCGGCTCTCTTACTATTGTAGTCTTTGGCTGGTTTTCACGTTGTCCAAACTTACCCCAAAAGGAGTTTAACATTAATTTAGCCAACGACCTGGCACCAGGATTTTTTTCAATTTTCATCGGGTCAAGTCTAACCCCCTCGTTGTCGAAATAGCTTTGGACATAGTCTATTTTGTCTTGTTCAGTACGACACCATTCTGGGTAACCTGAAGCCTCCTGCTTTATTTTTAAAAATTTATTAATATAGTCGGTAAACAGTCCGTTCCCTTTGTCAAATGAAGCCATTTCGTATTGCCAGAGCTCATACATTTCCAATATCACGTAACCTTTCTGCACAGCTTTGCGTATCTCGTCCATAGTCCATGTTCCTGTCAACGTCCGTTCGTCAAGAGAGTGAGTACAGTCTCCAGGTATAAGGTTCTCACCACATGTACGGCATAGGATGAACATCAATTTATCGTTCATCCTGACCGGCAGCACTGGATGATACAAATCCCGAGGAGGTAGGACTGTACATTTCAGGAGGCCGTCAGCAGACATTCCTGCGGCTCTACACTCATTATTACCGACGTGTATTTGCGGATGTCCTATCGGATATTCTCGGTACTTACACACCCAGGGGTACAAGGAGCAAACATCAATGTACCGAATCTTCTCGTTCTCCTGACACATATGGTACGATTTTACATTCCCCGTACGACCGCCGAAAAACGCATCTCGAGGGTTTAGTGGTGTGAGATGTATTAGAGGGTGGGAATCAAGGTATGCCATCCTTTTGTTTATTTTTTTCATCCTATAAAATTCACACTCCCACAACTCGACAACATTATAATGACGGGACAACTTAGCCGTCTTAGCTTTAGTCCTGGTCAGTCGAGCACTATGAGTGTCTGACGGGTCGTCGATTAGAGGTGAATCACGCCCAAATGTGTAACAGTTTGGACATCCGTGCCAGTAACAGCCGTGAAATTCATATACGGTCTTCGTTTGGTCACATAGTCCGTCGACCTTTATACCATCTACTTTAATTTCACGACCTCTACCAGCATGCTCCAGTCGATAGCCTTTCTGGTCTTCGATCCATGCGAGCCACTGTAGAGCAATGGTGGACTGCTTATCGACGAGTCTGTATCCATTCTTTGGCAGTATGCCTATTGTGTTTGGCTTGAGAAAATTTCTTCTGAACGCTAGGCTACACGCGCTAGCAATAGTGACGGCCTCGAGAAACGGATCTACATTGCATTCCTGCAAGAACGAAGCACGAAACTTTATACAGGCTTGAGCTAATATATCAACATCAGAGAGGCAATATTCGAATATTTCCCTTTGAAAATTGAATACATAACCGTTGGAGACCTGTTCATCGTACCACTGTAAGAATTTTGTATTGTTCTTTTCGAACATTGAGTCAGGACAGTAGTATTCCTTTGCTGGAATAGGACCTACATAATTTTCATTGGCCACTGTGTTGAAAAGGTGGGGAAAGTAACCCTTCTTTTTTTCGGGAGGTAGGTCGAACGCTTCAGGGAGTTTAGACAATGCCATTGGCATATAGTTTAGAGAATCAATAAACTTTATGTTATCGATCTCCATCTTTATAATCCTAGTTCCACGCATTATCAATTCAGGTGTAAACTGAGTTTCTTCCAGAACGTATTTCAAAAGGAATTGGAAATCAAATGCCTGTCCATTATGAGCGATAACGCACACCTTTTTAAACGTTTTACGCGCATCCATTATGTAGGCCATGAACCCTTCAACTGGACTCTCTTTAAAAACACGAGTTCGTGGCGTACAATTACGGCAACGTTCGCCATTTACGCATTTCCAACAGTACTGTTGAGAAATGCATAAGTTTACCCTGTGCACGTGAGTGCTATCAAGGACTTCGTCTTGACGCGTTTCCAGGTCGAAAAATAGAAACATGAAATCTTTAACTGGATGCTTTTGTGTATTGATTTTCATGTAACACCGATGGTTAGCCGGTTTGTACTCTAAGCACATTTTACAATAAACCTCTCCACACTGATGTGTGGTTTTACGATCTAGAGTAAATATTACCTTCTCACACATTAAACATTTTCTAATATACTTGCAAACGCTTACGGAATGTGTGTTGTAACATTGCTGGTTCATAAAGTGACGGTTACAGTCACCGCATTGAATACCTCCGTTGTCGTCTAGCACACACGGCGGAGACCGTTTACAAGAATAACAGATAGCTGAACATCTGTGTTTGCCTAAAGTGTTGTATGGTGTTCGACATGCTTCACAGTAGAATTGACACGCAAACGCGCCAGTTAAACTGGTAATCACATTAAAATGGGACTTGTGAAATAGCAAATTTATTTTATACTTGGGATTGTTCACATTACCTTCAAATAACACATGCCTACCTCTACTACCGTAACTGTACACCGTGATTTTATATTCTGTCAAATGATTTTGAAACGCTTGTAACTCATTCACACCGGCACCTGACTCGGTAATTTCTACATTAGCGTCAGCCATTAGTTGCTGTGCCCTAACGGTCTGACGTTTACCTTTGTTCTGTATTATAGCTTTATATTCTTTGTCATTTTGCGCCCGAGCAATGCCAACCACAAGAGCACAAGGCAAGCACAAAGCATCTTTATTTTTAATTACAACGATTCCCGTTCTGCTGTGACACTCTTCGTCAAAGTTATTGTAAATCCCACGCCTACGTCGACCCCGGCCTACAGGTACTCTAACCTTGGTACACGATACCTGGAAGGTATCACCTGACATAAATCCCTCAGCGTTACTCTGGACTATTCCGCCAAAAACGCTCCAAAGCGTGTCTGACGTTATTTCCGAAGCAGGTCTGAAGGCTACGTACCCAGGTGTACGATTCTTAAAGTTTATGCTAGTCATAGTAAAACCAAGTCGATCTTCGTCTGTTGTACCCCTAGTCACAGATTCAACCAACTCTTGAAGTCCCTGTCTAACCCATTCAATCTCTCCTACACCTTCAGGGGGTGTATTGAATTTAAAAACAATTTTATTCCCGTATAAACGGAATTTCTTTACATAGGTTTGCACATTAGAAAAAATATACACGGCCATAATATAGTTTTTATTTTAAGAAGTCAAATTAGAAACAGAGATAGGATAACAATCACACTTACCTCTTTGCAGTCAGAATGAGAACCGAGTATACTGTGCTAACTGTTATATAGCTAACTGTTTATTAGAAACAGAGATAGAATAACAATCACACTTACCTCTTTGCAGTCTGAATGAGACCGGAGTATACTGTCCTACCTGTAATATACGGGTTTATATAGCAACCTGTTTAGAGTGGGAGACATAGGCCAGCGATTTCTAATCCTTTCACTGCACGACCGCGAGTAGGAGTGAAAGTAGGTCAGAGATTTCTAATCCTTTCACTGCACGACCGCGAGTGGGAGTGAAAGTTCAACGATTTCACACGGCACAACCTCGAGTGTGGGAAAAGGTCAATGATTTCTAAACTTTCCGTTGCGTGACACAGCCGCTTTGGGCAACTACGTCATGGGAACTACACAAAGGACGCGTGGGGAGTTGCACAGTATATAAGCCGGTACCAACATACAGAGAGCATCAGTCTTCAGCGCTTTGCAGTTAGGTGCGTTGTGTGTGTGTTTTATCTTAATTATGAATACTGCAAGTCAGCTCTCCAAAAATTCGACAGTTAACCGGTTCAATGCGGTTCCGGTTTACGAGCGAATTTTGGTGTCGTTAAAGTCGTTGGCGTTGAACAAAGAATACGGCATTATCTGTGCGAAACTCGTAACAACCGTTCATGGCTCGTCTATTCAAGTTGACTTTGATGACGACGATATAAAAAAGACTACTTTTTTTCCGAAACGGTATACAGCGATAGTGAAAGATTCCGATCTTCCGGAGTTGGAGAAATGCAAATTTGTCATTACACGTCATGTCGGTAAGACGGTGATAATGGAAATACGGCCGTAAATCGTATTTATTTTCAAGGGGGTGACATATTTTAATGGAGTGGTCACCACTGATTACAGCGTGGCTGGAGCTGTTTTCACTGGGACGAACTATTAGAGTTCGTCCCACGGGGAGCTGGCTTGAGCGGTTCCGGTTTACGAGCGAATTTTGGTGCCTTTAAAGTCGTTGGGCGTTGAATAAAGAATACTGTATTATCTGTGCTCGTAACAACCGTTCATCTGTTCAAGTTGACTGACGATATAAAAAAGACTACTTTTTCCGAAACGATACTGCTATAGAGAAAGATTCTTCTGGAGTTGGAGAAATGTCGGTAAGACATGGTGATAATGGAAATACGACGGTAAATTTATTTTCAAGGGGGTGACATATATTAATGGAGTGGTCACCACTGATTACAGCGTGGATGGAGCTGTTTTCACTGGGGCTAACTACTAGAGTTCATCCCACGGGGGGAGCTGACTTGATTAACGAATACTCTTTTTAAACAAATACTTAATTTATTTCAAAAATTATCGATTTATTTCAGAAACACGATGACCGATAGACGTAATCAATCAGAGGTGAGTATGAAATAGTGTGTTCCTTTTTTTTTGTTAAAGTTTTTATGTTTCGTTATTGCAATTTTTCATTGGTTTTCAGTCTAATGACACAACAAACAACGATGATTCTAGCTACGATGAAACGGGCATTTGGGAAGAATTAGATAATCATGCTAACGAAATCGATCGTAACAGACGTAGCCCATCAATATTACATGGGGTTACATGGACACCGTACTATAGACGCCAATCGATAGTTGATCATAGCGAGGAGACTCCTACTACGTCACAGGTAATTATAAATAATTTAGATTATTAACAGTTTCATTTTCATATCTAATAAGCTTTTTTCTTTCAGGAAACAAACATTACGGCTCCTCCTAGAGTACCTTTGACTGATCGTAGCAACACCGCCCACCCAACATCGGTGATTATTAATGAACTGCCTTTACCGTTTCCAAACAATTTAGATTATTAACAGTTTCATCTAATAAGCGTTTTTTTTTCTTTCAGGGAACAAACACACCTTCTAGAACCAGAGGGCCTTTGACTGATCGTAGCAACACCGACCACCCAACGCCGGTGATTATTGTATTCTTAATAAATTATTACTGTTATATTCTTATTTGCTCATTACTAATACATTGTATTTTATAGGCTGCAATATTAGATCACGTTGTAAATAGACTCAGAGATCGAGCTTCTTATTCGGGGGAACTAGATGAGGAACTAAAGCACATACAAGGACTCGAGCATTCCCGTATCGACTGTTTCCTTTGCTTAGGAAGTAGGACACGGTATCCTCCTCAATATTCAGTAAGTTTTATTGTACGATGATAATAGCAGTAATATCAGAGGATTATAATTGAATTTCATTTCTAATTAATTTTCTTAGACGGCTGTGGGAAACGCACGGGCAACTGCAGCTCGTAGAGTATCGGCTGATGCACTGCAGATACTAAAAAGACTCGTAGCGGACTTAGAGGCAGCGTTTCAAAGAGATGGATACGAGGAAAATTTCTATGCGGTCGGCGTATGGCGGATAATGATGAGCGATCTACATAAGCTACTCGAAGAGGGTCGAAGAAGAGTGGCTGTCGCTGAAGCGGCGGCGATAATGGCCGATCGAATCCCTTCAGGCGTAGTCGTAAGTGTTACAATTTGTAAAACCTGATATTTATGCTATTCATTTACAAGAAAATTATCTTCTTTGTTTTGTATGTTGAAACAGAGAACATCAGAAGGGCAGATTGTAGGAAACAGTGGCTACCGTATAGCAGACTGCACTGTCTGCTTAGAACGACCACCATGCACTGCCATCATACCCTGCGGTCACGTTTATTGCAGGGAGTGTGCGGAAAGGGTGCAGAGGTGCCCCATATGCCGGAAACCCGCAGACAGACGCTGCCGACTATTTCTGAACATGGAATGATTGTGCAAAATATCATAGTTAATCAAGTCTCCCCTCTAAATTCTGTCAATTCCCAGATTTATATTTTATGTATAATCCTGTATTTATAATTATATTCTTAACACAATAAAAATATTTATTCTTATACAAATACACGTTTTACTCTTATTTCATACAACCAAACCAACATCCAACACTCACGACATACTTCTACCAACATCTAACCACAACACACAACTGACTACATCGTAGCTCAGTCGCTAGCGTCACACGCCAGCAAACCAAACGTCCACGGTTCCATTCCACAATACACATTTATATTTTTTCATCCTCAAACGTCAACAGAACAAAATGGCCCGCGGGGCCAAAACAAAATGGCCCTCCCGATCCAGGACACCAATCAACCTCTAGGGGCGGGGCTTAGCTGGTGGTGGGGGTAACAAATACTGCTCTCTCATTGGGGGGATAAAGGCACCCCGTCCCTACTGATTGTTATTTAATTTCATTTTGTCTTTTAACTGTTTGGCAAAAATTTTAGATATTTTATATGAAGGTGCACTTTTAAAATTAATAAGCGGTCTAATTGGATTATTTATTTTATGTAATTTTATAATACCATTTAATAATGGTATTTTAGGGTTATCATTTATGTTATTGATTTCCGGATTAAATAATGCATAAGAATTCTTCACAATACCTTTTATTTCATTTTGGTATTTATCCGTGGGATCTTTTTTTAGTTCTATAAACATATTATCTACAATATATTTTTCATTTTTGTTTATGTAATCTTGTTTGTTTATTACCACAACAGCATTGCTTTTATCTGCTTTTATAGTACACAAGTTATTATTTTGTAATTTTTGTTTTAGATTATTAAATTGCATATATTGATTTTTGTTTTGATAATTTTTTATTTTATAAACATTATGTTTTTTTATTAATTTAGCTATTTCATTTGTTGCATTAATTCTTACCTTTTCTTGGTCATTTTCTTTTAATTTATTTATAGCGGTTTCTGTATCTATTACAATATTATCAATGTCTTTATTAAAATTTTTCTTTATGTTGACGATATGAATGTCTTCTAATATTTTTTCTTCATTTTTAGTGAAATTAATGTTAGTTAAATTGATTAAATTTGGAAAAAATTTATGATACGTTTCTTCGTGTACTTTGTTTTTTTCCTTATATATTATTAATTTATCTAATTTATTGTTTATATTATTTATTTTAATTTGTTTAAGATATTTAATTTTTATATTAATTTCCTCATATATATATTCCCACTTTATTATATGTAACTTATTTGCTAGTTCTAAATTTAATTTATATATTTCATATGTTAATTTACTTTGTTTTTTATATAATTCATTAATTTCATTTTTTATCCACATCTTCTCTGCTTGTATATTAGTTTTTTGTGCTGCTTTACTTTTATTTTTTATGTTGATTTTTGCATATTTGGGTATGATTTGTAATAGTATACATTTTTTGTTGAAAAATATATTACAATTATTTCTCATCAATTGAATTTTCTTTTTCTGATATAAATTTATTTTGTTTGTTAATGTATTAAAATTTTGTACTGATTTAAGCATAGTACAATTATCTACAACATACATTTTTTTTATATATATATATATAATATTAATCTATATTATCCAAATATTTACCTATATATGTATTTTAATTTATATTATATATATTATCTAATATTATAGTTTGTTTAAATAATTTTGTACTATATATAAACAACTAAATAATGTTCCCCCACCTACCATTTGGGAAGGTGCTCCCGGTTACCTTAATCTAAATACATAAAAATTATATAAATAAATACGTTATGCAACCACCAACACATTTCGTATTTATAGCCATCACAATGGAAGGTAATTTAGCGAATACAATAATATATACGTGTGTCTATAAAGTTTCGTAAATGAAAGAACTCTTCAATAATTACTGTAAAAGTCTAACACAACAACATTACAGTTCGTACATATTAGTAGAATATATATAAATAGTTGGACGTGAGCTTTTCTTTGACAACTACTAGTTCACTAAATGCAAATAATCTCACCTTGTATTGTTGTTTCAGTTTTACATCCTTGGGTAGTAATAAGCCAAGAGAACAACGTCGTTTAAAATAACGATATTTTGGTAGTCCTCTCTCTGTCTCTGACTGTATCTCTCTTTCTCTCTCTATCTTCCTCTCTTTCTCTCTCCCTCTCTCTCTGATTTCTATCTATCTATTTTCCTGTCTTTCTGTGAAAATACTTTGAGCGTTTTGCTTTGAATGCACTTGCCACTATATTGGTCATTTATAAGAGTTACTATATGGCAAAGTTTCTAAACAATCTGTAACATAATTTCAACAATGAGCAAACATTGTTACGAAATAATTACAAAAATATATGTATTAAACAAATATAGTTGAAGATGGACGAAATTGTGAAAACAAAAAATAACAAGCAACGGTTGTTTCTAAAGAGGAAACCCATTTACGGTCGAAAACGCTTACCTAAAGGAGTTAATTAGATCGAACGAAAGTGACTACGAGTAGCGATCGAATGACAAATATATACCACTTCAAGTAGTTCCTAGGAGACTCACGTATTTCATTGACAGCTCAAGTGGTCTCTTGGAATTTCAAGTTGTTCGTTGAAGACTCAAGCAGTCTTTCAGATTCACAAATATTTCCTTGAAGACTGTAGTAGTTCCTCGGATTCCTAGGTAGTTCTTTGAACACTCAATTAGTTCCTTGGTCCCTCAAATAGTTTCTTAAGGATTCAAGTACTTTCTTAGATTCTCAAATTGTTCCTTAAAGACTGAAGTAGTTCCTTGAAGACTAAGTAGTTTCTTGGATTCTGAAATATTTCGCTTGGTAGTGAGATAATTCCTCGGGTTCCCAACTGTTTCCTGAAGACTTTTAGTGCCTTAGATGCTCAAGCAGTTCCTTAAAGACTGAAGTAGTTCCTTGAATTCTTAAGTACTCCCTTGAAGACTCAAGTAGTTTCATGGATTCTGAAATATTTCGCTTAGTAGTGAAGTAATTCCTCGGGTTCCAAACTTTTTCCTGAAGACTTTTAGTTCCTTAGATTCTCAAGTAGTTCCTTAAAGACTGAAGTAGTTCCTTGATTTCCTAAGCACTCCCTTGAGGACTCAAGTAGTTTCTTGGATTCTGAAATATTTCGCTTAGTAGTGAAGTAATTCCTCGGGTTCCAAACTGATTCCTGAAGACTTTTAGTTCGTTAGATTCTCAAGTAGTTCCTTGGAGCTCGGGTGAGACACGATGACTAGGGTTTATCGTTGTCTGCCTCTAATCAGGTTAGTGGCCGGATTTATTTAACTTCTATTTTGGATATAATTTCCATATCTGAGTAATCAACCTTCCCGGAAAACATGTCTGGTGAGTAGCCAAATACATTTGTTCATGACCAGGAAGAAATCTAATCAGCGTCAACACGCTAGATTCAGTTACATCGCACCTTATTCTAGACAACGTATGGCACAGATAAGTATAACACTGCAGTGGTCGCACCTAAATAAGTAACGTGAATGGTCGCGCTCATTGCTGTTGTAATGCACCTTGAAATGGCTTTTAAAATAGAAATACTTTTTTTAATATCCCTCAAGCATTTTTCGGTGTTGAAGCGGTTATATAGAAACCAAATGTGGTGAAAAACATATTTTATTTTAGCACAAATGTATTATATAACATAAAACAAAGGCCATGTGTAAGGTCAACCTAACACACTTTCATTGTCTTTTTTGGTTCCGGCAAGCCAGCGTGTAATTTTTCACGATCCGGTTCAGTCATTTTTTATAAATAAATGTGTTACTAATTTAAATATTATTTTTACACCAAAAATAACAAAATACCTATTTAAAATACAACACATAATAACTACTTTTTGAATAGGAAACATATCACAAGTGGATTAATATTGTAATCCAAGATAATTAAAAATATAAAAAAAAAATAATAGAGTGCTTACTTACAGCTCTGCTAGTTGACTGGTAACCGTGCGGATGTGTGAAAGCTAGACACTAGACCTTACCCAGCTAGGATCTACCATTCACGCGCATGCGCAGAATTCAGCTCGGTTCCTTGAGTGGGGAGAGAAAGTAGGGGGAGCGATGAGCCACAATGTAATAAGAGCAACAGTATCAACGACAACAGAAGAACCTAGTTGCCAAATGGGTAAGGTACAAGCTTACTAATCGTAAGTTTCGAGTTCAAATCCCGAACTTTAATTTTAATTTTTTTCTTAAAGCATTCTAGTTTTAATGAATTTTATTTGTTGTGATAGGTTAGGTAAGGAATTATAAAAAAATTATAAATGTCTTTTGAATAAAAATGGCAAATTTATATTTAATTTTTACATAGTGAGTTTTCTTCCTTTTATACCTACATTAAAATATACGTACGAAGTATCCAGTCAGGAAAGATTTGGTAATAATTTTATTCAGGTTTACTATCTATGTTAATTAAAGTATACCTACGAAGTATCCAGTCAAGATAGATTTGGTAATAATTTTATTCAACATTACTATCTATTTTTATTATAATATACGTTCGCAGGATAGATTTGGTAATAATTTTATTCAGAATTACTATCTATTTTTATCAAAGTATACCTACGAAGTATCCAGTCAGGATAGATTTGGTAATAATGCTATTCAACATTACTATCTACCTTTATTAAAGTATATTTACGAAGTATACTATTTCCCCGCTGCAGTAAACCCTACATCCCTTTTCAGCTGTGACGTCACGCGTATGAGCTTTGATGGAAGATCCTAGCTGGGTAAGGTCTAGTAAAAGGTAGACGGCTGCTCAAGGTCATAAGACTGACCAACCCAAAGTAACACACACAAATTTATCCCTTGATTACAATAGTAGTCTTCGAGACCACTACAGTTTAAGAATATCTTGACTTTTAGGTGCAGTGATTTCAATTCACTATGTAAGTGTAACATATAAATAAAATCATTTTTTTTTAATTTGTAAAATGTGTAAATAATAAGTATTTTTCGATTTACAAGTTCAAGAACTATTTTCAAATGTAAGGAAACTCGGAATATAAAGTTAAACAAAAATCTTATATGGGCAACAAATGGTTAGGAAATGTTAATAACTTAAATCGATATATTTGTATTAGATAACTAAACTATTATTCATATACTCGTGAGTCCGTTTAACTAGGTCAGTTACACCGGAATATAATCTGTTATTTTTTCCGTTTGTAACTTGCAAACTGACACAATACGGTCCTATTGCAGATGACTTCCTGTCGTACTTTAGCCATTTCACTTAATCATGTTGCCTATGTTCATGATTGCATTGGGGTTGAACAACGCTAAATAACTAGATGATTGTTGTATTTGTACATGAGAATGATATGCATCAATATGATCCTAGTTTTGCAAAGTAAATCTTTTTGTTTAATATTATAGTTCGGGTTTCAAACTCCTTATCAAATTCGACGTGATGTCTATGAAGAAACTAAAAATTATTCTTTCTCCTTAAATATGCTTTAATTTATCAAATACTAGATTATTTGGTAAAATAATATCTTAAAGGAAAGAGTAAGTTTTAACCGTTGGTGAAATAGATTTTATTTTACTCGAGGTATATTTTTTTTTCATTTATTAATTTATATTTTAACTAATAAATTGATCAAAATTTATTTTGAAAGCGAAACCTCTACAATTATTCTAAAATATTTTCAAAAATTTATGTTTTTCAGGGTTATTTTAACAAAGGCTTATTCTATGCTTTACGAATTTGTATATTGCAAAAACATAAATAAAGGTTTTAATTGTTCTGGCCAGCATATTGTAGTTGACCTTCTGCATATTGTCTTCCAAACATAAAAAGTTTTACTATAATGACAGAAATACTAATAAATATCTCAAGATAATTAAATTGTCTTGTGTTATTGAATAACATCTCTATCGTTAAATTTTTTACAAGACTTTAGTATCATGTATTATTAAATGTTTTCCTTTTTTTGAAACATATATTTCCATTTCCAAGGTTGGCTGAACTGGTAAGTAATTCTGTTGTTACGTAGAGCCACTAAGTAGTAGTGACTATTTCTGTTAGAGTAGTCACTAGTGATCAGAGTTAGTCAGTAGTGAATAAGACATGTTCCATTCTTTTGTCGTTTGTTTATATAATTATTCGATTATGTTGAGTTTGTTGTGCTTGGCAATAATTATAGCACTATTCCCTACGGGATGCAAGAGTTTGCTATATAGAGCCAATATAATTAATCTAGTTTTGTGTTAGAGGCTCAGAAGAGCAGACGTTCAAAGACGATTTAATGACACTACTGAAATTCTTTAATTTGCTAAGCATTTGTTTAATATATTCACATATGGATAATTTTTAGGGAGTATTTTCTTCCCTTTAGTGACTATCAATATTTCTTTCCACCTTTTTAAGCGTGTTTCCCAACTTTCTTTATAGCATTTTTAAATCGTTTATTATGATCTAATACAGGGTGCACAACTAAGAAGAACCCATCTCGTAATTTGGTGTCTTAATAATAGTTTGTTTACTCTTACGTTGCAAATTACAGCAGGTGTTGAGAATAATGTCCATCCATTGATAACTACTTCGCACCATGCTCCTGGCTACTCAAACTGCTTATACAATTCATGGTATTATCAATGTTTGTTAATAATTCCTTCAAAGTAGCGCCACAGACAAACATCAACACCAGTCAGCCCAATCGTAGTGGCCACTATTGAATGACTAAAGTAAGACTACGTCTGGGGAAATTATACTTTAGTTAAACATCGCTGCAGCTTCACCATAGTAGCGCGAGCTGTGTGGAAAGTGGGACCGCCTTTATGCAACCACAAGTATCGCTCATTATCTTGCAGTTAGGATGTGGAATTTGGACAGTTTCATAGTAGGTATTAGCATCTACAGTGTTTTATTAAAACAAAGGATATTTTTCACTTTTAAACAGCAGTATATACTCCAAATTTATTTTGTGCATGGGAGAATCAATTAAAATGTGCCCATTGGTCAGTGCCACAAATGTTTTAGCGTAGCCAAAAGCTTTTGCAGTGAAAATAAGTTGATCTTCTACAGTTTGGCGCGTTTTAACGAACAACAACGCAAAATTACCCACTATAGTTCAAATGACAATCGTTGCCCTACACTGGGATAGCTTTAGTATGCAGGCAATAAACGGCCGTCCCCACTCATTCTCCAGTCTCTTATCAAAGTATTTTTAAAACCCAAAAGAAAATGCATTTCGTAGAAGCTAAAAAGTAACGGTGGCTCTTTTGAGTTGAACACTCTGTACGCCTATATTATATTTGGACCTAGGACGTTTCGCCGCAGCCGGTTCACCGCGGCCGGTTCGCCGCGAGCCCGTTTCGCCGCGAGAGCCTTACTTATTAATTGGAGAGACGACTACTTATGTAATCCTCACACATACAGGAAGGTTTGATAGTTATAATTAATACATGTACGGATTGATATTGAATTTTCACTTCTATTAATTTTCTATGTCAAAAAAAATACAGAAAAAAACTTTCCTTCACACTTTTTCCGAGGCTTAGGACTGGCAGTAATTTGCTGGCGTGTTTATTATTATTATTTTTTTTTATATATATTTTTTAAATATTTTGTTGTTTTTTAATTTTTTATTTTTTTGTTTTTTAATATTTTATTTTGTTTTTTAATACATCTTTCATTCCCTATTTTTCATAATAATATCTTGTTTCATATCATCTCAAAATTGTGACCTAATCCACGAAGAAACTCCAACATATTTCTATTGTTGTATGTTTCAACAATCCGTCGAATTCTCTCATCTGCATCCCTATACTTTTTTAAATTTTGCGGTGGATTTCTTCCTGCGACAAGATGTTCGTGGTAGAGATCTCTTCTATGTTGCACTTTTGGCAGGCTTTCTATAAATTTCCGAATCGTGGGGCTTGTCATCCCAAGTTCTACTTGTAATCGCCTATGAGCCGCTTCAGCGTGATTATTAGTCCTGTCTTCACCTTAATGTGTTGTCTCGTAAACGTTCCACATTGGCGACGTCCATTTCCACGGCGATTCCTTCTCCCAATATAGTTATCTTCGAACCAATCAAGAATGGGTTGTAGTTCTACTGGCACCTTGCTCCAAGTCATCCATAGGAACAAAAACCAAACACGTAATCATTCGGGCTTGAAGCGCAAAAGTAGCGTCCTTATTGTAGGAGTTTAAAAGTCCTGCAGATGATAAAACGTTTTTTAAGGTTCTGAGCTAAATGGAAAAAAAAACAGCCACGAATGCGTGTATTAGGAATGTTTTCAGATAAACTTTGAAATGCAGCCAACTCGAAGCCACAATTTACGCTGCGTGATTGTAGATCAGGCATCAGTATTCGAAATTGTTGGAAAAGTCTATCATATGTTGTTTTCTTCTTATTGGGAAGAAGGGCGTAAACTATAGGAAGAACTCCACCATGTTTCAATCCGGAAATAGTGTATAGCTGGGAAAACTGATTCGGAGAGATTTTGAAAGTATCGTCCACAAACAATACGCTACAGGCAAGTTACTTTGTCGTAAAAAAATTAAAATCCTGTCTTCATATGGTCCGCTATCGTGTAAAAGGAAATTTTCGAACTCGCCTTCTCTGATGCTGTACCTCCTGTATTCTTCTGGAATTTTTAAGGTTCCCAATTCCATAGGACTCGGCGGAGCAGATGATTAATAATTTCTTTTTCTTCTTATTACTTTTCGCAAGGAAGAGCTCCTTGGCATGCTTCACTGATACTCTGAATACAGTTATTTATTACTTGCGATGTTGATTCCATTGTTTCTTCCGTTGTCTCTTCATATTAACAATCCGCTCTACTGCTTCATTTTTTTCTGGATTGGCACTGTGCGCATGAATATTAATATGTTTTATGTCGTTGCCATTGTCAACGTGAATTCTGGCTTTACATTCGTTTCTTCTTTCACATTGCCAAAACTGCACTAATCCATCACTAAACATAGTATCAAATACGTATAGAAACCCATCATCAGCATTTTGCTATAATCCCCACTTTCTTACTAAAATTTTGAGGTCACCAGAAACAAATAATTACCCCTAGTTATTGATAAACCAGTTGCATAAACCTAATATCCTTCAGGTAAATTATTAATGGTATCTTTTCAAAATTTTCTACTCGTTTAGTCCTTAGTCCATTATTCATCATTATCTGGATAAATTCTGGGAAATTTCATTCGGCGACCAACAATTTATCAAAAGAAAGTAGTTATACCAATAATGAGCCTTAATCCCCCGCTGTTTGTCATTTACCGTTATTCAAGTACTTCGTATTTTGTTGTGAATAGTAATAGAATAATGAGACTCCACCGTCGAAAGTAACCATCGGATTAGTACTTGATAATTAAATTCGAAGAATTAATTTACTCAAAGGTTAATGTTTTAAGAAATGTGTGACAAACATCTTATATACAAAACAGAAATAAGAATCAGGTAATACTGCTAAGCTAAACTATAACTAAGCGTGGAAAAAATAAAAGTATTCGGGTTGAAATTATTTTTTTTTAACTTCTAACGGTACGCCATTTTTGAGGAATAAACATTTAGCAAAATATTGGCTCGAAACGAAACGGGCTAGCGGCAAAACGGGCTTTTGGCGAAACGTCCCACTCTCGGTTGGATTCATAGATAATAACTAAGGGCAAAAATCGGAAAAAAATGTCTAATCACACAGAGTTTATCCAGTTTTACAATGCTTATTCACAGTTCCCGTTTAATATACGCTTTTCTCAACTTGTATGAACCTGTTTAATTTAATTATGAAGATATAATAACGACGTGGCTTTTTGTAAAGAAAGCTCACCTTTTTATATCCATCAGAAATCTCTACCCATTATTTGCATTTTAAATCTGAGGTGCATAATGTATCTTTGTTTGTAAATAGAGTTATCAGTTATGTGTCTATTGATTTCTTCCGTTTATCAAACTTTCTTCGGGATATCTCCACATTACCCTGAATTTTTTTTCTGTCTGTCTACTTTTCAACAGTCGTCAGGTCATCTACTTTTGTCATGGCCTCCTACTTATCTTTCTATTAGTAAAGAATTTTAAGGGCATATACATCTGCCCTGTAAGATTATTCCTTTCTCTCTCTCTGTCTCACTCTGTCTCTCTCTCACTTTGCTCAGTATCAAATTCTCATATAATTTGTCCCTATCTTGAACGTTGCCTCTTGTCTGTCCTCCCTTCAATATCCAATCACCAGGAAATCTCCCCTTTGCCTTGATTTCTCTTCCTGCCTGTCTGCAATCCAGCAACTACTCTCTACGTCATCTTCCTCTGGTCTTCCTTTCGCCAAAACAATAAGTAAACACATATGAATCTTCCCTGTAAGTTACTTTCGTTCTCCCTTCTGTTCTACAAAAGTGACTTTGGAGTCGATAATTTTCGAGTAGACGTAAGTATCAGACGTTTGTTACTCGAATTATTCTAGTAATATAATTCAATATTTGTGTTATATTTGTATATTACGACTCTTTTAAGATAATCCTCCAATTCCATCACCATTTTTATTATCTAAATTGGCAGAACTATTTGAAATGCTGCTAATACTGACAAACGTAGGTTATGTATTTTCTACGTTAAGTCAATAAGGCATATATACATGACAGTGATTAATTGACAATGCGGCATTAAATTGCTATCAGCAGACGGAGTCCATATCCACTAACATTAAGGTCAATGCTAGCTCAACGCAATATAATACCACTAATGCTTTGCTAAAGGAACTATATTTAGTGAGATGACAGTGAACATATTTAAATCTCATAGTAAACATATATAAACTACGGCTTAAATATCATTGTGAACCTCAAGATAAACTAATCTAAGGAACACAAAATTGCCACTCAATTCTATTTGTCCTCCTATACTTAAAAAAAACTTTAAGATACCACAAAGTGAAAAATAATTTAAATTTTATATGAAAGTGTAAACACAAAGGAATGTTATATGTGTTTACACGTATAATATTACACAGCTACTAAATATATGTTTAGCTTCATATTTTTCAAAACAAAATATGTAAAGAAAATGAATATTTTAAAATGTCGTATTTGATTAGAAAAATCCTATATTTTGAAACAATAGGTTTTATTGATGAATAAATATTTAATAATATTTAATAATTTTCTAATGTGAAAAACAATAATTTATCTTGAGAATATATTACACTTAGTTTTGCTTGAATAAAATATTGTAGTAAATATATATTTATCTTATATAACATAAAGGTAACAAATGCAGACGGATAGGCGAACAGTGCTCTCGCCGAATAACAAAATATGTATTGCATTCTTATCACACTGTAACTACTAATAAATCCGCCCTCAACAAAAGTTTTCCCTGGTCTATAACGCGCTTTTCAATATCCCAACCTACTTTGGAGTGTTTTCCTCCATATCTCCAAGCTCTAGTAAAGGTTACAGAATAGGATAATTCTATTGCTTGTGTAATAGAACTTTCAATATGTTAGAATTTCAGAATAAAATTTGCTTGTTCTCTAGAGCGGAGAATTTTATTAAAGCTATAAGAATCCTATATCTCACAATTTAGATAATATTTTATTCTATCTGAATGCAATTTTTTCACTACGTTATACAAACTGTTTTAATTCGAAGAAATAGTTTTAGAAAAGAGTAACTGATCACCCCACACTCGCTATCAACTTGGGTTTTTAAAATTGTCGTGGTACTGAATGCAGAAGCGTAGGTTTATTATTTTTAGTTTTGAAAAATATATTTCTTTGATTTTTGGAGGCGGAATATTACATTCCCCATCATTTTACCATCAATAGTTAATTAATATGTTGGTAATTAAAATCGTTTGTTTAATGCGTATTTTTTATGGTAAAACTTCAAATTGTAATAAATCTTAGTTTGTACTTTAGAAATGAAAATATAATGCAGTGGAAAAATAGACACACTTTGAAAACACACACGAGACCTATTATAATATATATATATATATATATATATATATATATATATATATATATATATATATAATAAAATTTGGGGCAAAATTTAGTATATAATGTGCTAAATATTTAGCTACCATATGTGCTAAATAGTTAGCTAACTATATTAGGTGAGATATTTTGAAGCGTAAGTCGACAAAGAGAGGATAACAAAAGTTTTCAGTTTAGTGTTGTAAATCACCAGTTTTTGTCAAGCTGGATGCACTAGGGTTCATTATTATGTTCAGAAATATATCAATTGTAAAGAATAGTGTTACACGTATAGCATCTGGTAATGTTAACTTATTTGTTAGTGTAGAGCTTTCTAATATCTGTGAAATCAACACCGTTGGTAGAATATTAGCAGATTGAACACTGTTCGGCTGTAATACCATTAGGGTAGATAGAACACATGATATACAGAGGGAAGTACATCGAGTAAAGGTGAATAAGTTATAAACTTGGAGAGATTTCATATTTGTTTTAAAGGCTCATAAAGTTCGAATTACAATAAGGGATGAATTAAGTTAAGAGAGATTTTAAAAAGTAATAAAAAGAAAAAAAGTTGTTTTTTGATTTATTAAGACATTCTAAGACAAAAATTTAATTAAAGTTATTGAAGATTACCGGAACGAATAAAAACTTGAAGAAAGAGGATTGTACAGTAAGTGCTAGATTTATTGGAGTTAAGTGCAAATAAACATCCTAATACATCGAAAGGAACAGCGGGAGAAAATCTCACATACACGAGTAAGATGATCGGTTTTGATTTTTTTTTCAGAAAAAGTGAAGGATTGAGATTTCGTAGTGAAATAATTATAGATATACCATTAAATTCTTACTTACTTCTATTTTTTTTAAATAGTTTTATTATTAAGAGAACAAAGAGTCCTAAGAATCCATAATTATTCAGTGAAAATTGATTATTAGTCGTTGTAAGCTAAAGGGCATTGTTCATTATTATAGGTTTATTTGTTTGAATAATTTCTAAACAAGTATATTATATGCTGGATGTAATTTTTATTTGTACCTCGTTCATCAGTGTCTAGCTCTTATATCCTTACATTGACGATACAGAATGTTTTACAAAAACTCGTCTAATGTTTCAAGGAAGACTAATTTTCAGTAATAATTTTATTCTTTTGGATCATCAGCTTGCAACTCATTCAGCATACTAGATATGCTTGTAAACTAATTATGTGAACTGATCGGAAATAATACTTTCTAGGGCGAATCTCTTATTTACAATAATATTATTTTATCAAATATTGTTAAGAGATAAATTCTACTCAGAAATAAGCCTTTCCTCTACTTCAAAGGTTTCATAATAAATAACTATGGGTGACAGACTCTTTAGGTAATTCTTGTCTTTATCTGTCATGACACCAGTTAGACATAGATCTCTAGCTTCGCTTGCTCTGATGGAGGACAAATAATCATTATGCTTTACTATCTGACTTTGTCTGTCATGACACCAGTTAGACATAGATCTCTAACCTCGCTTGCTCTGATGGAGGACAAATAATCAATATGCTTTACTATCTAACTTTATCTGTCATGACCCCAGTTAGACATAGATCTCTAGCTTCGCTTGCTCTAATGGAGGACCAATAATCATGATGCTTTACTATCTGACTTTATCTGTCATGACACCAGTTAGACATAGATCTCTAGCTTCGCTTGCTCTGATAGAGGACAAATAATCAATATGCTTTACTATCTGACTTTATCTGTCATGACACCAGTTAGGCATAGATCTCTAACCTCGCTTGCTCTGTTGGAGGACAAATAATCATTATGCTTTAATATCTGACTTTATCGTTCATGATACCAGTTAGACATAGATCTCTAGCTTCGCTTGCTCTGATGGAGGACAAATAATCATTATGCTTTACTATCTGACTTTATCGTTCATGATACCAGTTAGACATAGTTCTCTAGCTTCGCTTGCTCTAATAGAGGACAAATAATCATTATGCTTTACTATCTAACTTTATCTGTCTTGACACCAGTTAGGCATAGATCTCTAACCTCGCTTGCTCTGATGGAGGACAAATAATCATTATGCTTTAATATCTGACTTTATCGTCCATGATACCAGTTAGACATAGATCTCTAGCTTTGCTTGCTCTGATGGAGGACAAATAATCATTATGCTTTAATATCTGACTTTATCGTTCATAATACCAGTTAGACATAGATCTCTAGCTTCGCTTGCTCTGATGGAGGACAAATAATCATTATGCTTTAATATCTGACTTTATCGTTCATGATACCAGTTAGACATAGATCTCTAGCTTCGCTTGCTCTGATGGAGGACAAATAATCATTATGCTTTACTATCTGACTTTATCGTTCATGATACCAGTTAGACATATATCTCTAGCTTCGCTTGCTCTGATAGAGGACAAATAATCATTATGCTTTACTATCTGACTTTATCTGTCATGACACTAGTTAGGCATAGTTCTCTAACTTCGCTTGCTCTGATGGAGGACAAATAATCACTATGCTTTAATATCTGACTTTATCGTTCATGTTACCAGTTAGACATAGATCTCTAGCTTCGCTTGCTCTGATGGAGGACAAATAATCATTATGCTTACTATCTGACTTTATCGTTCATGATACCAGTTAGACATAGATCTCTAGCTTCGCTTGCTCTGATGGAGGACAATTAATCATTATGCTTTACTATCTGACTTTATCGTTCATGATACCAGTTAGACATAGATCTCTAGCTTCATTGCTCTGATGGAGGACCAATAATCATTATGCTTTACTATCTGACTTTATCTGTCATGATACCAGTTATACATAGATCTGTAGCCTCGCTTGCTCTGATGGAGGACAAACAATCATTATGCTTTACTATCTGTCTTACTCACACTACTGACGTGTTTGATTTAAACGATTGTTTGCTAATAAAGGCTTTGGACAGATATTACGGTCGTCTCATGGGCAAGAAAAGCAATCATGCCTATTTCGTAGTTTAGAATGGCAATGTGTTTCACGTTATGGCCCGCAATAAACAAATCGTATTATCAAATGACGTAATAACACGCATATTTGGCAGAGCGCAACCCAATATTTTCCAATAAACCTATAAATAATGATAACATATTTTGAGATCACGTTTTGATTGTTCCGCCTTTATAATTTTTCGTTTGTATTTAGGTTATAATATTGCCTGAAACCATAAATTATACATAATACATTTTATCGGATTCTGGACGATAATTGAAGATTCTCGTTTCATACGTTTTAGTGACATAAAAGATATTTATTAGGAGTTGTTTAATTTATTCTTATGACAATTGACTGAAGGTGAACAATTAGTTAAATTTTGTTTTTGATATAATGAATGTGTATCTGCATCTTTCTTAAACAATTTTATTCATCTTTTGTCCAACGAGCTTTCGACGATTAAGACATATCTATCTTTTCAAAACAATATTACTTTCCTTCCATCCGGCCTGGATTCAACGATTAGGACATCTGCATCTTTTCAAAACAATTTTCCTTGCCTCCTGTCAGACCAGCATTCAACGATTAAAACAACTGCATCTTTTCAAAACAATTTCACTTCTGTCCTATCCGACCAGCATTAAACGATTAAGACATCTGAATCTTTCCAAAACAATTTTACTAACCATCCGAACAGCATTCAACGATTATGTCATCTCCATCTTTCCAAAACAATTTTACTTGCCTCCCATCCGATTAGCATTAACCGATCATAACCTCAGCGTCTCTCCTATGCGATTTCTGCTGTCTCAAGTTCTTCAGCAACCAATCCTCAAAATATCTACCTAAATGATCCGTCAGACGTCATTTCTCAGAACATTTACTTCCGGGCAGGCCAATTTTTCCTGTATCTTTTCCTCACAACAATATTCAAGACATATGTCTCTGCTCTAAGTGACTAGGTCTGTATCCTGTTGCTCCAGCTTCCAATCCTCAAAATACCTACTTTAATCCTAAGTGGTTCGTTTTTCACCCATCGTTCATTCATCACTTCTCAGGACATCTGCTTCTACCCTAACCGTTTAACCCATTACTTTCACCATACAATTACCAATTCGTCTTCTCATGGCACTTCTCTTTCATCTTGTCTGACCTCTGTTCAGTTTTAAATGTTCAATTCCGCCCTACCCTCTTTGCTAAGCGTCACCGCTACATTTGCAAGACATTTGGATCTGCTTAGAACTTTTGCCATGCATTCTGAAAGAAATCTTTTGGACAATCGCCTCTATCCTGAACGTTTTCCAATTTATTTTTCTTTTCTAGTGCATATTCTAATTCCTAGTGCATATGCTTCTGGCTCAAACTATTTTGAGTAAATTTTTAAATAAGTTTATATATAAAATGAGATTTATTGTAATTAAGTATGTATTATTCTTGTATATATATATATTGTATTATTCTTGTATATATATATATATATATATATATATATATATATATATATATATATATATATAGGTTATTCTTGTATTTGAATAACCTATGTTGTTTTAATATACATATATATATATATATATATATATATATATATATATATATATATATATATAGCCTCAATTCGAAATATGTCTATTCAAGAAAGTACCTACTGTGGATAAGTGTTGAACATGTTTCATGTAAACTTTTGCGCCTTTGCAAAGCTTATGGAATAATTCATATAAACCGTATCTCATTTAAATAATTTTAAACACACATTACAAGTACTTCGTAACACCGATATTCCTAACTTAGTTTTCCCATTTGAGTAAATGTTACTACAGGGGAGTCTGTAAACATATTCTATTCTGATATATGGTCGTTTAAAGTTTATTTTAGATAATGTTTTTGAGTGAATACCAGGGTCTAGCTTTGGCATGATATGGCGGTCTCCCATCTATTATTACGACGACACACACACACACATAATTATATATATATATATATATATATATATATATATATATATATATATATATATATATATATATCACGATTCCGTGTTTGCATGATCAACGGACAGCCACCGCGCCAAAACTTTACTCACTACTTTAAACCATAAACACTAGAAATTTGGAATTTGGGGGGGATTTTGTTTGTAATATTGTGTAGGAACTAAAATATTTATTGCGCAACTTATATTGTAAAGAGTATAAGTTGCAAATTACAGTTTCAATAATATGTCCGCGAGACGTACGGCAATTAACGTTTTTAAGTGTTCGCAGGAGGAACTTTAATTTGGAAAATACTTCTTACGGATTGAATAACAAATTAGGAAATTGTAAAAATCAACAGATATACTCAACGAATGACCTGATCAACCTTCTTTTGAAATACGTAAGTTTTAGGATTTGTAGGGCTCATCCGTGTCTTAACGAAGTGAAATAATTGACCATTAAAAAAAATGTATTTACGGGTGTAAACGGAAAAATTAGGACATGAAAAACCTTTAGGAAAACAAGTTTACAGAAATACCTATACAAATCAGTTTACCAATTATACCAACAATATACAGCTATCATAACAGCTGTCAGAGCCATAATGACGTAATAAGATACTTCTTATCTTAATAAAAAATTATTAACTTACGCATTAACGTAAATTATCGTGGTGCTTTATATAAAATAAAATATTAAACTTATGATTTAAAGTCTTTAGACTCTCAATAATAAGTTTTTTATGTACTTAAAAAAAGGTATAAGAATTCAGCGGTTGGGGATATAGTTAAAATTCTTTAAAAGGCAAATGATTTGTAGAATTAAAACTTAAAGGAAATTTCGTTCAAAGAAACCAATAAGGTTATCATCGTATTAAAGAATAAAATAGGTTTACTTTAAAACACAAATAGAAGGAAGGAAAATGTAAATAAGTTTGTTATAAATTTGTAAATAAAAAGAGTTAAGTCCTAAAGTAACAATCATACTCAGAAACGTTGATTCGAAACTTTCGCATCGAAAGTCAAAAAGGTAAGAGGGATTAATACTCTCACTGATCAACAGGCAGATCGGTATTACGACATTACGTGACAGAATTTACAGCCTCGTGATAGATACGCACCATCGCTTCTCCAGGCCAGATAGATACTAAGTGCACGAGTCATCCAGTCTTATAACGCATGCAATCCACAAAAATCTATTCAACAGTCGCATGAACACAAATCGTAAGTTGTTGAAAATACCAGGAAAATATAATTGTTGAATAATTATAAAAGTGTTTGTGAAAAGAAATTATAAAATATCTGCATAAAATAGCTACAGATCAATTACTATAAACCTATAACGTATTAAACTTGTTAGTAACTACATATATATATATATATATATATATATATATATATATATATATATATATATATCTTTGTAACAAGATTGACATTTTTATTGTGATTCATCTGGAATTTTACGTTCATTATTAGGTTTAAGGAATGCTTTTATGTTCCGTTAATTGGTTGGAAAAATTATAAACTGTTTAGGTCACTGCGGATTGGTGTGTTAGAAGTGTCGAGTATGGGATTTTGAGCAACCTTTCAAAATTTAAGGTAGAAATAACTTTAGTTCGTTTTTAAACTCTATTTTAGCTATTCCCTCTGTAGATGGTAGCTTGGTTATCAAAATAAACGCACACGTTTAATCTATATAAATTTATATCCTAATTATTATTTCAATGATATTATCGATTATTGTGGCACTGGGTTCATTGTGAGATTTACAGTTAAAACGCTGCAACCAACACAATACATCGCCACTGACCATAGGCTGTTCGCGACAATAGCTCCAAATACTCTACTCGCCAATCGATCTTAAAATCGCTGAAATACCAGTCGGTTGTCCAAACGGAAGTGGGGGAGGTATTAGGCCCACTTCACACCCTGATTAAAATCATTGAAACTCCTGTAAATAAACTATTTCAGAATAGCACAGAACTAAAAAGAGGAAGTAAAAGTAGCTGGACTAAAAAACTAAATAATTAGATAGAATAGGTGTAGCATATCTATTAAACCTGCTATTTTGAGAATTTGCTAAATCTTAGAGACATTTTACATAACGTATTTCTAACAATTGATATAAATCCATTTCGATTGTTTTCTATAAAAGGGTGACTAAAATCTAGTAAATGATAGATCCTCATTTGATTTGAAAAAATGGTAGTGTGAGACACACTTTAGAACTACTGTGCACCACGTAAAACACTATTTAGTGCTAAAGATAAATATATTTTGTAAAATAAACACTGTGTTTTGTAGAACGCAATTAAATAATGCAGTCGTTGTTGTCCTGATCCCAATGTAACACTTTTATATAATGATTAACAGTAAGCACGAATTCCGCCAATTATAGAGGTTTAATTTTAATATAGTTAGGTGAAAATACAGATGCTTATTTTAAAAACTATTAAACTTTTGCATTAGTAAACGAGATGGATATAAAGTTGCTGGAAGAGATGATTAGTGGTTCGAATTTCTCTTTACAAACGCCAGCTTAGTGTGCTACGCCCGAGGGCTGTCACTGACAAGAGCAATGTAGGTATATCTCATAATGCTTGCTATTTTTCGCTTGGTAAATTCGTATTTATATAAACAATTGTTCGATTTATTTAGTTGTAGCTGACATAATATTCTTATACAATGATTATTTTTTAAATTAAATGAGTGGGATGTTAGTAATCCGTACCTTTGTACATTGGTGGACTATTGTGTATATTTCATTAAAACATGATACATTTTTCTAATATCAAATACTTTTTTTTAAATACCAAAACGATTGTTTACTGCTCTCGACATTTTTTTAAATACGTATCGAATCAGTCGTTCAGTGGAATATATGTAATCGGTTTTTCTCTTTTTTTAATCAACAAATTTCAGTCTCGTTTAAAATTCTTTTACACAACTGTCATGATAGATTCATTCTTTTTCTCAATATTTCCCCCGATGAAAGTTTTACTAATTTCCAAAATGATCTGATGAGCTTTGTTTCTTCTTTGAAGTGGATCCATATCATTTAGTTACTTTAGAGATCACCAGAAGATCCTTTTCTTTTGACATGGACCAAATCTTGTTACACATTCGCCTAAAACAAACATCCTTCCCTAACATCCCCCTAATACATTTTCTATTGAAACCATAGCCCATAGTACAATGACCAAGGCACGTCTTCTATCTTTTTCATTTTGTATCGCTCTATTACAAAATAGAAGGCGTTCTGGTAATTCTGGCAGAAGATTATCTAACTGAAAACGTCCTAAATGATTGTCTTTTGAACCTAGCCTTGCATTTTTAATTTTTCCTTCAGATTTTAGGAAACAGCATCCCGGCGAAAGGCCGTAATATTTTATATAAAGAAGGGTCTATGTATTCCTACTAAGGAGTTTTATAGATTCCTCAAGTGTGATGTAACATTTTTATTTCAACGACCAATGACAGAGGCTGTAAAAGTTTTCCCTTTACCTTATAGATCCGGTGAATAATAATCTTGAAGCGACCTTGGCACGCCGTTATTCATATAATTCTGTCTTATACCGGAATCTCATCGAAACTAAAGTTTTCTTCAAGTCATTTACTTCAGTGTTTTAAATAAAATTTTGTCTATTGTTCTATTATTTTAATTTAGTTGATTCTTTTTAAAACGAATTGTAGTTTGACTCTTTGAGTTTTGTCTTCTTATGCAATCTCACTTTACCGATTACTCATATTAAATGCACTTTGGTAACCTTTGTAATTATTTTGGTTAGCTGTTCCTTACAATATTCACAGGCAATTATATTGTTTACTAATTCTTTTTTTAGATAGGTTTTTAATTAGCTTTTTAAATGTTGTAAATTATATTTTTTGTTGTAACTCATTTTTGATTTCATATTATCTAATAATACACCCTTTATTAAACAAAAAAAACTATTTAGAATTAACAATGACCAGAAATTCAAAACACATTGAGTACTCAATTTCTAGGAAACCTACACAAACCATAACAACAATACCAAACCACACTAACCATTCCCCACAACATTAAATGGCAGCTTACAACTCACTTTTGTACAGAATTCTTTAAATACCACTAAACATCGTTGAACAAGAAATAATAACAAATAATATATCAAATAGGCCAAAAAAATGAACACTTAAAAAACTGTACATATTACAAATATATTTCTATCGTTTTATTTGAAATATTTTGCAAATGGTTATAAATTTATGTATTTCGATTTTTATGGTTCTCTCTTTATATAGCTTGAGAATTAATGAAAGACCAAAGTTAAACTATTTGATGTATGGTGATCAATTAAATTAACTTGCTTATCATTATATGTAAACCATCACAACGGCGTCGTGACGGATGCAATATTATGCATTTCCTGTGTGACAGCAATATGATACCTATATACCAAACGGAAACTCCGCATTAGGGAAACCTGACCATATTACTAAAGGCAATCACTCTCGTATAGAAATATGATTAGCAACCGCAGAGTTACGGAATTGTTCCGATAATTGGAACACGGTAATGAAGCTATTAACACAATGTTGCGCATAATGTGGCGAGTACTGTTGCATTGTAGCGGATAATGCTACGCGTTAATATTCATCGCTTGAAAACTAGCACAGGAGAGATCGAATTATCCTCTTTTCAACACAATGCACGATTGGTTTTAAAATTTGTATGAGTATAAATGCGTTTCATCTAAGTACTATTATTTCTAAAGGTAATTGAGTTGCTCTAAGAAAAATAGCTGACAAGATAATAATTAATAGCACAGAACGAGTTGAAAGATCTATACAACAATTGAATAGAATATTAGTGAACTGAAACGATAAAAGGAATATAAGAAAAACTGAGATTGGCTGAAGCTGGTATTTAGTGGAAGAGACGCGTCACCTAACTCTAGGATTGATGAGAAACGGGTCAGTGTCCTGAAAAGTCTAGTCATTTTCGCACAATATCAGAAAAGCTACAAAATTATTTACAATCAAGTTGGAAATTGTAAAAGACGTTAATGCAGCTTCACAAAATGACGACTAAGGCATGGTTATTATGAAGTACGCTAATAAGAGGATATTGAGAAAAATTTTTTATCTGATAATTAACCTAACTTTAGACGAATATGTAAAAATATTCGTTACAATATAATGAGAACGGATGAAGGAATCATGGGAGTAGTGGAAAGGTTATAAACTAAACTGGAAATAAGCTGAATTGAAAAAGTCGATTAAAACTTATTAACATTTCTGTGTGAGTGTTTAGGTACATATGAGTTGAAGTATTGGAGTAATGAGAGTAGGAAATTAACAGTTTTTTATATTATTAAGGAAAAAAGAAACCAATATATTCTGATAATTTATAAATGATTCATGTTTTAACCCTAGAATCATAATGCATAGTCTCAGAGAATACCCACCATGTTTAGTAACCGGTACTACCCTGAAGGGTAGACTGTTTGGGACTCGTCCTTTCAAATAGCTTCCTTTAGAGAGTATTTATTAGTGTTGACCTTACTAAACCTGACAATGGGCTCAACAGTAGTTTTGTCTACAAGTGTCTTGTCAGCTATAAGACGAAACATTATGAAAATAATGACAGTAACACTATAAACAGTGAATCAAATTATGACACAATATCCGAAGTAGACGATACGGATCTAGACCCTGACTATCACGTACAGTGTGATGATGATTTTAACACGGCTTTTATTTCTTTACCTTCTGTTGTAGATTTTAACACAGATCCATTCCAAACAACATCTAATCAATGGTCAGGTATGACTTTTTGTTCAAATTCGACTGCAGTAAACAACAGGACAAATACAATAATGAACAAATTTCAAATTATACTAATGAACCAAATGTATTTAAATCTTCTAATCATAAAACTAAAAAAAACAAACATAAAATAAAACTAAAAAAGAAATGGAAATTAGGGCGCTTATTGGCCTCTTAGTTCTAACAGCAGCTCAAAAAGACAAGTTTCTGAGTAGCGAAGAGCAGTTTGATCAACCTTCTAGTGGTAGCCGCTGTATTTCTGTTATGAGTATTTTACAGGTTCGGCTTTTTCATAAATGTTTTTACGTTTGATTCAAAAGTCAGTAGGGAACAAAAGAAAGTTTTGACAAAAATATTCACATCAGAGAAATTTCGGATGAATTTACTACATTGTGTAACGATATTATAGTCTTAGGTCATACTTGATTATTGATGAACAATTGCTGGGTTTAAGTGGAAATTGTTTATTCAGGATTTATATGCCTATTAGGCCAAACATATAAAGCCTAATACTACTAAGGTTGTGCAATTTAAAAAAAAATATCGTGCAATACCCTATCTTGGAAAAGCTATGGATACTGCAAGGTTACCCACGGACATGCATTTTGTAAAAGAGTTAACTCGGCCTATTCATGGACGTAACAGGAATATAACATATGGCAATTGGTTTACGTCAATTTCTTTAGTGTAAAACTATAAATTATCAACTGTTGACAGATTGAGAAGCAACAAACAGCAAATACCGGAGGAAATAAAGAAACGTAAGATAGAGATATCTTTGATGTTCTGCTTCTGTCATAAACCACGTTTATTGACATCGGTCATTATGTCCGATATAACCTAGAAATCAGCTGGTGTTTTACCACAGTTCAATTTCCACCGCCTACTAGACATTCGTTGTCGGCCAAAACCTAGGCTTTTTTTATTGCAAAGAAATAGTTTTGCGATCCAGTTACCAGACGCATTGAGACTATTTATTTACGTTTTAGACTAGGTCCACGTAGTTTTTGATCTAGTTATTTTTGCTAGCCTTTTCCGCCATCTCAAAAGATACATATCCCCTTCCAATATGGCTGTTTACTAGTGCGACTCGCCAGTTTCTATTCAAGTGCTTTTAGCCTATTACATCGGGTTCTAACCGCGTTATAATATTACACCGCTTATTGATTATGTTCAGTTAATGTCTTAAATGCGTTCTAACTATAAATTACCGCCGTCAAACTTTAATAAGTATATTTAAACCGCGTTCTAAGTTTGAGTGCCATTGTCTTGGTTAATCGCGTGAGGCCAACATTGCATCAGCACATTACTTCCTTCAACCGCTTGAAGGAATATACATTTAATGATTCAAGACGTTTTATATTGTTTTAAGTTCAGTGAATTTATTAAAATAAAGCTTAAATGAGTTGTAGTTTATGCCACTCGTCGAGAACCTTCTTTCATCTCTGCTAGACACCAAACAGGCCTGTTTCGTCGAACGACTCACCGCTCTTCAAGAACCTCATAGAATTTGATTGTTAAGTGGCTTAAAATTAACTGCTACTCATGGAACTTGTGTTATCTCTCTTTTAATTATCTTTGGTGTTGAACTTAAATTCAGTGTCGTTTTTATTAATAAAGCAGACCCCATACTGCTCCAACAAAGCGTGGTTGGCTCCTCCGGTCTTTATTGTGTAACCTCGTATAATTCGAACTATCCTATTGATTTATAATATTTCACATAATTTTCTTTCTTTAGTTTTCTACCAAAACTATACAGCTTTGATGGTTTCAATACAATACTATATTTGCAAGCAAATAAAACAAAGCGTGTTATTTTTTTTCCACTACATTCAATGAAAGCGGTATACCAGATGTTGTTTAGTTCTACAATTGTATAACGGGTGTTGTAGATACTTTTGATGAGATCCCCTCCACTATACCTAGCTCTTGAATAGGAGATAGCCTCCTTCAGTGTGTATTTTATAGAATGTTATATAGTATCTTACTAAATTCATATGTAATATATGAGCATTAGGCTATAAAAGAATAAAGCTAAAGAAAATTAGAGAGCTTTGTAAGGGCATTAGTATACAACTAACTGAATCATACGTACTAGAGAGACAAACATCACCAAATCTATCAAGACGACAAAAGCATACTATTGACGTAGTTTGTGGAACATGCAGCAATAATCAAAAAGCATACCTCCAACTTGATTTGTGCCTTTTGCTCTCCAGTAATCGAAGGGTGACCAGGTTATATTTAGGGAATACCAAATGTGTTTGGAGCATTGTGGAATACAGTGCGTAGACAGTTGTAAAAAAAGGCTAAAATTGAAGATTTTTTTTTAGAAATATTACAAAACTACTTCTCAACATTGTATAGTAAAATTTTATTAGAAATATTTACTGAAAATTTAAAAAATAATTTTGCTTGAGAGTGGTCTAACAGACTACGTGTTATGATTATTGAACAGAAAAATAGCATTATGATTCTAGGGTTAAAGAAAAATAATTGATAGTGCACCAATATCCATAGATACGGATTACTAACAATGTGCCTTTTGGTTTCCAACAATTATTCATTGTCCAAGAATATTATTTCATTTAAAACTAAATAAATCTAACAATTGTTTACATAAATATAATGTTTACCCAGCAGATTATAACAAGAAATATGAGAGTAAACGTACATTGTTCCTGTTAGTGGAAACCTTCGAGCTAACACACAGGTTTGGCGTTGTAAAGAGAATTTCAAACCGCTAACCAACTCTTTAGCAAATTTATTTCGATCACGTTACGTATGTAAGAGTTTAGTTAGCTTTTAATATGTCCATATATAATTATGATCATCTAATTATAGTAAGTGATTATTTATATTGTGTCCCTTAATTATGTTATATCATTTAATTATGTTAAACTCCTATAATAGGTGAATAATGTATTACTGTAAATCATCATTGGAATGTGTTGCATGAGGTAAAGGTCAACATACAAAGCTTTTTTCAGAATATTTTTATTTATCTTTTACAGCAAATAGGGGTTGATTTAGTGGTGTTCAGTAGTTCAGAAGCTTGTGAGACACTATCAATATTTCAAATGAATTGACAGGCTGTCATTTTTGAGTTTTCAGGCCCAAGGTCAACATACAAAGCTTTTTCAGAATATTTTTATTTATCTTTTACATTAATTAGGGGGCGATTTAGTGGCGTTCAGTAGTTCACAAGCTCGTGTGACACTATCAATATTTCTAATGAACTGACAGGCTATCATTTGTAAGTTTTAAGGCACCCTTCTATAAAAAATAACCAAATGCATTTATAATAATTGTCAGAAATACGTTATGTAGAACGTCTCTAGGATCTAACTAATTTTAACAATACCAGGTTCAATACGCCTTGAGTAGTATAGGGTTGCGGGTATCACGAGGAGCGTGGCTTAGATAAGATTATCGCGAGGGGCGTGGCCAGTGGTGGGGGAAGGGCGTGGTTTGGAAGGAGGGGAGTGCGGGGGAAGTGGAGTGAGTAGAATGAGGAGAAGGGCGTGGTGTGGTGAGGGTACGAGTGGGAGAACTGCGTCATTCAAGATGGCTGGTGTGACGTTTGCAACAGATAATTGTAATGTTTTAAGATGACCTCTGTGTTTTCGTCACCTTTACAAGAGATTAACCTATTTTTCAAGTTAATCAACAAAACAAAATTTAACTTTTAGCCTTGATTAGCATACTGCATGCGCATGTTCAAACTTTTGATTATTAGCGGTTTCTAGAGATAATATTTTTTAAGTTGACCACCGTTTATAGAGAGCTGTTTTTTATTTTAAATGTAAATTGCCTTGCAATATCCTGTGTAGATATTTGTTTCAATGTCAATTCCCTAATTATTTTACAGCGCATGTGACCCAAGAAATGCTTTTTATAAGTATGAACACTTCCGTGACACGCCCTTGCATATATCAAATGCTTTGATAATTGTATAAAAGTAACATGCAATACAAATAATATTATTTCTTAAAGATACTTTGTGCCTCGTGTTGACTTAAAACCATGTATAAATTAGTAGATTTAAGCTATTTAGGTAGCTGTAAAAATTTTGTTTTGCGTAGATGTAGAATAGATATAGTTTATAGTAGTTTTATATTTTTTGATTTATTTTAGGTAATATTAAGATATTTATTAATTTGTTTCTTAGTTATATTTCATAATTATTTTAAGAACATAAATCAAATACATGTAATATTTCAGTTTATAAGATCCGGTGAATGTAAAGATTTAGATGTGTTTCAAAAAATTTTAACTGGATTTTATAAATTGAAAAAATGCGAATATTTGATAGATGTTTGTTTTGTCATAAATATAAATTTCATAAGAGATATATTATTTAAAAAAAAACTGATACGATAGAAAATTTTGATTATTATTATAATTATATAAATTCCAAATTAAGGGAAGGGGGATACTTGAAAAAAATATTTTTTACAACATTGGGAATATGTAGTGAAATCCATTCCTATGTTGGTTGAATATGAGTTAAGAATAGAATATTCAAAAATTTTCAAAATGGACGACTTACAACATCACCATTATAATATGAAATTATTAAATATTGTAAGGCCTTTCATGAAAAATATATCGAAAAATCATTTCTATTACATGTATTTATTTAATCATATTCTATACTATGATCCTGATAATATGTTTGTGGATATAGAATATGCTAAAGATACTGTTATAGAAAGATATCAATTATTTTTAAAAAAATTTGTAAATTTAATGAATATTTTAATCAGTCCTCTAACCTAGCATCCACAAACTGGTCTTAGGACGATAACAATATTGAATCATATGAGCATGGATTATCCTATATATTAGATGGGGAACATTTTAATAAAAATATGACGCATTATGATATAAAGTTGACACAGACAAGAACGAATGGGTATACAAAATACGTATTCGGGATTGGGTAACGTTAGAATGTTATATTATTAATGCGTTGTATTATTATTATTATTATTATATTTATGACATAAAATATTATTATTATTATTCAATTAATTATAAGAAGAAAAAATTAATCAAATAATATTAAAGTAAAGTTGAATAGTGTATAACCAATTAATATTAGTTTTAAGTTAGCCATTTTAATGCGTTGTATTATTATTGTTATATTTATGACATAAAAATATTAATATTATTTTTTCAATTAATTATAAGACAAAAACAATTTTTTTTAATCAAATAATATTAGAGTTAAGTTGAATATAGTATAATCAATTATTATTAGTTTTAAGTTAGCCACTAATAAATATCATAACATATAACTTTACTTATCAATTAGAAATTGCATAATAACTACAAATCATTTAGTATCTAGAGTGTTGTTTGTTGAACAACATGACAACGGCACAAGGTATATTGGATGCTTTGCTAGCACATGTTAAACTGTGTTCGTGTGGTAAAACTGAAGCTCATTATCATATAGCAGTTGCTAAATCTTATATGCAGAATTATAATTTATCGGATGTAGAAATAACGAGTGGACTTTATAAAGGCGGTTTATGGTCTGTAGTAGCATTTGTTGGTGACGGGCCAGACACTTGTGTATGCGTCCTTTTTGAAGAGTCATTAAGAAAAGCGCGAGAGTGTTTGGAATGTGACAATTGGACTTTGTTTGCGGTTTTTTTTAAAACAAAATGAAATTTATTTTAGACTTTCAAGGTTTTAAAAACAAAGACAATTTGTTTATTGTTAAAGAATTGTCTATAATGTCAAAGAATGATGACAAAATTTATGAGTTACTTCTATTTAAACCACCATATAGTTTTCATCAATTTCCGAAAGTTTTACAAAAGCAAGTATTGTGGTTAGAAAATCAATGTCATGGTTTACCTTGGGAAAGTGAATTGAAACCTTACAACCAACTGAAGGATGTGTTTCGAGGTATGGCACTTAGTGGTACGATATTTGTTAAATGAACTGAAAAACAAAAATTTATTTCAAACTTATTATCAGATTTTAATGTTAAAATAGTTAATTTAGATTATTTGTATTGTCCTAATTTGAATGTATTGAAAAATCTCTTTTGGAATAATTTTATAAAAGAATGTAAATTCAATCATTCACAATATAATTGTGCTTATGTTAATGTTTGTGTTTTAAAACAATGGTTAAATTATGAAAAACTAGTTTTAGACAGATTAAATGCAGTAGATTTAGCAATAAAAGAAGTATATGATAAAGGTTATCATAATATACAAAATTGTTTAGTTCATTATTTGCCAAAACATTTTCTTATTAATCATTTTGAAAATATCGAGCATATATTTAATAGATTACCCAATCATTTGAAATGTGATCCCAAAATTTTAAACAATTTACCTTGTGAAAAACATAAAGTACAAGTTGAAACTGGTTTTTGTTTTAATGGTATCAAATCAAATATTTCATATAATCTCAAAAAGAAAGATTGTGTTTATTGTAAAACGTTATTGTCTTGATTTAGTTATTGTTAAAATTTTAAAAATTATATAAATGTTAACTAACTGAAACTTTTTTGTAATAAAAATAAATGTATGAAAATGTTTGTAAGTGAATTTATTTTACCGCTTTATAATCGAGGATAACAATATAAGCTATTTATTACCTTAAAGTAGTGTTGAGACGTATAGTTCAAAATAGACAGAAGAAAAACAACTTGTGCGAAACAGATTTAGTGTGGGTGATAATGTTAGAATAAGTAGGTATCAAAAACCGTTGACAAAAAGTTATTTACCAGCTTGGAGTAACGAAATATATACAATTTGGATAATAGAACCAACAGTTCCAGTGACCTATAAACTAAAGGACGAATCTGGAGTTGAGATTAAAGGGGGATTCTATCAAGAGGAATTGAGTAAAACTAAAATTAGCAACATATTTCTTATCGATAAGATTGTGCGTCGAAAAGGAAATAAATTGTTAGTACGTTGGTTGGGTATGGACCGTACTAGAGATACCTGGATAAATAAAAAAGATAAATTATGAAGGTAATAAAACAAAACCAAAAAATGCGTATTATGAATTTCGATACATATTTCTCAAATGAAAATGAATATGATAATATGGAGCGACATGATCCGCTATTACCGAAATCCATCTGATGTCTTATTGTAGGACCATCGAACTGTGGAAAAACCAATCTCATGTTTAATTTAATATTTCATCCACGAGCACTTTTTTTGAAAATATTTATAATTTTCAAAGTCAATTAATCAATCCAAATATAAGTTTTTAAGTCGAGTGTTTTCCAAAATACCTGATGTTGGTTACTTTATTTTTACTGAAAATGACGACGTGCCTCATCCTAATGAGATTAAATCAAAATTACTCATGATATTCGATGATGTCATGTGTGAACGACCAAATAATATTCGAAACTATTTCACAATGGGTAGACACAATGACATTGATACATTTTATTTATGCCAAACATATAGTCGAATACCAAAACAATTGATACGTGATAATGATAATTTAGCTATTTTATTCAGAAAAGATGAAAGAAATTTACGTCATGTGTATAATGATCATGTCAACACAGATATGAAATTTGAAACTTTTAAAGAAATGTGTTCGATGGCCTGGTCTAAAAACCAAAACTCTTTTCTAGTTTTGGATAAAGAGAGACGTTTAAATAAAGGACGATATCTTATAATGTTTGATGAATTTATAACATTATAGTGTCAGTAGTAATCATGTCTTTGTCTAGTTCACTTGGTAAACGTGAAGAAATTGTTTTAGAAATAAAAGATTTAAGAAAACGAATTAAGGAAAAACATCGTGCACTAAAACGAGGTATTACGGATATGGAAGATCATATAGAGAAAAATATAAAACCCATAATGGAACCGTTGATAAAACCGATAAAAGAATATACTGAACAATTTCAACCGATAAAAGAATATAGCGAAAATTTAATGTATAAGCCTATAAAATGTTGGCGAGAGTTGAATGAGAAAACATTGTTGGCCACTATACATGAAAAACAAAAGCAGCAAGAAGAGAAAAAAACAAAAGCAACAAGAATAAAAATTAAAAAAGAGAAAAAAGAATTATGAAGCCAATGATAACGATGAGAGTTATAATTCTGACGATGGTTTTACGTTTGACGCCAGCGAAAGGGGAAAAAGAAAAAACGAAATGATAGGTGGGAATCGACTGAAAAGACGTCCTCCAACACCTGAAACACCAATGAGCGATGAAGATGCTAATATAAAAAGAATAAACACTGGAAATATGATTGAAAGTGAAATTCCTGTTGAAAGAAAACCTTTAGACCCCGAAATGTTGATGGATGTAAAAAGCAAATATTCTTCAGATACTAATATGGAGGAAGAACAAATGGATGTTAATGTCTATGAGTCACGACCCACCTTTAGTAAATATGTGAAATCACCTAAAGGCAGTCGTCAAGCCATAACATATATAAAGAACACATTTGAAGGCAAGTTGTCAACAGAACTTTTTTAAAATTTTATAAAGAAACCTAAACAAGTGGTTAATGTTTTCGGAGCGGGCATAGAAAATGATAAATGGATGGTTGGTGAAAAAAGAGTTAGAAATTGAGGGCGATGATTTGATTATCGATGGTGTTAGGTATGCTGGTACGCGTGGTATTTATGAATTATTATTCATGAGAATGCCTGTAGCATATATTTATACAGAAGATGATCTCATCAAATATCGAGATATTTTAATAGCAACGAATGCACACAGAATTAATTATTCGGCGATCGGTAAATTAAAATCAAACAAAAGTAATAAATACACGAAAATAATTTCAAAATTATTTCAGCCAAGAACCGCCGCACTCACATGAATTGGACGAGCGGAAGCGGCTTGATTTTGAAAGAATATGAAAACATAAAAGGTCATATATTTCTTTTAATGATCCAAATGAATCATGCGAGCGATTGAAAATACTAATTGCATCACAGTCGGCAGGAAATACGGGGCACAATATGAAATAATTTCCATAATTGAAGAAGTGAAGGAAGCAGGAATTATTATGATTAAAAATAAAAGTGATTTTTAAAAAAATATTAGTCATTTGTTTTCTATTAGTCCATGTATAAGCATCTCTAAAAATGAGCGTTGATAAATTTGGACGTCATTTGCATTCTTCCTATCGACAACACAATAGACGAGGACCTGCTGGAGTGGGGTTTAAAATGACTAAAAACGGTGACTATGACATGGAGAATAAACGGTTGACCCATTTGAACGAAGCGAAAGATGATGAAGATGCTGTTAATTTTAAAATGTTTAAAGAAAAATACCTAACATTAAAAACATATATCGATGGACACAAAAATTATATTCGTAATGAAGTAAATGTTATAAAAAAGTATCAGGAAATAATTTTGAATCAAAATAAAAAAATGGAAGCGAAAGAGGCTAGTGAAGGAGATAGTTTTTAAATAAATAAAACCTCTAAACCACAAATAACATTTTATTTAAACCTTATGTACATTTCGATTGCCCAGCAATCATCTTCAGAGGTATTTAAAAATTACAACTAACTTTAAACAACATAATACAACAAATATATAGGCTTAAACCGGCAACTACTTCGCCACGTCCCTTATTTAAAAAAACTAGTACGACCAATCACGTTGCAGTAAATTCCCCCTCTACAACTTGGTCCGGTCTTCCCCCTCTCGTGGTGAAGAGTTACCGTTACAACTATTTCAATTTTACTAAAAAACAATAATATTACTTATTAACAAAGTTATAACTATCTCCTAATTAATGAATATAACTGAGACTTAGGGATAGGCCCTTTATCACAATTTAATAAATTATTTTCGTCATATTTGTGAATGTACAAACTTTCAAAACTATTCAAAAGACCTTTTGAATTAACATTTCTCAATAATTTTAGATCATTTAATTCTAAAGTGTGTTTAGTGTTTAGAATATGTTCTGCAACACTAGATTTTTCAGGTCTTTGAATTTTTATTTGGCTAATATGTTCATTAAATCTGGTTAATATTTTCATTTTCGTTTGGCTAATATAAATTTTACTACATGAATTACAATTTATTTTATAAATCCCAGATTTATCTATCATCTTAATTTTATCTTTAGGGTTACCTAATACATTTTTTAAGCTATTTAAGCTTTTGTAAGCTACTTTTAAATTTACCTGTTTAAAAACTTTATCTAGACCTTTTGTTAAATCCATATCAAATGGTAGGCTAATGAATTTATTTTTAACATTTTCTTTTTGTGTTATTAAGGTAGTAGAATCGTTTCGAAACTTTTTTAATTTTTGTTTCCTCAATATATTAGCTATTATTTTAGGATCATATCCATTGAATTTTGCGATCTCTTTAATTCTGGCCAACTCACATTTAAATCTATTTTTATGCAATGGAATAGTAATTAATCTATTAACCATGGTGTTAAAAGCTGCTAATTTATGGGATTTGCAATGGTTAGAATCTACCGGGATATATCTATCATTATTTGTATGTTTCCTATATATATCAAATTCAATTTTATTATTATTTCTAAAACATAATACATCAAGAAACGGTAAACATTTATTATGCTCTATTTCAGAAGTAAATTTAACGTTTTTATGTTCATTGTTAATTAATGATAAGAAATGTTCTACGTTAAACTTTTTGGTATTAAAAATTGCGAAAACATCATCTACATATCTAATCCATACTCTAGGAAAATACGAGAGTTTGCTTCTTAATTCCTTTTCAAAATTTTTCATACAAAGTTCGGCTATGAAAGGTGATAAACTATTCCTCATAGCTGTACCATCTTTTTGTTGGTAAAACACATTGTTAAATGAAAAATAATTCTGAGTCATACAACATTTAGTTAATTTTACATATTCGTTAACTTCATTAATCTCTATTTTATTTTCAATTAAAAATTCTTTTAACAAAATTAATGTTTCAGCAACTGGTATGCTCGGGAATAGTGAACAAACTTCAAAGGATACAAATATTTCGTCTTCTGTCAGTTCAATATTTTTCAATTTATTTATAAACTCTCCTGTATTTTTTATTGAGCTGGTTTCTATATTAAATTTAAAATTTCCAATAACTTTATTTAACCATTTTGACAAAAGATAAGTTGGTAAGTCAATCCCCGAAACTATCGGTCTCATCAAATTACCTTCTTTGTGTATCTTTGGGAATCAATATAACCTAGGTATAACTGCATTTGAAACATTAAATTTATAAATTTCATTTTTTGGAATAACTAAATTACAACTTCTAATAATATTTACCGTTTCTTTTACAAATTTGTTTATTGGATTCTTTTTTAATTTCATGAACATTTCTTCTTTTAACAAATTAATAACTCGATTAACATAATCTTCTTTATTTAAAATCACAATAGTATTTCCCTTATCCGCTTTTAAAAAATAACAATTACAATTTCTTAAACTTTTGATCACTTCTAATTCTTGACTATTTCTGGTTCCATTGTTCTTCAATTTTATATTTTCAGCAATCTTCGTCTTGCAAACTTTCCTGACGTAGTTTTTATCTGTTTCGTTTAAAAACTTAATACCATTCTCAATATTACCTATTAGCTCCTCAATACCTTTCCCATTATTATTACGGAAGGAAAATGTCAATCCTTTAGTTAATATTTCCATTTCCGATTTTGTGAATACTATATTTGTTTCATTTTTGACCAAAATATTATTATTATATTGGTTAATAGGTTTATCTGATGTAGTTCTCATCAACATGCTTAATTTCTTTTCTATTTTTTCAACTTTTTTCAAATATTTATGTTCATTAACTACATAAACTTGTTTACAAAAAAGTGTCCCAATCTTCTTTATTTTCTTTTGCTATCTTTAAATGTAAATTATATAACTCCAATTCCACTGTATTTAATTTACCATAAAGGTATTTTATTTGTAAACTCAGTCATTTCTCCTTAGCAAATTGTAAAAGTTTCTTTGTTCTGTAATTTTTAACTTTTATATTAATTCCTTCAATAAATTTAGGAGTTAAATTCTTCTTTTTACATGTTTTAAGAAATTTTATATCCGCTAATATAAAATTAACTTGTAAATTTAATTTTTGGAATCTGTTATACTCACTTGACCGAGAAGTCATATTTATAACTATATGAAGCAACCGTGGCGTAATGTTTATTTTTAAATAAATAAAATCTCTAAACCACAAATAACATTTTATTTAAACCTTATGTACATTTCGATCGCCCAGCAATCATCTTCAGAGGTATTTAAAAAATACAACTAACTTTAAACAACATAATACAACAAATATATAGGCTTAAACCGGCAACTACTTCGCCACGCTCCTTATTTAAAAAAACTAGTACGACCAATCACGTTGCAGTAAATTCCCCCTACAGAAATAATTCGATATTTTGAAACATCGACAGATAATGCACCTATTTTCTGCAATTACACAAATAAACAAAATTTAAATTCGCACAATTGTGGTCATTTGTGTTTAGCGCTTTTAACGAATAACATCTAAATAACCAATATGCTCTGTTTAAGCAACAAAGGCCTAAACATCTCATGTTTACATGACATATTTCCGCTATAGATTTGACCAATGAATAATGGGAAATAGGTTTAATTGATTTTATGTCTTACAACACTATACCAAATATTGGAACAGATATTAATGATAAATTTTACTATGGCAATAATAAAGTCATACAATTGCCTGAGGGATCTTACGAGATAGATAATATAAATTTCGTACTTGAAAGATGTCATTCATGAAGAAAACAAAAATATTAAGTTCGAACTAAGTGGGAATATTAATACATTAAAAACGAAAATATTTTGTTCGAAAACAATTAGATTTGACAAAGCGCACAGCATCGGTCCATTACTGGGATTTAAAGCAGAAGAATTGCGAGCATATACTTGGCACATTTCCGAAAATACTGTAAACATTAACAAAGTGGACGGTATACGAATAGTATGTAATATTGCAAGAGGATCATATAGGAATGGTATTGAAGGACATATTATTCACGAATTTTATCCAGCCGTTGAACCTGGTAATAAAATTATTGAAAAACCTGTCACAGTAATTTATCTACCTCTAAGCTTAACAGGTCTACTTCATAATATTACAGTACGTCTCGAAGATCAGGACGGACAACTAATAAATTTGCAAGAAGAATATATAACACTTAGACTTCATTTGCGCTGAAGTGTTACATAATCATGTTCTTAGTTTTGAATAATAATACAAATTTCGAAAATTTTATTACACCAGTAGGTCGACGACAGTTGACAGAACACAAGCTGACAAGGAGGAACAAAGAATTTTTGGAATCTTTAGGGTATAGTGTGAATAAAAAATATGTTGCGAGTAGATGATAAAACTATTTTTGATGAAACTATTGTCGATTTAGAATATCACTCACATCTACCATACGCACAAACAACATACGGTGAGAATGACGAGATTCGCATTCCAGTACATCAACATAATGTGTACACTTTGCCTTCTAAAAGTTACATTTATATAGAGGGAGAATTTAAAGCAATAAAAGCGACAGACAATAGTGAAAGTGATGAAATCGAACTTATCAGCAATGGAATGTCATTTCTTTTTGATGAAATTCGCTATGAAATTTGTGGAACAGAAATTGATCTAGTGTAAAATGTTGGAATATCGACAACAATAAAAAACCTCTTAACCCACACTGAAGATGAAAACAATTATTTATTAAATGCTGGGTGGACAATAAATATGGAATCTTTAAAGTGTAAGCAAAATTTTTCGTTTTGTATTCCTTTACAAATGCTACTTGGATTCGGGGACGACTATGTTCACATATTATTAAATGTTAAACAAGAAATAATATTACTCAGGAGTTCAAACAATTTCAATTCGATTATAACAAAAGACGCTAATAATAAAATAGAATTGAAAACTATTAAGATATTTTGGAAAATCCCATATATTCGAGTGGCCGATGATTATAATCTATCAGTACTAAGAATCACCGATAAGGACCAACCAATTCACTAGGATTTAGTCGTTGGACGCTTAACGATAATCCTTCATTAGCTGTTTCGAAAAACTCAACTTGGACTGTGAAGACAGCATCAAATAGTGAGAAACCTCGCTACGTTATTATCGCATTCCAAACTGATAGGAGAAATGTGAACAATGAAAATGCTGGACACTTTGATTTCTGTGATATTAATAATATTAAACTGTATCTAATCTCACAATATTATCCATACGATAATTTTAATGGAAACAGAGCAATTATATACGACTTTCTTACAAAATTTCAGTCATCACATTATCACGGTAGCAGCAAAAGACCTGCTATTGATTTTGAAACTTTTTTCGCAAAAACCCCATTATTTGTTATCGACTGTTCTCGACAAAATGAAACAATAAAAACCGGTACTATTGATGTGCGCATAGAAATTGAATCAAATGTCAACATACCTGAAAAAACAGCTGCTTATTGTCTCATCATCCAGGATGCACTTGTTTAATACACACCTTTATCTGGTCTTGTACGTAAAATATTTTAATGTAATGTAGGCAGAAGAATAATACATTTTTTGTTTAAATTCAGTGTACACTTTATTGATCTTTAATTCACATTTCATCTGTAATTTTAAATAATGGTTGAAAAGTACGCAAAAATCACATATAAGAACGACTATTAGGAAGGAGAAAATCGAGAATTGAGCGGTGGAGGGGATACAACGGATAATATAAATAGATACGATAACACAAGATGCAGAGTTCACACGTACGAAGGAAGTGGAGAGTTGCACCTAGTCTGCAAATAGATAGTATATATTCAAGAAAATTATTTTAGTTTATAATATAGGAGATATTTTTGGATACCCGAGATACCCGAGATACAGTACACCTAGAAGCAGGCTGGAATCGTTCAACAACACCAGATTTTTATACTCCCGCCCTATGATTGGCAATTAGCAGAAGCCGGTTTTTTCTTTGACTCTCCACCTGATGCCGTTATATGCTTATACTGTGGTGGTGGTTTAAAAGATTGGGAAGCACATGAATTTCCATGGATTGAACATGGTGGGTGGTTTCCGAGGTGCGGTTATTTGAAATTAGTAAAGGGTGAGGATTTTGGGGCACGATGTTATGCTTTGCGTTACTTATACCCAATACCAATACCCCGCAAAGAAGAGGAAACAGGGATAAGCAACGCCTTTATTGTACAAGGATAATGTAACATATTGTTATACTGTTATGTAACACTTTATGTTCATACAAATATTTTTGTAATTCTTTAGTAAATAGCTATTGACGGACTGTGGTATTGAAAGTTTATTAATATCCTAAGTAACATTTAAATATATTTGTTCAACACACAATTGGTATAATGTGGAAAAAAACTCAAGGTTTAATCGGAAATAAATGATTTGAACAACTCATTTTTTAACTATATATTTACTCTATAAACAATTGAAAATGGTTAACAAATAATATTTAATAATTACAAAGCATTAGTTATTTTTAATAGTTAACAAATAATATTTATTCATTACAAAGAATTAGTTATTTTTTAAAGAAAAATAGCCTTGTGCCAAAGTATTAATTCCATTCACACATATCCATATTATCTTATCATCATCACCACTGAGAGCTAATTTATTTACAGTTATTGTCTGTACAATATGTTTTTTTATTTGAATGATTTAATATCCCTTCTGGTTTTAGTAAAAACATTTAAGCATTTTTTATAATGTTCAAAATTTATATTCGTAAGTTCTGCTTTTGTTATGCCTTTAGCTTTGTTTTCAATACTATTCACAGTTTTGAAAGTATATAATTTAGCTCTTAGTCCAACAAATTCTGACAACCCAACACCTTTGCATTCGTCTTTAAAGCAATCTAATGTTTTTGCATTATCTGTAAAATAACCTATATTAGTGTGAGGAAGTTCTGACATATCAAAATGTCTTCCCACCTCTTAATTTTCCTTAATATCTTTATAAAAATTTTCAGTAGAAACTTTATAAAATAAACTGTCTGTATCCATATAAAGAAGCTGAATTTTAGAGTTATACAATTCTTTCATAACATCATAATACATTTCATACATACGTCTTTTACTTATTTCCAAAACCGTAAACCCTATATATATTGGTTTGTTAAAATAGATGGATTCTTTTTCTGATTCAATTGCACGCAAAGATTCATCATAAATTATTCGATTTCAGAACATAGGTTTTCCAATTAAATAATTTAATTTTTTTCTGAAGTCACAAGTTTCAATTTTTTTCATTTCCTTATATTTTCAATAGTTTAACAAACATGGCATTAAATACAAATTTATAAAAATCTTTTTCAAATTCATTTTTTAGCATTTTGTCTCTTTTTCGTGGTGAATAAAACATATGGCGATAACCAAGCACTTTGTCTGAATTGCATAATTCTATTAATTTTTGTAAGTACTAAACCATGTCGCATTGCTTGTTTTAAATTAACATAATGACAGACGTAATTTTGTTTACCTTCGAAAGTAGTTAACAATTTTGGTTGTTTACTGCCTGGCGGACATTTCTTTTGTGATAAAAATTGCAACTCATTATCACAACTATGCAAGTTTTGTGGATACATAATATCAACTTCTAAAATATAACCTATGGGAGAATCGTCCTCTATAGACAGAACATCAAAAGCCTTTATTTTTTTAACTGACGTCCATTTAAACGAATCATAAGGTATGAATCTGGTCATGCTCCACCCATATAAATTTGTAGCATCGATATAAGCTAAACAAGAGGAAGGTTGGTCTATATCAAATTCATCTTCCAATAGATAATTACTAGCTTCTGCATGTCTCGTTACGCATGCAGTTATTCCACCTCTGATACCATTTTCTATGAATAGATATTTATCATATTCGTCAAATATTTCTAATTCAATTTTAGTAAATTTTAACATAGCATCAAATGTCAAACCAGAAAGTGTAAAATAATAAGCAGAGTCCAATCCATAATTGGATATAGACAAGTCTCTAAAATTTTCAAAAATATCACCTAACAATAATACATCTATTTTAAGGTAAAGATTGCTATATCTCCCCTAAATTTCTACATTCAAAATGATTCCACACATCTTGCGCATATTTGTATTCAGCATCTGTGATATGACTAGATTATAGATTGTTATAAAAATCATTTTTTTGTTGGCAACTCAGTATCTTTTAATTTGTCCAACAATCTGTATAATTATAAGGATAAACACCTTTTCTTGTTATAAACGGTAAATCATTTACAGAAAAATGTTTATACGTATGTTTGAAGTTGTCTTTAGGCAAATTATTTGCTAATTTACTAAGACTTGTACTGATAAATTAATAGGTGTCTATAAATCGTAATGCAATGCCATTAGTTGCATTTTTTGAAAATGTTATATATTTTTCATTAGTGTTTGGTATTACATGAATTTCGTTTGAGTCACAACCTAATTGTCAACAATAAAATGGCTATCATAATTTGAACTCCCATGAATAAATATAGGTAACATTTTTTGATTTTGTCGTAATAAATTACAATTATTACATAAAACAGACCTAAATTTACCAGTAATGTGACAATAGTCTCTTACTTCTGGCTTAGTCATAGTAAATTCATCGTTACAAGACTCACATTTAGTAGTTGTTTTAAATTTATGTTTTTCATCTTTGTTTAATTTCCTCATTGGAATATTTATTTTATAAATTTCACCAATAATATTTTCAAGTGATATGAGATATGACATGAAATTTTTGGCTGCATCTAAACCCTGATATATATATGGATCTGTGGGCAATTTTTCTAAAATGCCTGACGGTAAAGACGATGCATATTCATCAAGAACTAAATATACACCAAATGACATTGGCTCGTGAATATCATTAAGTACTACACGGTTACTAATCTGTTCATTTATTGGCTTCAACAAACATTCAAAATCTGCGTACACGGTGAAAGGTACTCTAAATTTATAATGGAAATTTTTGAATTTCAAAATATTATTTCCTTCTGTAGTCATTTTCACTTTTACTGCTTTTGTATTTTTACATGCTTTTAAATGATCTGATAAGAGTGAGTCCTTATTTTTACCGCTATAATGTGTTAAACATCTTCTACAAAAAACTAATTTACCCTTATGTTTATTTAGTTGATTGTTTAATAATCTTGAAAAATGTTTAATATAAGAATAATGTGCATGGTCCGACTGGTTTGTCAACATCAATAAATCATAATGTTTTATCTTAATAGTTTTACTAGTTCTAAATGGATACACTTCATTATCTTTATTTAAACCATATACATTAATACTTATACCTGAATTATTTTTTTCAAATTTACTAATCTGCTTTAAATGTGTTGGAAAGTCAATACCTTGTAAATTAAACATATCCATAATTTTAAAATATCTCTTGTTAATTAAACTAAGATGATCTACATCAGTTTTTATATGTGGAACGAGAAGTGACCACAAAAAACATTTATCGTCATGGAATGTTCAGGATTAATTACAGCATTCTTATTTTGTATACATTTTGGTAAAGGTATGAATGAACTTCCAACTAACGGATTGTATCTACTAAAACGAATTATAATTCCATCAATTGTATCCAAAGACCAACCACTTCCTTTACCCAAATATTCCGACTCTTCGGTGCATAATTTTCTAAATAAAACATCTAAAATATCTGAAAAATCTGAATCTTTGGAAACACTAGTATTTTTTGTTTTAAAATAACGCAATTGCTTTTCTTGGGTTAAACATTTTACATAAGAAGCTTCTACAAGTATATTAAATTTTACCATATTGTAAGTGGATAATAAATCCATAATTAGTCGTATCATGTTTTGTTTAGTACGTCTCAACAACAAACACACATCTCTAACAGTTGACGTACTTTCTAAGTAAAATATTTTTAATCTGCCTCTAAAGGCGTGATTCCTTTCTAAAAATTCATCATCCTTTTCGATATCATCATCACTATCAACATCCATTTGTTCAACGGAGCTTTCGTCCATTATTATAATTTGTTTTAAAAAAGAAGGACTATTTAGTTAACTGAAACAATAAAACAATTTTCTATAAATTTCAAAACGTACATTTTTTATTTTTTTTAAAATCTCATCTACAACACATATATAATTATTAGTATTTAACAACATTCAAAAACCAAACACTAATTTAAAAAATTGTTTTTTTCAGTTGAAATAACATCATGAGTAACATTTTTTATTTTACTTACTCTATCAGCAACATTGCGTATTATTTTATTTGATAAATTAAAATATCATCATTAGAATTATTAACAACAAAATAAGCCTTTTTGCTAACTTGTGTCCAATACTGCTTTTCACTTATACATTTTTTCATATCCTTACAATCCATAATTTCTATTTTAATTAAATGTGATCCCACCTCACCAGGAGTGATCATTCTTCTTTTTTTATTATCTTTAGTAATCTGAACAGTTTGTTCAATAACAGCAGAAGCTCATTTTTAGTCACATTAAAATATTTATCTAAATCATCATCTTCTTCATCATCATCAGATGACGATGATGAATTATTTACAATTTCATCAGAACTATGTACTCGTTTTCTTTAATTTTATTCATTACAGGATTTATACTGTAACATATAATGTTATTTTATACTATAAAATACAAAAACAACAATAATAATAATATACTTAATACAATTTACATTTATTTCCTATCACTAGATTCAAACCCTAAATCTTCTATGTGAACAATTTCTACTAATTTTGGATAAGCACAAACCTCAGAAATCAACTGAGCAATTTTATTGCCCTTTCTAACAAAAAAAATCATTATTTGAAAGATTAAATAACAACACCTTTACATTTCTTGTATATTCCATAACTGAAAATAATAAAAAACTATATTAAAAAGTATATATATGTATGTTTATCGTACACAATTCATCATCAACAGATGATGAATTATTTACAATTTCATTAGAACTATGTATTCGTTTTCTTTGAATTTTATTCATTACAGAATTTATAAAAGTCATTGCTTTTTTTAAAGTTTCAATTGGAAAAGTACTTGTACTTTTATTAAATTCTTCTCTCCCAAAAATTGTAAGAAACTCATCATATGTTTATTCTTTATCTAAATATTTATCAAGATTTTTCTGTGAGAATACATTGCTAATTAAATATGATTTAGCTGCTAAATAAAACGTTTTTATTTCACAAAATAATTTTAGCGGTTCACTATCTTGCACAGAGTATGTAATGTGTTTGCACATAACAACCATTTGTTGGCTGTTGTCAAACCAGCATCAAACAATGTTGATAATACATCAAATAATGGGTTTTTATTATTACCTTTACTACTACGATTAAAGACCATACTAGGTCCTGGTTAGTTATTCTCCATTAAGCCTTCTGTTTTAAATAATTGATTTTGTGTTTGATTTTGTTGTGACACAACTATAAAATACAAAAAGCAATAATAATATACTTAAAACAATTTACATTTATTTTGTACCAATAGATCCAAACCCTGATTTTCCCCTCTTTGTTTCTTCTAAGTGAACAATTTCTACTAATTTTGGGATAAACACAAATCTCGCAAATCAACTGAGCAATTTTATCGCCCTTTCTAACAAAAAATCATTATTTGAAAAATTAAATAACAACACCTTTACATTCCCTGTATAATCCTTATCAATCACCCCTGCCCCTACATGAATGAAATAATCAAAAGCTAACCCCGATCTCGGGGCAATACGACCAGATGTATTATTAGGAAAAGAAATTGCTAAATCTGTTTTCACTAAACTGTTACCAAATTAAGGAACAACATATTCATAAGCACTTTTTAAATCAAAACCTGCAGATAATTCACTGCCCTTTTCGGGTGCATTTGCATTTTCAGTTAATTTTACAAATCCCAATTCCATAACTGAAAATAATAAAAACTATATTAAAAATTATATATATGTATGTTTATCGTAAATACCAAGAATTGTAATTAATAAATACAATTTACCTGTAAATTCTGTCCTTCTATCAAAAGAAATAAACCCAAAGTCTTAACACAGAGATGTATTCAACTGCGATGTAGAGAGAATAGTGAATAGAAACGTTTATAAAGAGAACTGTAGGCTACACATGCGCGCACAGTATAATCAAAGTTAAAAGTGAAAGGTTATTTGTTAAACACTTGACGTTCTAATTGAGGCCACATACAGCATAAAAAATTCAACACGCGCTGGATTGTTTGTTAAACGCATGGCTATCCTTATTGGGATCACGTAGAAGACAAACAATCAGCACGTGTTGTATTGTTTTCCATATTAAGGTTACACCAAGGGCATATTAATGCGTGTTGTATACTAATCAAAGACCGATTTAAACTTTTATCGGCTGACCTTATTGAGTTATCGACTGACCTTATTGAGATTACACCAAGAGCATTCAACACGTGCAATATTCTAAACATTTTAGCGTCTACCATAGTAATTGCCGATTCGTATTTCTGTATTCAATTTAACTTAAAGTAATTATTATTTTAATTGTAAGACTAAACTTTTTAACTTGTTTGAAATATTAGCGTTGTTAGAGTATTTACTACATTCAACGTCAAAAACATCTAACTCATTTACCTGTGCTTTAACTACGGTGTTTAAAAATTCACTGTAGCCTAAAATAGTGTTATTCTTGAAAAAATATAATAATCCATCTGTAAATCTAAAAACGGACTCCATATTACCAGGTAAGAATTAAAATGTAACACAAATTAACCCATAACTCTTAATTGAAAATTACATTCATCTAATAACATATAATAGTTTGTATTAAAGAAAATAAATGTATTTCTTTTATATCTGTTTACGACCCCATTTATAATCGTTGAAGATCTGCCTCCTAAAATTGAAATATGTTTTGGATAACCACTTACAAGTTTTAAAGACGGAAAAATCTAACATAAAAATATATTGATCGGCAAAAAAGACAATTTGCTCAGTTGGTCTCTGATAAATAAAATCAAATTTTGTAAAATTTTCTGGTAAAACATTAACCAGTCTACAATTAGTTGTGCTTTGTTAATAACTGTCTTATCTTGTAAATTTACCGACCAAAACCATTTTTCATACAAAAATATATAACTGATGATTGATAACTAGAAAAGTTTTTAAATTCTTCAAATCACACAAATTCGGTGTATAATCTTCTTTATCTTGTTTTACACGTTCTGTAACAGATTTTGCAAGTCTTGGTGTTGTTGATATGGTGTCTTTAGGTCCATATAAGGTCTGTATTGCTAAAATGTCTTCCGCCGACAGATCATCATTCATTTTCTGATAATATGGATACATTACTGAGGTCGGATCGTTTGAGTGGCTTATACCCAGAGTATGACCTATTTCGTGAATTAAGACACTTAATAAAAACATTTTACCTTGATCACATTTTAAAATGTCTCTTTTTAAACACCATAATTCATCACTGTCAATGTGATTTTCACGTGTGCTTTGATTAACATTGGGGATGAAATGCATGTGCCAAAACACCACCTTCATCGTCAAATGTATTTGTACAAAAAATCGATGATCATTGAAGTTTATGCATACCATTTTTATAGGAAATTAATATATCAGCGTTCGATCTGTCATTTACAAAAACCAAAGCTGTATGCTTTTCCCAAATTTTAAACGCTTCTTTCGCTAATTCTTATACCTGTGCGTTGCTACAACAAAATACTATTTTAATACTTTCTTATGCCACTTTTCAGAAGATAACCGAAAAGGATAAATTGTGTCTTTAAGACCACATCTAGGTATTCGCATAAATTGTAAATTTTCATTAGTTTTTTTATCACTTATCGTTAAATTTTAATACTCTTGAAATAATAAAATTGCGTCAGATACTAATGTCAAATTTATATTTGAAATATCAGTGCTATTAGATATATTCAAATAACCAAACTCGTTTGAATAATTTAGAACAAAATCAAGAATTTCTCCTTTACATCGTTTTACTATTTCACTTTCACCTGAACATGTATTCAAATCAAACAGATCTTTTATTGCATAGTTTTTCACAATTAAAACAGTCACAAAAATTACCAACGTACATAACATATTAGTAAATAGCATTGTATCCAATGTTAATATATTGTTACCCCAGCGCATCACGCAAAAAACTGACACACATGTGAAAAATCAGTTTCAGCCATTTTGAAATTTAGATTTTGAAAGAGACACACTTAAGCGTTATAATCGATCTTATACGTCATAATATACATAGCAGCCATTTTGAAACAGTGCTGATTATCTTGAAAAATAGGTTAATCTCATGTAAAGGTGACGAAAATCAGAGGTCATCTTAAAACAATACAATTATCTGTTGCAAACGTCACACCAGCCATCTTGAACGACGCAGTTCTCCCACTGGTTCCCCCACAGTTCTCCCACTCGTTTCCCCCACCACACCACGCCATTCTCTTCACTCTCCTCCGTACGCACTCCCCTCCTTTTAAACCAAGCCCTTCCCCTACCACGCCCTTCCCCCACCACGCTTCCCCCCACCACGCCCTTCCCTCACCACGTCCTTTCCCACCACGCCCTTCCCCCAGCATGCCCTTCCCCCATTACGCCCTTCCCCCACCACGCCCTTCCCCCACCACGCCCTTCCCCCACCACGCCCTTCCCCCACCACGCTATTCCCCACCACGCCCTTCCTTCACCACGCCCTTCCCCCACCACGCCTTTCCCCCCACCACTGGCCACGCCCCTCGCGATGATCTTATCTAAGTCACGCCCTTCGTGGTACCCGCAACCCTATACTACTGCCTTGACTATTATATCTGTTTTATTTATTTCCAAGTTCAACACGTTTTATTTCTTCTGTTTTTTTCTATGCTATCCTGTAATAATTTTGTTTACAGGAGTTTCAATGATTTAATTCAGTGTGTGAGGTGAGGCAATTAAGTCCCTCATTGTCTGGACGGCTGACTGACTCTTCAGCATTTTGATGATCGATTGGCGAGTACAGTATTTTGACGGGATATTGTCACATGGAGTCTCTGCCCGGGAAGTGGTGTATTAAAAATGTAGTGTTGTGGCGTTTTTTAACAGCTGATCCCAAAATGGACCCAATACCACAGTGATCAATATTATTATTTAAATATAAATTACTATATAAACCAATATGGATTAAACTCTTATGTATATTTTGATGGCCATTGCTTTATTATGAGTGTGTTAAATGATATGTAAAGTAACCAAAATTGATTACATACATAGCGTTAGTAAGTCATATAAGGAGTAGATAATTTCAGAAGTGAACGAATTATTTACAGGTTTACCGACCTAAAATACAAAATTGTTTTTTTTTATTATAGTTTTACTATTATTTAAACTCTTATTAGTCCCTACACTGTTCGTCGTTGGATACTTCTTTCCAAACGACTTTCCATTGTTCTATTTTTTAAATTTTAAAAAGTAATTTTAAGAAATAAAAGATGGTATTTTATATTTTCACCTACATTTAGCACGCAACTTAAATAAAATAATTTTAAATAACTAGATCAGTCTGATAACTTTAACAAACAATTTAGTATACAACATCAAGAGCACAGTGGTACAATATATTACAAAAATATAGGTGGAAAAACCCCAAAACCACAAAAATTAATCAAAAATAACTAAATTCAGTTACCTAAGATTGTTCACCAATATTTTTGTAATAAACAATTCAGTAATGAAATAATGCAATAAAACTGTTAAGTGTAAACAAATATCCATTGAAGGCAATGATATGAATTAGATTATAAAATAATTATATATTTTTGTACATCAAATATTTTTGCTCGTGTACAAATAATGGTGTTAGGAATATATTAGGTTGCCGCATTTTAATATATTACTACCCATAATAAACGTTAAAAAGTAATTAAAGTGTAACAATAATCATTGGTGCGGAATCGTAAATAAGAACGAACAGAATGCTTATAAATAATCCGTCTTATAAACTCTATACTATAAGTTACAATATGTCGACTTGATATACATATTCCTATTAAAAAGAAATCATGCAAATATTTTATTCAATAACTCATAATAAAATAATAATTGTAGAAGGGAGATGTCTACTATTCGGATAAAGGTGAATCCCCTTCAATATACCAGGATTTAGATTTTACTGTTTCTTCAGATTTAGAGAGAGGTTTCACAATTGTAAATATTAATACTTTGAACTATGCTATAAATTGCATTTAAATGCTACATTGTTTACACGAAAATGTAATACAAAGGTATGTATTGTGTTGATGATATTTACCGAAGTTGATGAAAATTTGGGATATCTATAACCAAGTCTGAGTGTTAGATGTACTGCAAGAGTTAAATTAATTTGATATTCACCTAGCAAGATGGGGCTTACGACAAGAAAGTAAGGTGAATTTACGTTAGCTCATTGAACAAGTCGCTCAACAGGGAGTCGTTTTAAATCTAGTCTGAAAAAATATGAATTACCTCTAGTTTAAAGCCGATTACCAGTATGACTAATATATCCTACGAATGATTATAAATGCTGGTATATTATATATAAGATATTTAACATCACTTGCGCAAAGTTACCTACCCGAAGAGACCAACTCTATCTGAGTCATATAGAGATGTCTACGCTTTGCAACTGCAATTTATCAGGATAAATTATCATTATATAGGGCGGAAAATCTGTCATATCATAGAAAACCACACATATTCATAATTGGTTAAAGTTTTGCCTTGTTAATGAAGTCGATTAAATCTAACGAAAAACCCTAATCTTGTGGCCACACAATAGAGATGAATCCTGGAATATTTTTAATTTAAATTCCCAATTTAGGCAATGGTTAAAAGAAGAGGTAAATTAATCAATTCAGAGGAATATACTAGATGCAAAGTTTGTTAACGCAATACAATTAGGGATTATTGATATTATAGGGTGCCTTTCCAGGTAAACGAGATAAATTGAATGGTTATTTTTAAATACAAATAACTTGATAAATAGATACAACAAATTATTATATCACTTAAAATCAGATAACAAATTTAATATAAAAATACGTTTGAATTCATAAGATATGGGTATATTTTTATTATACTTATATAGTTTTCTTTTCATGAAAATGTATGTATTGATACTAGCGATAAATCTATTAAAGTGCTTGGGAATACAACGGTTTTCTGTGTATAGTGTATTTACGTCATGTGTTTTCATTGCTCTGCTTAAAAACTTCTAAACTTTATGCTAGATATGCTTAGAACAAGATTCTATTTTCCCTCGAAATGATTCTTGATCCGTAATGTTTGCATTAAATAGGTGCATAATCATGTTTTACGCAGTTTTCAGGAACTTAAAGTTGCAGTATCAAATACAGATGGTCTTATTTTACTACAATACTTTGCTCCGCCTTTTTAAGAATTGGGATTTTAATAATTAGACAAATTCGTTTTTTAAACAATAAACATTTATTTCATTAGTTTCAATATTAACTGAATAAAAAAACTTGATATTTTTAAGTCATCTACAGAAAAGATGGAACCGTAGTTGGCCTTTATATAATAACTGCATGACTACTCGAAGATAAACGTTTAAAATCCTTTACCATCTCAGGTCTCCTTGAAAGACAAAACATAACATTACAACTCTACAACTTACATAGTATCCCTACACTCTACAACTTTCATTCTACGTGAAACGGGTTAAGAATGTCTTGTTTCAATTCAATAAAAAATTAAAATAATCTTAATTTATGAAATAATTTTAAATAAATTTTCAAGCCATGAATATTGACCAATAAGTCTATGATCCTAAAATAAATTGTAATTGTACAAAAATCATGACTTCGGGAGTGTTTTCTGTGCTACGAAAAAATCAGGTTTCTACAATATTTAAAATAAACAGTTAAGACAACAAAAAACGGCAAAATCCAAGTCAGGCAAGCAAATCGATAGTGGGGGAATAGAGACGATAACTAACGCTGGGCGTTTTGCGCTTTCTCGTAATTAGGCCACTGACCAGAAATGTCATAGTTTTCTGTTAAACTAGCAAAATTACCAAAATGGACTTCTAGAGCATAAATTCGAGGCTGCGGTGTGCGGGAGTAATGTAGTATGTCTTAATTTATGTCTAGTGAAAACTAGACATCGAAATATGAAAAATCACGGTTAAATTTTCATCTGTCAAGAAACTGGCTTCGCCGAATTTGTCCGTTCTTGCTTCCTGGATGAACCAAATTCCAGGCGAGAAGAACTACCAGTCTGGAAGCGTAAAGTCATCTCCTTGGACCTTGGGACGTATCTTGGAATGTGCGAGAATTGGGCAAGTCATGATTTCTATACAAATTTAGTAATAAAATTAAATTTGATTTTGAAATACGTTCAAAGATTCAATAATTCAAAGAAATGCTTTAAATGTGTAAAATTATAAATAATGGTTTTATTTCCTTGAAAATTAAATTGGTAATTAAAAAATTATTTAGTTATAAAAATGGTTATGTAAAAATGTTCAAATGTTTGCAAATAAGAGAAATAGTAAAGTATATGGGAAAAGATAGAAGGAAGATTAGGCATAGTTATAAAATAAATTCATTCATACTATCTAAGGAAATGCAGTAAAGTTTGTTACAACCAGTAGTTAATTAAACTGGGAAAAAATATTTATCAATATTTAACTTGTAGAAAAATATAAACAATTTCTCAAAGAGAAATTATTAAACAAAGTCAATCACTAACTATTTAGTATTTTTAAATGAGTGATAAAATTTGAAATTTAGTTTTAATTAAAATATTGCAAATTATATATATATATATATATATATATATATATATATATATATATATATATATATATAAATTTATAAGCTTGTAAATCAATGATTTCTATAGCAGTAGAATTAGTAACAAATTTCGTTTAAATAATACAATATGTAAATTTAATGAATGTCATTTAACTGCTGGCACAAAATAAGATCATAAATTAAATTTGAAATTTATAATAATTGAAATAAACTTAACCAACCTCCCTGCAATAAATAGCCAAATAATTTTAGTTTATTAAAGGAAAATTTAATTTATGTTTCGTTAGCTAAGGACTTTAAGATTTTATTTCAGAATTTTATTTTTTAAGAATTTAGTTCAGTTACAAATTTCTTTATTATTAAATTCAGCTTCCAACAACATCCGAAAGAGTAGTTTTCATTGAATTTATCATGTGTACAAAAATAACAAATTTAATTATTTCCCAACTAGTAAATCATAATAGTAAATTCATAAAATCAATACAATTATTAAATTCCAGCCTATTAGAGTCAGTCATATTTATTTAATAATAAATAGCTAGAAATCAATGTGCAAGTTAAAGATAATCCAGCAACCCATCCAGAGAAATTAATTAAATTAAATTATAAATTATGAATTAGCTTAAGGACTAATTGGTTTTACTTTAAAGCCCAGGAGTTGATACTCAAACAGGTTTTACCATATGAAACACAGGACCTCCTTTAGGAGCATATGGTAAGACTCTATCTTGCACGGACTTCACTAAAGCAGGAGCATGGTGGAGAGTTGTCTTCAAAGCATGGTAAGGCAAATTTATGATGTGATAAATATTATGTGTTTTCAGCTGACATAAATTAGACCATATGACAGATCACTGACCTTAAAATGACTTTAAATACACTTTATAGACAACGTTCCCAGGGTATACTTATTAGATGGGATTTTAAATACTTGCTCATGTAACTAGCAGGTAGACAACTTTCGACAGGTTGATGGTTGCCGGGGTAATGCACTGTTGCTGCACAAACTACAACTTACATACAAGTCATACACTCTACAACTTACATAGTATGCCTACACACTACAACTTACATTCTAAACCTAAACACTACAACTTAAAATTAATAATACATTCTACAACATACATACTAAGGCTAAACTCTACAACTTACATACTATGCCTACATACTACAACTTACATACTAGTCATACTCTATTTTTACATACTACGCCTACACACTACCACTTACATACTAGTCATAACCTCTACAACTTACACACTAGTCTTAAACTCTACAACTTACAAACTACGCCTACACACTACCACTTACATACTAGTCATAACCTCTACAACCTACATACTACGCCTACACACTACAACTTACATTCTAAACCTAAACACTACATCTTAAATATTATTAATACATTCCACAACATACATACTAAGGCTACACTCTACAACTTACAGACTATGCCTACATACTACAACTTACATAATAGTCATAAACTCTATTTTTACATACTACGCCTACACACTACCACTTACATACTAGTCATAACCTTTACCACTTACATACTAGGCTTACACTCTACAACTTACATACTAGTCTTATACTCTACAACTTACTTATTAAGGCTACACTCTACAACCTACATACTATGGCTACATACTACAACTTACATACTAGTCATACACTCTATTTTTACATACTACGCCTACACACTACAACTTACATTCTAAACCTAAACACTACAATTTACATATTATTAATACATTCCACAACATACATACTAAGGCTACACTCTACAACTTACAGACTATGCCTAAATACTACAACTTACATAATAGTCATAAACTCTATTTTTACATACTACGCCTACACACTACCACTTACATACTAGTCATAACCTTTACCACTTACATACTAGGCTTACACTCTACAACTTACATACTAGTCTTATACTCTACAACTTACTTATTAAGGCTACACTCTACAACCTACATACTATGGCTACATACTACAACTTACATACTAGCCCTACACCCTACAACTTACATACTAGCCCTACACACTACAACCTATTTACTAGCACTACACACTACAACTTATATACTTGTCCAACACACTACAACTTATATACTAGACCTACACATTACAATCTATATACTAGCACTACACACTACAAACTATAAACTAGCACTACACACTACACATATATACTAGTCCTACACACTATAACTTATATACTAGCACTACACACTACAACTTATATACTACTCCTACACGCTACAACTTATATACTAGTCCTACACACTATAACTTAAATACTAGCACTAACCACTACACTTATATACTAGTCCTACCCACTACAATATATGTAGTACTACTATATATAAATATATATATATATATATATATATATATATATTAGCACTACCCACTACAATCTATTTAGTAGCACTACCCACTTCAATCTATACACTAGCGCTACACACAATCTATATACTAGTCCTATACATTATACTATATACATTACAACCTAAATACTAGTCCTACACACTACAACTTATATAATATTTCTACACGCTACATTTTATATACTAGTCCTACTCACTACAACTTACATACTAGTCCTACACACTACAACTTAAATACTAGTCCTACCCACTACAATCTATATACTAACACTACCCACTACAACCTATATACTAGCACTACACACTACAAACTATATAGAAGGACTACACACTACAACCTATATACTAGTCCTACACACTATAACCTATATAATAGTCCTACACACTACAACCTATATACTAGTTTTACACACTACAACCTATATACTAGGACTACACACCACAACATATATACTAGTCCTACCTACTACAATCTATATATTAGCACTACACACTACAATCTATATACTAGCACTACCCACTACAATCTATATACTAGTTCTACACACTACACCTATATACTAGCACTACACACTACAATCTATATACTAGTCCTACACACTACACCTATATACTAGTCCTACCTACTACAATCTATATATTAGCACTACACACTACAATCTATATACTAGCACTACCCACTACAATCTATATACTAGTTCTACACACTACACCTATATACTAGCACTACACACTACAATCTATATACTAGTCCTACACACTACAACGTATATACTAGTCCTAACCACTACAATCTATATATAAGCACTACACACTACAACCTATATACTAGTACTAGACACAAAAACTTATATACTATTCCTACACACTACAACTTATATACTAGACCTAACCACTACAATCTATATATTACCACTACCCATTACAATCTATATACCAGCACTACGCACTACAACCTATATACTAGTCCTACACACTACACTTATATACTAATCCTACACACTACAACCTATATACTAGCACTAACCACTACAAATTATATACTAGTCCTTCACACTACAATTATATACTATTCCTACTCACTACAACGTATATCCTAGCACTACCCACTACACTTATATACTAGTCCAACACACTACTACTTATATACTAGTCCTACCCACTACAATCTATATATTAGCACTACAAACTACTATCTTTATACTAGCACTACACACTACAATCTATATACTAGTTCTACACACTACAACCCATATACTAGTACTGCACACTACAACAAATATACTAGCACTAAACACTACATTATATATACTAGTCCTACACACTACACTTCTTTACTAGTCCTACTCACTACAAACTACATACAAACCCTACACACTAAAACTTACATACTAGCCCTACACACTACACTTATATACTAGTCCTACTCACTACAACCTACATACTAGCCCTACACACTACAACTTACATACTAGCTCTACACAATACACTTATATACTAGTCCTAATCACTACAACTTACATACTAGCCCTACACACTACACTTATATACTAGTCCTACTCACTACAACCTACATACTAACCCTACACACTACAACCTACATACTAACCCTACACACTACACTTAAATACTAGTCCTACTCACAACAACCTACATATTAGTCCTACTCACTACAACCTACATACTATCCCTACACACTACAACCTACATATTAGTCCTACTCACAACAACCTACATATTAGTCCTACTCACTACAACCTACATACTATCCCTACACACTACAACCTACATACAAGTCCTACTCACAACAACCTACATATTAGTCCTACTCACTACAACCTACATACTATCCCTACACACTACAACTTACATACTAACCCTACACACTACACTTATATACTAGTCCTACTCACTACAACCTACATACTAACCCTTCACACTACAACTTAAATACTAGCCCTACACACTACACTTATATACTAGACCTACTCACTACAACCTACAAATTAACCATACACACTAATACCTACATACTAGCCCTACACACTACACTTATATACTAACTCTACACACTACAACCTACATACTAACCCTACACACTACAACTCACATACTAACCTTACACACTACACTTATATACTAGTCCTACTCACTACAACCTACATACTAACCCTACACACTACAACTTACTTACTAGCTCTACACGCTACACTTATATACTAGTCCTACTCACTAGAACCTACATACTAACCATACACACTACAACTTACATACTAGCCCTACACACTACACTTATATACTAGTCCTAATCACTACAACCTACATACTAGTCCTACTCACTACAACCTAAATACTAGTCCTACTCAATACAACCTACATACTAACCCTACACACTACAACTTACATACTAGCCCTACACACTACACTTATATACAAGTCCTACTACCCCAAACTACATACTTGCCCTAGACACTACAACTTACATACTAGTCCTACTCACTACAACCTACATACTAACCCTACACACTACAAATTACATACTAACCCCACACACTACACTTATATAGTACTCCTACTCACTACAACCTACATGCTAACCCTACACACTACACTTATATACTAGTCCTACTTACTACAACTTAAATACTAACCCTATACACTAAACTTATATACTAGTCTTACTCACTACAACCTACATACTAGTCCTACTCACTACAACCTACATACTAACCCTACACACTATAACTTATATAATAGCCCTACACACTACACTTATATACTTGTCCTACTCACCACAAACTACATACTAGCCCTTCCCACTACAACTTACATACTAGCCCTACAAACTACAATTATATACTAACCCTACACACTAAAACTACATACTAACCCTACACACTACAGCTTACATACTAACCCTACACACTACACTTACATAATAGTCCTACTCACTACAACTTACATACTAGCCCTACACACTGCATCTATATACTAGTCCTACTCACTACAACCTACATACTAACCCTACACACTACACTTATATACTAGTCCTACTCACTAAAACCTACATACTAACCCTACACACTACACCTATATACTAGTCCTATTCACTACAACTTAAAGACTTACCCTACACACAACACTTGTATACTAGTCTTACTCACTACAACCTACATACTAGCCCTACACACTACTCTAATATACTGGTCCTACTCACTACAACTTACATACTAGCCCTACACCTATATACTAGTCCTACTCACTACAACTTAAATACTAACCCTACACACTACACTTATATACTAGTTTTACTCACTACAACCTACATACTAGCCCTACACACTACTCTTATATACTGGTCCTACTCACTACAACTTACATACTAGACCTACACACTACCATTATATACTAGTTCTACTCACTACAACCTACATACTAACCCTACACACTACAACCTATATTCTAGCCCTACACACTACACTTATATAATAGCCCTACTCACTACAACTTACATACTAACCCTACACACTACAACTTACATACTAGCCCTACACACTACACTTATATATTAGTTCTACTCACTACAAAGTACATACTAACCCTACACACTACAACTTATATACTATCCCTACACACTACACTTTTATACTAGTCCTACTCACTACAACTTACATACTAACCCTACATACTACAACTTACATACTAGCCCTAAACACTACACTTATATACTAGGTCTACACACTAGAACCATTATACTAGTCCTACACACTACAACCTATATATTAGCACTACCCACAACAATCTATATACTAGTTCTACACACTACACTGATATACTAGGACTACACACTACAACCTTTATACTAGCCCTACACACTACAACCTACATACTAGCCCTACACATGACAACTTACATACTAGCGTTACTCGCTACAACTTACATACTATCCATACTCACTACAACTTACATACTAGTCCTACACACTACACTTATATACTAGCCCTATACACTTCTACTTATATACTAGTGCTACACACTACAACCTATATACTAGCACTACCCACTACAGTCTATATACTAGTCCTACGCACTACAACTTATATACTAGCACTACCCACTACAGTCAAAATACTAGTCCTACACACTACAACTTACATACTAGCATTACACACTACATTCTATATACTAGTCCTACACAATACAACTTACATACTAGCCCTACACACTACAACATATATACTAGTCATACACACTACAACCTACATATTAGCACTACCCACTACATTCTAAATACTAGTACTACACACTACAATCTATATACTAGTTCTACCCAGAACAACCTATATACTATCACTGCACACTACAACCTATATACTAGCACCACCCACTACAATCAATATACAAGTCCTACACACTACAACTTAAATACTACTAGTGCTACATACTACAACAGATATACAAGCACTACAAACAACTACCTATATACTAGTCCTACTCACTACAACCTACATACTAGCCATACACACCACATTTATATACTAGTCCTACTCACTACAACCTACATACTAACCCTACAAACTACAACTTACGTACTAGCCCTACACAATAAACTTTTATACTAGTCCTACTCACAACAACCTACATACTAACCCTACACACTACAACTTACATACTAGCCCTACACGCTACACTTATATACTAGTCCTACTCACTACAACCTACATAATAACCATACACACTACAACTTACATACTAGCCCTACACACTACACTTATATACTAGTCCTACTCACTACAACCTACATACTAACCCTACACACTACAACCTACATTCTAGCCCTACACACTACACTTATATAATAATCCTACTCACTACAACCTACATACTAACCCTACACACTACGACTTACATACTAACCCTACACACTACACTTATATAATAGTCCTACTCACTACAACTTACTTACTAGCCCTACACACTGCACTTATATACTAGTCCTACTCACTACAACTTACATACTAACCCTACACACTACACTTATATAGTACTCCTACTCACTAGAACCTACATACTAACCCTACATACTACACTTATATACTAGTCCTACTTACTACAACTTACATACTAACCCTATACACTAAACTTATATACTAGTCTTACTCAATACAACCAACATACTGGTCCTACTCACTACAACCTACATACTAGTCCTACACACTACAACCTACTTACTATCCCTACACACTACAACTTATATACTAGCCCTACACACTACACGTATATACTTGTCCTACTCACAACAAACTGCAAACTAGCCCTACAAACTACAACTTACATACTAGCATTACACACTACAATTATATACTAACTCTACACACTACAACCTACATACTAACCCTACACACTATAACTTACATACTAGCCCTACACAATACACTTATATAATAGTCCTACTCACTACAACTTACATACTAGCCATACACACTGCACTTATATACTAGTCCTACTCACTACAACCTACATACTAACCTTACACACCACACTTATATACTAGTCCTACTCACTAAAACCTACATACTAACCCTACACACTACACTTATATACTAGTCCTACACACTACAACTTACATACGAACCCTACACACTACAACCTACATTCTAGCCCTACACACTACACTTATATACTAGTTATACTCACTACAACTTAAATACTAACCCTACACACTACAACCTACATACTAGCCCTACACACTACACTTATATATTAGTCCTACTCAATTCAACATACATACTAACCCTACACACTACAAAATATATACTATCCCTACACACTACACTTATATACTAGTCCTACTCACTACAACTTACATACTAACCCTACACACTACAATTTACATACTAGCCCTACACACTACAACATATATACTAGTCATACACACTACAACCTATATATTAGCACTACCCACTACATTCTAAATACTACTCCTACACACTACAACCTATATACTAGCACCACCCAGTACAATCAATATACAAGTCCTACACACTACAACTTAAATACTACTAGTGCTACACACTACAACCTATATACTAGCACTACGCACTACTACTTATATACTAGTCCTACTCACTACAACCTACATACTAGCCATACACACTAAAACGTACATACTAGCATTACACACTACACCTATATACTAGTCCTACTCACTACAAACTACATACTAACCATACACACTACAACTTACATACTAGCCCTACAATCTACACTTATATACTAGTCCTACTCACTACAACGTACATACTAACCCTACACACTACAACTTACATACTGGCCCTACACACTACACTTATATACTAGTCCTACTCACTACAACTTACATACTAGCCTTACACACTACACTTATATACTAGTCCTACTCACTACAACCTACATACTAACCCTACTCACTACAACCTACATTCTAGCCCTACACACTACACCTATATATTAGTCCTACTGACTACAAACTACATACTAACCTACACACTACAACTTACATACTAACCCTACACACTACACTTATATAATAGTCCTACTCACTACAACTCCCATACTGGCCATACACACTGCACTTATATACTAGTCCTACTCACTACAACTTACATACTAACCCTACACACTACACTTATATAGTACTCCTACTCACTACAACCTACATACTAACCCTACACACTACACTTATATACTAGTCCTACTTACTACAACTTAAATACTAACCCTATACACTAAACTTATATACTAGTCTTACACACTACAACCTACATACTAGTCCTACTCACTACAACCTAAATACTAGTCCTACTCACTACAACCTACATACTAACCCTACACACTACAACTTATATACTAGCCCTACACACTACACTTATATACTTGTCGTACTCACCACAAACTACATACTAGCCCTACACATTACAATTATATACTAACCCTACACACTACAACCTACATACTAACCCTACACACTACAACTTACATACTAACCCTACACTCTACACTTATATAATAGTCCTACTCACTACAACTAACATACTAGCCCTACACACTGCACTTATATACTAGTCCTACTCACTACAACTTACATACTAACCCTACACACTACACTTATATACTAGTCCTACTAACTAAAACCTACATACTAACCCTACCCACTACACTTAAATACTAGCCCTACTCACTACATCTTACATACTAACCCTACACACTACAACTTACATACTAGCCCTACACACTACCCTTAAATATTAGTCCTACTGAATACAACGTACATACTAACCCAACACACTACAAATTATATACTATCCCTACACACTACACTTATATCCTAGTCCTACTCACTACAACTTACATAGTAACCCTACACACTACAACTTACATACTAGCCCTACACATTACAACCTACATACTAGCCCTACACACTACAACTTACATACTAGTGTTACTCACTACAACTTACATAATTTCCCTACTCACTATAACTTACATACTAGTCCTATACACTACTACTTATATACTAGTCCTACACACTACAACCTATATACCAGCACAACCCACTACAGTCGATATACTAGACCTACACACTACAACTTACATACTAGCCCTACACACTACAACATTTATATTAGTCCTACACACTACAACCTATATATTAGCACTTCCCACTACAATCTATATACTAGTCCTACACACTACATCTTACATACTAGCCCTACACACTACAGTCTATATACTAGTCCTACACACTACAACGTACATACTAACCCTACACACTACAGTTATATAATAGTCCTACTCACTACAACTTACATACTAGCCCTACACACTGCACTTATATACTAGTCCTACTCACTACAACTTACATACTAACCCTACACACTACAATCTATATACTAGTCCTACACATTACAACTTACTAGAATTTCACACTACAACTTACATACTAGCCCTACCCACTACAATCTATATACTAGTGTTAAACACTTCAACCTAAATAATAGTTCTACACACTACAATCTATATTAGCACTACCCACTACAACTTATATACTAGCATACACACTACAAATCTATATACTAGTCCTACACACTACAAATTATATACTAGTCCTACACACTACAATCTATAAACTAGCACTACCCACTACAATCTATATACTATCACTGCACACTACAATCTATATACTAGTCCTTCACACTACAACTTACATATTAGTCCTACACACTACAACTTATATACTAGTCCTACACACTAAATCCTATATACTAGCACTACACACTACTACTTATATACTAGTTTACACACTACAATCTATATACTAGCACTACCCATTACAACCTATATCCTAGCACTACGCACTACAACCTATATACTAGCACTACACACTACAATCTGTATACTAGTCCTACACACTACAATCTATATACTAGCACTACCCATTACAACCTATATTCTAGCACTACACACTAAAATCTATTTATTAGTCAAACATACTACAACATATATACTAGTCCTACACACCACAACCTATGTACTAGCACTACACACTACAATCTATATAATAGTCCTACATACTACAACATATATACTAGTCCTACACACCACAAATTATGTACTATTACTACACACTACAACCTATATACTAGTCTCACACACTTCAACTTATATACTAGTCCTACACACTACAACTTTTATACTAGTCCTACACACTACAACCTTTATACTAGCTAATTCCCCACTATATCCAACATACTGTGCCTACGCATTACAATAGTCATATACCAGCTAACACGGTTTCCCTCTACACTACTACCTACTCAGTACAATTTACTTGCTATTACTACACGTTACTACTTACTCATTACTATACATATCTTGGCAAAACCTCTACTGTTTACAAGTTATCTCTAATATCTTATGTTTTATGTTTCACCCTTGAATAAAGAGTAATAATCGCAAATAGTTTTGCATTTACACATTACTTCGATACCCACGTCTCCCTAATACCTATTAAATTCCCACAAGCTATCTGTTACCACCCACATTATTCTAGTTACATTCTACATGTTTAATTTTGTATCAAACCATTAATACGCCATACGTTTCCATTTATCTGTGTAATTAAAGACATTTTTATTTTATGATACGATGAAGTTGTTTTGAAAAAATACTTACAGCTTTGGTTTTTGTACGTCTACTAATATTTGCACACTAATATCTCGTTACTGAGCAACTGTCTAAACAATTACATCATGTCGTTTGTCGTTGTGAATGGCTCTGATAATCTTTTCCTTTAAAAATGAACTATTTAAATAATTTTGTTTTTAGAATTTTTTTTTGTTTAAAATAAACTAACTTATTAGTGATGATTTGTTTTTATCTAAGCTATAGTAAAAGGCAAATGCCCTAATTTTAGGATTTTTATTAAACCATTTCCATCGATAATAAAACTTTAACTTGTAATGGAAAACTGACCTACAATTTATATGTATATAATAAACATCTCAAACGATGATATTTAATTTGTTTTTTTCTTGAATATCTAACATTATTTAAATACCTTAATGTTTAATTTAACTAATCACTCCCAACTGATGCATTATAATATGTTTATACTTTCAGCAGCTATCCGAGTCATTAAGAGTATTCATGAATCTTTTAAAAATGGAACTTTTTTGAAAGAAGCCACTTTAATAATTAAGATAACGTAATTCAGCCTTAAAGGATTAAAATACTCTTTTAAATTTTGAAAATTATAAACGTTATAAATAAATTGTTTTAAATTGAATATTTAACAGAAAAAATCCTACTCCTTTTGTTTAAATACAAATATATATATTTTAAATCATTTGTATTTTGGCGTAAGAGTAAAATTATTTTAAACCAATAATTTAGAATAATTATTATATTTAATATTATTTGACTCCGTTTTCACTTAGGGCAATAATGCTTCTCTAAAAACACTTGAACATATATTAGTAGGTTACACTTGCATGTAGTATCACTTGCTATTATGAGTTTGGAGATGTGCCGTTTCAGGAGTTTTGTCCCATTGCCAACTCAGACCGTAACTGACCTATTTTCAGTTGTTAAACAACAAAGAGCTCAGTTACGGCCTAAGTTAACAATGGGACGCATTTCCAAAGACGGCAGTCATCGATAATAAAAAATTAAGTGCTGCTTTAGGCAAGTGTAACATACTAATATATGTACAAGTGTTTTAAGTAATATATTTAATTGAAAATTTGGAACACATACAATTTATAATCTTATGAAATTTACTGTTATCTTAGAAAAATAATATTTAAATCTAACATTATGAGAAAAAAGTACACAACATTTCATTAATTCTTTTACGAAATTTCAATACGCAATCCCTTCCATAGAAAATTAAGGGTCTACTATTTGCCAAAATATGTACTTTTTGTAATAATCTCACAACATAAATTCAAACCACCGTAAATATAGATGTAAAGTTAAATGATGCCGACTTGTAATTATCTCCTCCTTAGAAAGGAAAATAAAAAAATACACAATTAAATCCATTCTAATACACCTAAAAAGTAGTACATTACTTGCTTCAACTGTTTACATTTGTATGCACTTCCTATGAGTGTCAATATTTATTCACCATGATCGACATTTAGGGAAGATATATAGAAAAACCAAAAACGTTAACTTGACTCTTGATATAGTGATTCAATAATATTCTTGGTGACAAACTATATCATATCCCCTATAGGCAGGACTAATTTCTTGAAATGTGTGAGAGATTTACATTGACTTGAACTGTTCAAAATATACTGGAAATATTGTAAGTGCTCACAAAGATGTAGACCACTCAATTGCCTGATGTAGTTCGAGACGTAAATCAAATATTTCGGCAACTAATGTAAATTCATACTGGCGTATTTGCTTTTTACATACTTATTATGATTTCTACTAAGTTGGAGAAAATTACAGTTAATTTTGAAAAAAATTGCGTATCATTATTAAGGGGAAAATAGAATTATCAGCCCTTCCGGAATTGTATTAAACAGAGTTTTTTCGTCAGATATATATACAAATCCTTCTCAGAGGCTAAAAAGGTTTATAAACTATCTACGCTCGAAATCGGTTAGTTTACTGAAAACCTGCTACGGGAAAGTGCTTTTTGTGACTGTCACCCGCTTGATCCTAACGCTTGGTTATAACATGGAGTTAGTTAAAGTTCTAAGTGGATTTGTGGCATGTGAACTAGATCTTAAACCAAATCTCATGGTCGGCGCATCTCTCATCAAAGCTATAGTCTTCCAGTCAGACAATTTGATGAGCTCTGTAGCAACGAATTCGATTTTAGTTGAAATCTTCTGGTAACTGGTTGAAATTTAGGTTTCTTAAAGTCAGACTTTGTAGGCTATCTGTCTTTCATAATCCACTTTATCCAATATCATACTAACTATAGAGCAAGTTTATTTATGGTTTAAATCTTATAATTCTTCTCATCTTAATTTTTCAAATTAAATATACTTGCTACTTGGGGAGTATTTGTTTTCCTGTATTGGACTTTAAGGACATAAAAGTATTTCACATATAATATTAAGGTATTGTTTTCTTCTGTTAGGGGATCTTCATACGTATGTAAAATCTGAGATCTGTGTTGGCCTTGAGCAAAAATACAAGTTCGCATAGAACCAATCTTCAGCTCAAGTAGCGACTTTAAGGTTCAGCAAAAGCTGCTGTTTTAAACGTTCCGGTCAGTTTTTTTAATGACTCATTTGACCCTGTCAACATTTACAAGTAGACGTTTTCAAAGGCACAACAATTAAAAAACAATGTCCTAACTATCCACAACTTATCAAATACTCTAACAAAGGATATAACTCTTCGGTTCAAAACAAGTACTGCAAGAAATTGAAAATTTTAATGATGAAGTTGTATTTTTTTAAAACTATGAGAGTTTACGCAACAAATTATTTTTGGTATAATTAATATAATAACACGACAACTTACATATTAATAATACATTCTACAACATACATACTAAAGGCTACACTCTACAACTTACATACTAGTCATACAATCTATTTTTACATAACACGCCTACACACTACCACGTACTTACTAGATAAATCCTCTACCACTTACATCTAGTCCTACACTCTACAACTTACTTACTATGCCTACACACTACCACTTACATAATAGTCATAAGCTCTACCACGTACATACTAGTCTTACACTCTACAACTTACATACTAAGCCTACACACTACAGCCTACATTCTAAACCTAAACACTACAACTTACATATTATTAATACATTCTACAACATACATACTAAGGCTACACTCTACATCTTACATACTATGCTTACATACTACAACTTACATACTAGTCATACACTCTATTTTTACATACTACGCCTACACACTACAACCTACTCACTACAACGTATATACTAGTACTACACACTATAACTTATGTACTAGTCCTACACACTATAACTTACGTACTAGTCCTACACACTATAACGTATGTACTAGCGCTACACACTACAACTTATATACTAGTCCTACACACTACAACTTACATACTAGTCCTACCCACTACAACTTATATACTAGCACTACACACTACAACTTATATACTAGTCCTACACACTACAACTTATGTACTAGCACTACACACTACAACTTATGTATTAGCACTACACACTATAACTTATATACTAGTCCTACACACTATAACTTATGTACTAGCGCTACACACTACAACTTATATACTAGTCCTACACACTACAACTTACATACTAGTCCTACCCACTACAACTTATATACTAGCACTACACCCTACCACTTATATACTAGTCCTACACACTACAACTTATGTACTAGCACTACACACTACAACTTATGTATTAGCACTACACACTACAACTTATATACCAGTCCTACACACTACAACGTATGTACTAGCACTACACACTACAACTTATGTATTAGCACTACACCCTACAACTTATGTACTAGCAGTACACACTACAACTTATGTATTAGCACTACACACTACAACTTACATACTAGCACTACACACTACAACTTATAGACTAGTACTACACACTACAACACATATACTAGCACTACACACTACAACTTACATACTAGTCCTACACACTACAACTTATGTACTAGTCACACACACTACAACTTATGTACTAGTCCTACACACTGCAACCGACATACTAGCACTACGCACTACAACTTATATACAAGTCCTACACACTAAAACGTACATACTAGACCTACACACTACAACTTATGTACTAGTCCTACACACTACAAGTTATGTACTAGACCTATACACTACAACCTATGTCCTAGTCCTACACACTACAACTTATGTACTAGTCCTACACACTACAACTTATGTACTAGTCCTACACACTACAACTTATATACTAGTCGTACACACTACAACTTACATACTAGTTCTACACACTACAACTTATATACTAGTCCTACACACTACAACGTATGTACTAGTCCCACACACTACAACTTATGTACTAGTCCTTCACACTACAACTTACATACTAGTCCTACACACTACAACTTATGTACTAGTCCTACACACTACAAATTATGTACTAGTCCTACACACTACAACCTACATACAAGCACTACACACTACAACTTAAATACTAGCACTACACACTACAAGTTATATACTAGTCATACACACTACAACTTATATACTAGTCCTACACACTACACATTATGTACTAGTCCAACACACCACAACTTACATACTATCACTACACCCTACACTTATATACTAGTTCTACACACTACTACTTATATACTAATCCTACCCACAACAATCTATATATAAGCATTAACCACTACCATCTATATACTAGCACTACACACTACAACTTATGTACTAGTCCAACACACCACAACTTACATACTATCACTACACACTACACTTATATACTAGTTCTACACACTACTACTTATATACTAATCCTACCCACAACAATCTATATATAAGCATTAACCACTACCATCTATATACTAGCACTACACACTACAACCCATATACTAGTCCTACACAGTACTATTATATTCTAGTACTACACACTACAACTTATGTACTAGTCCTACACGCTACAACCTATTTACTATTCCTACACACTACAACTTATATACTAGACTGCCCACTACAATCTATATACTAGTTCTACACACTAGAACCCATATACTAGTCCTACACAGTACAATTATATACTAGGTCTACAAACTACAACCTACATACTAGTCCTACACACTACAACATACATACTAGTCCTACACACTACAAAATATGTACTAGTCCTACACACTACAACTTACATACTAGTCCTACACACTACAACTTATGTAATAGTCCTACACACTACAAAATACATATTAGCACTACCCACTACAATCTATATACTAGTTCTACACACTACAACCCATATACTAGTCCAAAACAGTACAATTACATACTAGTCCTACACACTATAACATGTGTACTAGTCCTACACTATACAACTTACATACTAGTAATACACACTACAATTTATGTACTAGTCCTACACACTACAAAATTCATACTAGCACTACCCACTACGATATATATACTAGTTCAACACACTACAACATACATACTAGTCCTACACACTACAACTTACATACGAGTCCTACACACTACAACTTATGTATTAGTCCTACACACTACAACTTACATACTAGTCCTACACACTACAACTTATGTACTAGTCCTACACACTAAAACTTACATACTAGTCGTACACACTACAACGTACATTCTAGTCCTACACACTACAACTTATGTACTAGTCCTACACACTATAACCTACATACTAGCACTACCCACTGCAATCAATATACTAGCCCTACACACTACAACCTATGTACTCGTCCTACACACTACAACTTACATACTAGTCCTACACACTACAAATTATGTTCTAGTCCTACACACTACAACTTACATACTAGCTCTTCACACTACACTTATATACTAGTCCTACACTCTTCTACTTTTATACTGGTCCTACCCACTACAATCTATACATTAGCACTACCCACTACCATCTATACACTAGCACTAACCTACTTCAATCTATTTACTAGTTCTACACACTACAACCCATATACTAGTCCTACACAGTACAATTATATACTAGTAGTACACACTACAACTTATATACTAGTCCTACACGCTACAACCTATTTACTAGTCCTACACGCTACATTTTATATACTAGTCCTACTCACTACAAACTATATTTTAGCACTTTCCACTACCATCTATATACTAGCACTACCCACTACAATCAATATACTATTTCCACACAATACATCTTATATCCTAGCACTACGCGCTACGACCTATATACTAGTCCTACACACTACAACTTATATACTAGTCCTAACCCCTACAATCTATATATAACCACTACCCACTACAACCTATATACTAACACTACACACTACAACTTCATTATTACTGTTCCTACACACTACAACTTATATACTAGTCCTACCCACCACAATCTATATATTAGCACTACCCACTACAATCTATATACTAGCACTACACACTACAAATTATATACTAACGGTACACACTACATCTTATATACTAATCCTACACACCAAACTTATATACTACTCCTACACACTATATCATATATACTAGGACTACCAACTAAAACTTATAAACTAGTCCTACACACTACACGTATATTCTATTCCTACACAATATAGCTTATATACTAGCACTACCCACTACAACTTATATACTAGTCCTACACACTACAACTTATATACTAGTCCTACCCACTATAATATATATAAGATAGCACTACACACTACAATCTATATACAAGCACTACCCACTACAATACATACACTAGCACTACACACCACATCTTATATACTAGTCCTACACGCTACATTTTATATACTAGTCCTACACACTACAACCTTTATACTAGTCCTACACACTACACATTATATACTAGTCGTACCCACTACGACCTATATACTAGCACTACACACTACAACCTATATACAAGCACTAAACACTACAACTTATATGCTAGTCCTACACACTACACTTACATACTAGTCCTACACACTACAACTTATTTACTATTCCTACACACTACAACTTATATACTAGTCCTACCCACTACAACGTATATACTAGTCCTACACACTACAACCTATATATATGTCCTACACACTACAACCTATATATATGTCCTACACACTACAACTTAAATACTAGTCCTACACACAACAACGTACATACTAGTCCTACACACTACAACCCATATACTAGTCTTACACACTACAACTTACATACTAATCCTACACACTACAACCTATATACTAGTCCTACACACTACAACTTATATACTAGTCCTACACACTACAACCTATATACTAGTCTTACACACTACAACCTATATACTAGTCCTACACACTACACCTTACATACTAGTCCTGCACACTACAACCTATATACTAGTCCTACACACTACAACCTATATACTAGTCCTACACACTACAACCTATAAACTAGCACTACACACTACAACCTACATACTAGTCCTACACACTACAACCTATAAACACGTCCTACACACTACAACCTATATACTAGTCCTACACACTACAACCTATACACTAGCACTACACACTACAACCTATATACTAGCACTACACTGTATAACCTATATACTAGCATTATCCGCTACAATCTATATACTAGCACTACACACTACAAACTATATACTAGCACTACAGTCTACAACCTATATACTAGCCCTACACACTACAATCTATTTACTAGTCCTACACACTACAACTTATATACTAGTCCTACACGCTACATTTTATTTACTAGATCTACACACTACAACTTATATACTAGTCCTACAAACTACACCTTATATACTAGTCCTACAGACTACAACTTACATACTAGTCCTACACACTACAACGTATATACTAGTCTTACACACTACAACCTATATACTAGTCCTACACACTACAACCTACATACTAACCCTACACACTACAAATTACATACTAACCCCACACACTACACTTATATAGTACTCCTACTCACTACAACCTACATGCTAACCCTACACACTACACTTATATACTAGTCCTACTTACTACAACTTAAATACTAACCCTATACACTAAACTTATATACTAGTCTTACTCACTACAACCTACATACTAGTCCTACTCACTACAACCTACATACTAACCCTACACACTATAACTTATATAATAGCCCTACACACTACACTTATATACTTGTCCTACTCACCACAAACTACATACTAGCCCTTCCCACTACAACTTACATACTAGCCCTACAAACTACAATTATATACTAACCCTACACACTAAAACTACATACTAACCCTACACACTACAGCTTACATACTAACCCTACACACTACACTTACATAATAGTCCTACTCACTACAACTTACATACTAGCCCTACACACTGCATCTATATACTAGTCCTACTCACTACAACCTACATACTAACCCTACACACTACACTTATATACTAGTCCTACTCACTAAAACCTACATACTAACCCTACACACTACACCTATATACTAGTCCTATTCACTACAACTTAAAGACTTACCCTACACACAACACTTGTATACTAGTCTTACTCACTACAACCTACATACTAGCCCTACACACTACTCTAATATACTGGTCCTACTCACTACAACTTACATACTAGCCCTACACCTATATACTAGTCCTACTCACTACAACTTAAATACTAACCCTACACACTACACTTATATACTAGTTTTACTCACTACAACCTACATACTAGCCCTACACACTACTCTTATATACTGGTCCTACTCACTACAACTTACATACTAGACCTACACACTACCATTATATACTAGTTCTACTCACTACAACCTACATACTAACCCTACACACTACAACCTATATTCTAGCCCTACACACTACACTTATATAATAGCCCTACTCACTACAACTTACATACTAACCCTACACACTACAACTTACATACTAGCCCTACACACTACACTTATATATTAGTTCTACTCACTACAAAGTACATACTAACCCTACACACTACAACTTATATACTATCCCTACACACTACACTTTTATACTAGTCCTACTCACTACAACTTACATACTAACCCTACATACTACAACTTACATACTAGCCCTAAACACTACACTTATATACTAGGTCTACACACTAGAACCATTATACTAGTCCTACACACTACAACCTATATATTAGCACTACCCACAACAATCTATATACTAGTTCTACACACTACACTGATATACTAGGACTACACACTACAACCTTTATACTAGCCCTACACACTACAACCTACATACTAGCCCTACACATGACAACTTACATACTAGCGTTACTCGCTACAACTTACATACTATCCATACTCACTACAACTTACATACTAGTCCTACACACTACACTTATATACTAGCCCTATACACTTCTACTTATATACTAGTGCTACACACTACAACCTATATACTAGCACTACCCACTACAGTCTATATACTAGTCCTACGCACTACAACTTATATACTAGCACTACCCACTACAGTCAAAATACTAGTCCTACACACTACAACTTACATACTAGCATTACACACTACATTCTATATACTAGTCCTACACAATACAACTTACATACTAGCCCTACACACTACAACATATATACTAGTCATACACACTACAACCTACATATTAGCACTACCCACTACATTCTAAATACTAGTACTACACACTACAATCTATATACTAGTTCTACCCAGAACAACCTATATACTATCACTGCACACTACAACCTATATACTAGCACCACCCACTACAATCAATATACAAGTCCTACACACTACAACTTAAATACTACTAGTGCTACATACTACAACAGATATACAAGCACTACAAACAACTACCTATATACTAGTCCTACTCACTACAACCTACATACTAGCCATACACACCACATTTATATACTAGTCCTACTCACTACAACCTACATACTAACCCTACAAACTACAACTTACGTACTAGCCCTACACAATAAACTTTTATACTAGTCCTACTCACAACAACCTACATACTAACCCTACACACTACAACTTACATACTAGCCCTACACGCTACACTTATATACTAGTCCTACTCACTACAACCTACATAATAACCATACACACTACAACTTACATACTAGCCCTACACACTACACTTATATACTAGTCCTACTCACTACAACCTACATACTAACCCTACACACTACAACCTACATTCTAGCCCTACACACTACACTTATATAATAATCCTACTCACTACAACCTACATACTAACCCTACACACTACGACTTACATACTAACCCTACACACTACACTTATATAATAGTCCTACTCACTACAACTTACTTACTAGCCCTACACACTGCACTTATATACTAGTCCTACTCACTACAACTTACATACTAACCCTACACACTACACTTATATAGTACTCCTACTCACTAGAACCTACATACTAACCCTACATACTACACTTATATACTAGTCCTACTTACTACAACTTACATACTAACCCTATACACTAAACTTATATACTAGTCTTACTCAATACAACCAACATACTGGTCCTACTCACTACAACCTACATACTAGTCCTACACACTACAACCTACTTACTATCCCTACACACTACAACTTATATACTAGCCCTACACACTACACGTATATACTTGTCCTACTCACAACAAACTGCAAACTAGCCCTACAAACTACAACTTACATACTAGCATTACACACTACAATTATATACTAACTCTACACACTACAACCTACATACTAACCCTACACACTATAACTTACATACTAGCCCTACACAATACACTTATATAATAGTCCTACTCACTACAACTTACATACTAGCCATACACACTGCACTTATATACTAGTCGTACTCACTACAACCTACATACTAACCTTACACACCACACTTATATACTAGTCCTACTCACTAAAACCTACATACTAACCCTACACACTACACTTATATACTAGTCCTACACACTACAACTTACATACGAACCCTACACACTACAACCTACATTCTAGCCCTACACACTACACTTATATACTAGTTATACTCACTACAACTTAAATACTAACCCTACACACTACAACCTACATACTAGCCCTACACACTACACTTATATATTAGTCCTACTCAATTCAACATACATACTAACCCTACACACTACAAAATATATACTATCCCTACACACTACACTTATATACTAGTCCTACTCACTACAACTTACATACTAACCCTACACACTACAATTTACATACTAGCCCTACACACTACAACATATATACTAGTCATACACACTACAACCTATATATTAGCACTACCCACTACATTCTAAATACTACTCCTACACACTACAACCTATATACTAGCACCACCCAGTACAATCAATATACAAGTCCTACACACTACAACTTAAATACTACTAGTGCTACACACTACAACCTATATACTAGCACTACGCACTACTACTTATATACTAGTCCTACTCACTACAACCTACATACTAGCCATACACACTAAAACGTACATACTAGCATTACACACTACACCTATATACTAGTCCTACTCACTACAAACTACATACTAACCATACACACTACAACTTACATACTAGCCCTACAATCTACACTTATATACTAGTCCTACTCACTACAACGTACATACTAACCCTACACACTACAACTTACATACTGGCCCTACACACTACACTTATATACTAGTCCTACTCACTACAACTTACATACTAGCCTTACACACTACACTTATATACTAGTCCTACTCACTACAACCTACATACTAACCCTACTCACTACAACCTACATTCTAGCCCTACACACTACACCTATATATTAGTCCTACTGACTACAAACTACATACTAACCTACACACTACAACTTACATACTAACCCTACACACTACACTTATATAATAGTCCTACTCACTACAACTCCCATACTGGCCATACACACTGCACTTATATACTAGTCCTACTCACTACAACTTACATACTAACCCTACACACTACACTTATATAGTACTCCTACTCACTACAACCTACATACTAACCCTACACACTACACTTATATACTAGTCCTACTTACTACAACTTAAATACTAACCCTATACACTAAACTTATATACTAGTCTTACACACTACAACCTACATACTAGTCCTACTCACTACAACCTAAATACTAGTCCTACTCACTACAACCTACATACTAACCCTACACACTACAACTTATATACTAGCCCTACACACTACACTTATATACTTGTCGTACTCACCACAAACTACATACTAGCCCTACACATTACAATTATATACTAACCCTACACACTACAACCTACATACTAACCCTACACACTACAACTTACATACTAACCCTACACTCTACACTTATATAATAGTCCTACTCACTACAACTAACATACTAGCCCTACACACTGCACTTATATACTAGTCCTACTCACTACAACTTACATACTAACCCTACACACTACACTTATATACTAGTCCTACTAACTAAAACCTACATACTAACCCTACCCACTACACTTAAATACTAGCCCTACTCACTACATCTTACATACTAACCCTACACACTACAACTTACATACTAGCCCTACACACTACCCTTAAATATTAGTCCTACTGAATACAACGTACATACTAACCCAACACACTACAAATTATATACTATCCCTACACACTACACTTATATCCTAGTCCTACTCACTACAACTTACATAGTAACCCTACACACTACAACTTACATACTAGCCCTACACATTACAACCTACATACTAGCCCTACACACTACAACTTACATACTAGTGTTACTCACTACAACTTACATAATTTCCCTACTCACTATAACTTACATACTAGTCCTATACACTACTACTTATATACTAGTCCTACACACTACAACCTATATACCAGCACAACCCACTACAGTCGATATACTAGACCTACACACTACAACTTACATACTAGCCCTACACACTACAACATTTATATTAGTCCTACACACTACAACCTATATATTAGCACTTCCCACTACAATCTATATACTAGTCCTACACACTACATCTTACATACTAGCCCTACACACTACAGTCTATATACTAGTCCTACACACTACAACGTACATACTAACCCTACACACTACAGTTATATAATAGTCCTACTCACTACAACTTACATACTAGCCCTACACACTGCACTTATATACTAGTCCTACTCACTACAACTTACATACTAACCCTACACACTACAATCTATATACTAGTCCTACACATTACAACTTACTAGAATTTCACACTACAACTTACATACTAGCCCTACCCACTACAATCTATATACTAGTGTTAAACACTTCAACCTAAATAATAGTTCTACACACTACAATCTATATTAGCACTACCCACTACAACTTATATACTAGCATACACACTACAAATCTATATACTAGTCCTACACACTACAAATTATATACTAGTCCTACACACTACAATCTATAAACTAGCACTACCCACTACAATCTATATACTATCACTGCACACTACAATCTATATACTAGTCCTTCACACTACAACTTACATATTAGTCCTACACACTACAACTTATATACTAGTCCTACACACTAAATCCTATATACTAGCACTACACACTACTACTTATATACTAGTTTACACACTACAATCTATATACTAGCACTACCCATTACAACCTATATCCTAGCACTACGCACTACAACCTATATACTAGCACTACACACTACAATCTGTATACTAGTCCTACACACTACAATCTATATACTAGCACTACCCATTACAACCTATATTCTAGCACTACACACTAAAATCTATTTATTAGTCAAACATACTACAACATATATACTAGTCCTACACACCACAACCTATGTACTAGCACTACACACTACAATCTATATAATAGTCCTACATACTACAACATATATACTAGTCCTACACACCACAAATTATGTACTATTACTACACACTACAACCTATATACTAGTCTCACACACTTCAACTTATATACTAGTCCTACACACTACAACTTTTATACTAGTCCTACACACTACAACCTTTATACTAGCTAATTCCCCACTATATCCAACATACTGTGCCTACGCATTACAATAGTCATATACCAGCTAACACGGTTTCCCTCTACACTACTATCTACTCAGTACAATTTACTTGCTATTACTACACGTTACTACTTACTCATTACTATACATATCTTGGCAAAACCTCTACTGTTTACAAGTTATCTCTAATATCTTATGTTTTATGTTTCACCCTTGAATAAAGAGTAATAATCGCAAATAGTTTTGCATTTACACATTACTTCGATACCCACGTCTCCCTAATACCTATTAAATTCCCACAAGCTATCTGTTACCACCCACATTATTCTAGTTACATTCTACATGTTTAATTTTGTATCAAACCATTAATACGCCATACGTTTCCATTTATCTGTGTAATTAAAGACATTTTTATTTTATGATACGATGAAGTTGTTTTGAAAAAATACTTACAGCTTTGGTTTTTGTACGTCTACTAATATTTGCACACTAATATCTCGTTACTGAGCAACTGTCTAAACAATTACATCATGTCGTTTGTCGTTGTGAATGGCTCTGATAATCTTTTCCTTTAAAAATGAACTATTTAAATAATTTTGTTTTTAGAATTTTTTTTTGTTTAAAATAAACTAACTTATTAGTGATGATTTGTTTTTATCTAAGCTATAGTAAAAGGCAAATGCCCTAATTTTAGGATTTTTATTAAACCATTTCCATCGATAATAAAACTTTAACTTGTAATGGAAAACTGACCTACAATTTATATGTATATAATAAACATCTCAAACGATGATATTTAATTTGTTTTTTTCTTGAATATCTAACATTATTTAAATACCTTAATGTTTAATTTAACTAATCACTCCCAACTGATGCATTATAATATGTTTATACTTTCAGCAGCTATCCGAGTCATTAAGAGTATTCATGAATCTTTTAAAAATGGAACTTTTTTGAAAGAAGCCACTTTAATAATTAAGATAACGTAATTCAGCCTTAAAGGATTAAAATACTCTTTTAAATTTTGAAAATTATAAACGTTATAAATAAATTGTTTTAAATTGAATATTTAACAGAAAAAATCCTACTCCTTTTGTTTAAATACAAATATATATATTTTAAATCATTTGTATTTTGGCGTAAGAGTAAAATTATTTTAAACCAATAATTTAGAATAATTATTATATTTAATATTATTTGACTCCGTTTTCACTTAGGGCAATAATGCTTCTCTAAAAACACTTGAACATATATTAGTAGGTTACACTTGCATGTAGTATCACTTGCTATTATGAGTTTGGAGATGTGCCGTTTCAGGAGTTTTGTCCCATTGCCAACTCAGACCGTAACTGACCTATTTTCAGTTGTTAAACAACAAAGAGCTCAGTTACGGCCTAAGTTAACAATGGGACGCATTTCCAAAGACGGCAGTCATCGATAATAAAAAATTAAGTGCTGCTTTAGGCAAGTGTAACATACTAATATATGTACAAGTGTTTTAAGTAATATATTTAATTGAAAATTTGGAACACATACAATTTATAATCTTATGAAATTTACTGTTATCTTAGAAAAATAATATTTAAATCTAACATTATGAGAAAAAAGTACACAACATTTCATTAATTCTTTTACGAAATTTCAATACGCAATCCCTTCCATAGAAAATTAAGGGTCTACTATTTGCCAAAATATGTACTTTTTGTAATAATCTCACAACATAAATTCAAACCACCGTAAATATAGATGTAAAGTTAAATGATGCCGACTTGTAATTATCTCCTCCTTAGAAAGGAAAATAAAAAAATACACAATTAAATCCATTCTAATACACCTAAAAAGTAGTACATTACTTGCTTCAACTGTTTACATTTGTATGCACTTCCTATGAGTGTCAATATTTATTCACCATGATCGACATTTAGGGAAGATATATAGAAAAACCAAAAACGTTAACTTGACTCTTGATATAGTGATTCAATAATATTCTTGGTGACAAACTATATCATATCCCCTATAGGCAGGACTAATTTCTTGAAATGTGTGAGAGATTTACATTGACTTGAACTGTTCAAAATATACTGGAAATATTGTAAGTGCTCACAAAGATGTAGACCACTCAATTGCCTGATGTAGTTCGAGACGTAAATCAAATATTTCGGCAACTAATGTAAATTCATACTGGCGTATTTGCTTTTTACATACTTATTATGATTTCTACTAAGTTGGAGAAAATTACAGTTAATTTTGAAAAAAATTGCGTATCATTATTAAGGGGAAAATAGAATTATCAGCCCTTCCGGAATTGTATTAAACAGAGTTTTTTCGTCAGATATATATACAAATCCTTCTCAGAGGCTAAAAAGGTTTATAAACTATCTACGCTCGAAATCGGTTAGTTTACTGAAAACCTGCTACGGGAAAGTGCTTTTTGTGACTGTCACCCGCTTGATCCTAACGCTTGGTTATAACATGGAGTTAGTTAAAGTTCTAAGTGGATTTGTGGCATGTGAACTAGATCTTAAACCAAATCTCATGGTCGGCGCATCTCTCATCAAAGCTATAGTCTTCCAGTCAGACAATTTGATGAGCTCTGTAGCAACGAATTCGATTTTAGTTGAAATCTTCTGGTAACTGGTTGAAATTTAGGTTTCTTAAAGTCAGACTTTGTAGGCTATCTGTCTTTCATAATCCACTTTATCCAATATCATACTAACTATAGAGCAAGTTTATTTATGGTTTAAATCTTATAATTCTTCTCATCTTAATTTTTCAAATTAAATATACTTGCTACTTGGGGAGTATTTGTTTTCCTGTATTGGACTTTAAGGACATAAAAGTATTTCACATATAATATTAAGGTATTGTTTTCTTCTGTTAGGGGATCTTCATACGTATGTAAAATCTGAGATCTGTGTTGGCCTTGAGCAAAAATACAAGTTCGCATAGAACCAATCTTCAGCTCAAGTAGCGACTTTAAGGTTCAGCAAAAGCTGCTGTTTTAAACGTTCCGGTCAGTTTTTTTAATGACTCATTTGACCCTGTCAACATTTACAAGTAGACGTTTTCAAAGGCACAACAATTAAAAAACAATGTCCTAACTATCCACAACTTATCAAATACTCTAACAAAGGATATAACTCTTCGGTTCAAAACAAGTACTGCAAGAAATTGAAAATTTTAATGATGAAGTTGTATTTTTTTAAAACTATGAGAGTTTACGCAACAAATTATTTTTGGTATAATTAATATAATAACACGACAACTTACATATTAATAATACATTCTACAACATACATACTAAAGGCTACACTCTACAACTTACATACTAGTCATACAATCTATTTTTACATAACACGCCTACACACTACCACGTACTTACTAGATAAATCCTCTACCACTTACATCTAGTCCTACACTCTACAACTTACTTACTATGCCTACACACTACCACTTACATAATAGTCATAAGCTCTACCACGTACATACTAGTCTTACACTCTACAACTTACATACTAAGCCTACACACTACAGCCTACATTCTAAACCTAAACACTACAACTTACATATTATTAATACATTCTACAACATACATACTAAGGCTACACTCTACATCTTACATACTATGCTTACATACTACAACTTACATACTAGTCATACACTCTATTTTTACATACTACGCCTACACACTACAACCTACTCACTACAACGTATATACTAGTACTACACACTATAACTTATGTACTAGTCCTACACACTATAACTTACGTACTAGTCCTACACACTATAACGTATGTACTAGCGCTACACACTACAACTTATATACTAGTCCTACACACTACAACTTACATACTAGTCCTACCCACTACAACTTATATACTAGCACTACACACTACAACTTATATACTAGTCCTACACACTACAACTTATGTACTAGCACTACACACTACAACTTATGTATTAGCACTACACACTATAACTTATATACTAGTCCTACACACTATAACTTATGTACTAGCGCTACACACTACAACTTATATACTAGTCCTACACACTACAACTTACATACTAGTCCTACCCACTACAACTTATATACTAGCACTACACCCTACCACTTATATACTAGTCCTACACACTACAACTTATGTACTAGCACTACACACTACAACTTATGTATTAGCACTACACACTACAACTTATATACCAGTCCTACACACTACAACGTATGTACTAGCACTACACACTACAACTTATGTATTAGCACTACACCCTACAACTTATGTACTAGCAGTACACACTACAACTTATGTATTAGCACTACACACTACAACTTACATACTAGCACTACACACTACAACTTATAGACTAGTACTACACACTACAACACATATACTAGCACTACACACTACAACTTACATACTAGTCCTACACACTACAACTTATGTACTAGTCACACACACTACAACTTATGTACTAGTCCTACACACTGCAACCGACATACTAGCACTACGCACTACAACTTATATACAAGTCCTACACACTAAAACGTACATACTAGACCTACACACTACAACTTATGTACTAGTCCTACACACTACAAGTTATGTACTAGACCTATACACTACAACCTATGTCCTAGTCCTACACACTACAACTTATGTACTAGTCCTACACACTACAACTTATGTACTAGTCCTACACACTACAACTTATATACTAGTCGTACACACTACAACTTACATACTAGTTCTACACACTACAACTTATATACTAGTCCTACACACTACAACGTATGTACTAGTCCCACACACTACAACTTATGTACTAGTCCTTCACACTACAACTTACATACTAGTCCTACACACTACAACTTATGTACTAGTCCTACACACTACAAATTATGTACTAGTCCTACACACTACAACCTACATACAAGCACTACACACTACAACTTAAATACTAGCACTACACACTACAAGTTATATACTAGTCATACACACTACAACTTATATACTAGTCCTACACACTACACATTATGTACTAGTCCAACACACCACAACTTACATACTATCACTACACCCTACACTTATATACTAGTTCTACACACTACTACTTATATACTAATCCTACCCACAACAATCTATATATAAGCATTAACCACTACCATCTATATACTAGCACTACACACTACAACTTATGTACTAGTCCAACACACCACAACTTACATACTATCACTACACACTACACTTATATACTAGTTCTACACACTACTACTTATATACTAATCCTACCCACAACAATCTATATATAAGCATTAACCACTACCATCTATATACTAGCACTACACACTACAACCCATATACTAGTCCTACACAGTACTATTATATTCTAGTACTACACACTACAACTTATGTACTAGTCCTACACGCTACAACCTATTTACTATTCCTACACACTACAACTTATATACTAGACTGCCCACTACAATCTATATACTAGTTCTACACACTAGAACCCATATACTAGTCCTACACAGTACAATTATATACTAGGTCTACAAACTACAACCTACATACTAGTCCTACACACTACAACATACATACTAGTCCTACACACTACAAAATATGTACTAGTCCTACACACTACAACTTACATACTAGTCCTACACACTACAACTTATGTAATAGTCCTACACACTACAAAATACATATTAGCACTACCCACTACAATCTATATACTAGTTCTACACACTACAACCCATATACTAGTCCAAAACAGTACAATTACATACTAGTCCTACACACTATAACATGTGTACTAGTCCTACACTATACAACTTACATACTAGTAATACACACTACAATTTATGTACTAGTCCTACACACTACAAAATTCATACTAGCACTACCCACTACGATATATATACTAGTTCAACACACTACAACATACATACTAGTCCTACACACTACAACTTACATACGAGTCCTACACACTACAACTTATGTATTAGTCCTACACACTACAACTTACATACTAGTCCTACACACTACAACTTATGTACTAGTCCTACACACTAAAACTTACATACTAGTCGTACACACTACAACGTACATTCTAGTCCTACACACTACAACTTATGTACTAGTCCTACACACTATAACCTACATACTAGCACTACCCACTGCAATCAATATACTAGCCCTACACACTACAACCTATGTACTCGTCCTACACACTACAACTTACATACTAGTCCTACACACTACAAATTATGTTCTAGTCCTACACACTACAACTTACATACTAGCTCTTCACACTACACTTATATACTAGTCCTACACTCTTCTACTTTTATACTGGTCCTACCCACTACAATCTATACATTAGCACTACCCACTACCATCTATACACTAGCACTAACCTACTTCAATCTATTTACTAGTTCTACACACTACAACCCATATACTAGTCCTACACAGTACAATTATATACTAGTAGTACACACTACAACTTATATACTAGTCCTACACGCTACAACCTATTTACTAGTCCTACACGCTACATTTTATATACTAGTCCTACTCACTACAAACTATATTTTAGCACTTTCCACTACCATCTATATACTAGCACTACCCACTACAATCAATATACTATTTCCACACAATACATCTTATATCCTAGCACTACGCGCTACGACCTATATACTAGTCCTACACACTACAACTTATATACTAGTCCTAACCCCTACAATCTATATATAACCACTACCCACTACAACCTATATACTAACACTACACACTACAACTTCATTATTACTGTTCCTACACACTACAACTTATATACTAGTCCTACCCACCACAATCTATATATTAGCACTACCCACTACAATCTATATACTAGCACTACACACTACAAATTATATACTAACGGTACACACTACATCTTATATACTAATCCTACACACCAAACTTATATACTACTCCTACACACTATATCATATATACTAGGACTACCAACTAAAACTTATAAACTAGTCCTACACACTACACGTATATTCTATTCCTACACAATATAGCTTATATACTAGCACTACCCACTACAACTTATATACTAGTCCTACACACTACAACTTATATACTAGTCCTACCCACTATAATATATATAAGATAGCACTACACACTACAATCTATATACAAGCACTACCCACTACAATACATACACTAGCACTACACACCACATCTTATATACTAGTCCTACACGCTACATTTTATATACTAGTCCTACACACTACAACCTTTATACTAGTCCTACACACTACACATTATATACTAGTCGTACCCACTACGACCTATATACTAGCACTACACACTACAACCTATATACAAGCACTAAACACTACAACTTATATGCTAGTCCTACACACTACACTTACATACTAGTCCTACACACTACAACTTATTTACTATTCCTACACACTACAACTTATATACTAGTCCTACCCACTACAACGTATATACTAGTCCTACACACTACAACCTATATATATGTCCTACACACTACAACCTATATATATGTCCTACACACTACAACTTAAATACTAGTCCTACACACAACAACGTACATACTAGTCCTACACACTACAACCCATATACTAGTCTTACACACTACAACTTACATACTAATCCTACACACTACAACCTATATACTAGTCCTACACACTACAACTTATATACTAGTCCTACACACTACAACCTATATACTAGTCTTACACACTACAACCTATATACTAGTCCTACACACTACACCTTACATACTAGTCCTGCACACTACAACCTATATACTAGTCCTACACACTACAACCTATATACTAGTCCTACACACTACAACCTATAAACTAGCACTACACACTACAACCTACATACTAGTCCTACACACTACAACCTATAAACACGTCCTACACACTACAACCTATATACTAGTCCTACACACTACAACCTATACACTAGCACTACACACTACAACCTATATACTAGCACTACACTGTATAACCTATATACTAGCATTATCCGCTACAATCTATATACTAGCACTACACACTACAAACTATATACTAGCACTACAGTCTACAACCTATATACTAGCCCTACACACTACAATCTATTTACTAGTCCTACACACTACAACTTATATACTAGTCCTACACGCTACATTTTATTTACTAGATCTACACACTACAACTTATATACTAGTCCTACAAACTACACCTTATATACTAGTCCTACAGACTACAACTTACATACTAGTCCTACACACTACAACGTATATACTAGTCTTACACACTACAACCTATATACTAGTCCTACACACTACACCTTACATACTAGTCCTGCACACTACAAACTATTTACTAGTCTTACACACTACAACTTACATACTAATCCTACACACTACAACCTATATACTAGTCCTACACACTACAACTTATATACTAGTCCTACACACTACAACCTATATACTAGTCTTACACACTACAACCTATATACTAGTCCTACACACTACACCTTACATACTAGTCCTGCACACTACAAACTATATACTAGTCCTACACACTACAACCTATATACTAGTCCTACACACTACTACCTATATACTAGTCCAACACACTACTACCTATATACTAGTCCTACACACTACAACCTATATACTAGTCCTACACACTACTACCTATATACTAATCCTACACTCTGCTTACCTATATACTAGTCCTACACACTACTACCTATATACTACTCCTACACACTACTACCTATATACTAGTCCTACACACTAATACCTATATACTAGTCCTACACACTACTACCTATATACTAGTCCTACACACTACTACCTATATACTATTCCTACACACTACAACTTACATACTAGTCCTACTCACTAAAATCTATATACTAGCACTACACACTACAACCTATATACTAGTCCTACACACTACAACTTACTTACTAGTCCTACACACTATAACTTATATACTAGTCCTACACACTACAACCTATTTACTAGTCCTACACACTACAACCTATATAACTAGTACTACACACTACAACCTATATACTAGCACTACACTCTATAACCTATATACTAGCATTACCCACTACAATCTATATACTAGCACTACCCACTACAACTTACATATTATTACTACACACTACTACCTATATACTAGTCCTACACACTTCTACCTATATACTAGTCCTACATACTACAACCTATATACTATTCCTACACGCTACTACCTATATACTAGTCCTACACACTACTTCCTATATACTAATCCTACACATTACTACCTATATACTAGTCCTACACACTACTACCTATATACTAGTCCTACACACTACAACCATTATACTAGTCCTACACAAAACTACCTATATACTAATCCTACATACTACTTACCCATATACTAGTCCTACACACTACTACCTATATACTAGTCCTACACACTACTACCTATATACTAGTCCTACACACTACTACCTATATACTAGTCCTACACACTACTACCTATATACTAGTCCTACACACTACTACCTATATACTAGTCCTACATACTACAACCTATATACTATTCCTACACGCTACTACCTATATACTAGTCCTACACACTACTACCTATATACTAGTCCTACACACTACTACCTATATACTAGTCCTACACACTACAACTTACATACTAGTCCAACTCACTAAAATCTATATACTAGCACAACCAACTACAATCTAAATACTAGCACTACAAACTTTAACTTATATACTAACGCTACACGCTACATCTTCCATGCCCACTATACGCTACATACTGCATTTTACATACTAGTCCCACTTCACTATAAATCATCCCTAGGCACTACAACCTATAAACGTTAGGTGTTACGTTCTTCCTTCATTTACTTTCTTACATACTAGCTCTACAGTGATCTAGTTACCCACTATAACCCACATACTGTGCCTACGCATTGCAATAGTCATATAACAAATAACACGGTTTCCCTCTACACTACTACCTAGTTAGTACAATTTACTTGCTATTACTACACGTTACTACTAACTCACTACTACAAATATCGTAGCAAAACCTCTACTGTTTACAAGTTATCTCTAATATAAAAAGTTTTATGTTTCACCCTTGAATAAAGAGTAATAATCGCAAATAGTTTTGCATTTACACATTACTTCGATACCCACTTCTCCCTAATACCTATTAACGTCCCACAAGCTTTCTGTTATAATCCACATTGTTCTAGTTAAATTCTACATGTTTAATTTTGTATCACCTTATTAATACGCCATACGTGTCCATTTATCTGTGTAATTAAAGACATTTTTATTTTATGATACGATGAAGTTGTTTTGAAAAAAAAAACTTACAGCTTTGGTTTTTATACGTCTACTAATTTTTGCACAATAATATCTCGTTTCAGAGCAACGGTCTAAACAATTACATCATGTCGTTTGTCGTTGTGAATGGCTCTGATAATCTTTTCCTTTAAAAATGAACTATTTAAATAATTTTGTTTTTAGAATTTTTTTTTTGTTTAAAATAAACTTACTTATTAGTGATGATTTGTTTTTATCTAAGCTATAGTAAAAGGCAAATGCCCTAATTTTAGGATTTTTATTAAACCATTTCCATCGATAATAAAACTTTAACTTGTAATGGAAAACTGACCTACAATTTATATGTATATAATAAACATCTCAAACGATGATATTTAATTTGTTTTTTTCTTGAATATCTAACATTATTTAAATACCTTAATGTTTAATTTAACTAATCACTCCCAACTGATGCATTATAATATGTTTATACTTTCAGCAGCTATCCGAGTCATTAAGAGTATTCATGAATCTTTTAAAAATGGAACTTTTTTGAAAGAAGCCACTCTAATAATTAAGATAACGTGATTCAGCCTTAAAGGATTAAAATAATCTTTTAAATTTTGAAAATTATAAACGTTTTAAATAAATTGTTTTAAATTGAATATTTAACAGAAAAAATCCTACTCCTTTTGTTTAAATACAAATATATATATTTTAAATCATTTGTATTTTGGCGTAAGAGTAAAATTATTTTAAACCAATAATTTAGAATAATTATTATATTTAATATTATTTGACTCCGTTTTCACTTAGGGCAATAATGCTTCTCTAAAAACACTTGAACATATATTAGTAGGTTACACTTGCATGTAGTATCACTTGCTACTATGATTTTGGAGATCTGCCGTTTCAGGAGATTTGTCCCATTGTCAATTCAGACTGTAACTGATCTATTTTCAGTAAAAATACAAGTTCACATAGAGCACACCTTCGGAACAAATAGCAACACTAAGGTCCAGCAAAAGCTGTTGTATTAAACGTTCCAGTCAGTTTTTTTAATGTCTCTTTTGACCCTGTCAAGATTTAAAAGTAGACGTTTAGAAAACAATGGCCTAACTATCCACAGCTTATGAAAAACTCTCCCAAAGTATATCACGCTTCGGTTCGAGATAAGTACTGAAAGAAATTGAAAATTTTAATGATAAAGTTATATTTTTAAAAACATAAGAGGCTCAACGCAACAACTAACTTAGCTTTTAAAAACGTCTAAACAATGATCCAGCTCAAACTTTGAGATAAATTCAATCACTTTGACTTAAAATTTTCATACTACAAAATAGAACCACTGACATTGAAGAATAGGGCAGTGTTAATTGTCATTGGCCCTGGCTATGTAAAAATAATGACATAACCCCAATATTTAAAAAGGGATATGTATTGTAAAAACACCAAAAAGGAACTGAAGGCGGGTAAGAGTATATTTGTGGAGAAGTAGAAGATATACATAGTTCGGAAGGATCTCCGATGTTTATTGTTCGTCTTCATCAGAAATGTCGTGTGGAGTAGGGTGTTTCGGTGTATCTCATTGTCAATTTTATTCGATGCCATTTCAGTAGTCATTGGAACAATAGTCCAGTTCATAGAATTGTTTTTATGTTTTACAATGAGGCGGTTCTTGTGTTTTTATACAACACCAGGTCCTTAGGAAATAATTGTGAATCAAATAGGTTGGATCATTCTCTCCTGGAACGATCCATACCCCTGAACACGAGCTTCCTTTGCATTATCTAAATGTTACAGTACTGTGTGTTGTGGAGTAACCAAAACATGTATCATATATATTTTTTTATGAAATCTAGGTGAACGGTGACCGTTAGCCTTATAATTTAAGATTGTGCTACATAGATATGGAACCATATCCTGTGAATTTCAGGTGTTGGCATACAGACAAGGAATCATGTGCTTCGCCCACGAAATGTTTCATTTTGCCCAAAACGTTTCAAGATATCAATGGTTAGACAGAGATATCGATTTGAGGCTAACAAAATATATTAGATAAAATACTAGCTTGGGAAACATACGCAGATATTCATTTCCGGTCTAGCAATAACCTTTATCGTTAGGCAGGCTGAGGGATACACAAAACACAACATGGAAAATGTTCGTGGAAAATTTAAATTATCTGAGTAAAATCACAGATGGGGAAAATAAGGTTACGATGTTAGTTAGAGGAAAATACGGACGCAAAAATTAATTATCGTAGTTAATTATTATTAAAAGGCTTAATAAAACCCTAAGTATGTAAATGAAAAACTAATAGTACTAAGTAAAATTAAGTTAAACATATTATAAATAAGAACTTGGTAAATTTTGATATTTTAAGATCAACAATGACAAATAGCAAAAACACTAATATTTAGAGAATTTCAAGCCGTGCAAAAAGATAATGAAAAAGGAAGGGTCAACTTTAGAAACTAGCGATTTAGTCACTATACCTTATTTTGATCGGTAAACTTCAAATAACATTACATTTAATTCAGCATAACTAGAAACATATTTAATAACTACTAAAAATATGCATAAAATAATAAATTGTTCTTGTGTTGAAGGATAAGAATAAGGTTAAAAATGTAACTCTAACAGCATACGAAAGTACAGTCTCCTGTGAATCTAAATACAAGCATAGATAAGTAATAATTATGGTATAGGAAGAATAAAATCAATAATTACCATTGATAACAGCTTCAAAATATATATATTTTTTTAGTTAGAGTTACATGTCATTTAGTGAATAAATGCTGAATACTAAACATTTGTTTTCGGTGTCAAAAGAAATATGTTTTTTTATTCTCTACACGTAGGGCACCATGACTTAATAATTCCTTATATATCCTAAAACCAAAGTATTATAGTCATTTTACCATCTTAGCAAACCCAGTGGTGTAGTTTAACAGTGAAACACGGTGGGAAGTAAATATTGTAATAATAAAATTTAGTACATTTATCTGTGTTTTATACAACACTGAGAATCTGCCATTTTAAAAAAAAAACAATATTCTTACTCATTACACCAGCCATACCCACTCTACGGTAGCATGTTGCCATCCCACATCTTCCTTGGTGTCTGTGAAGGGACTGTATATTGCGGTAACCTTTCACGACAATCTGACACTACTTGAATAGTTAGTTTTTTTACAAATTTGTTTTCTGTTTTAAATACAGGTGAATAGGTATAGATGGGTTAATTTTCTTCAAATGAGTCATTTACAATAATGCTGTACATGATGCACTCTTAGAACAAATTTCTTTCAACTAAACTCATTGCAGTACAGTTTGCGAAAAACAACTTATATAATTTCCATGACAACCAAATATTTATAATTTAATTATTACATAAATAATAAATTTAATAATTTTTTACATAATATACAATGTTTTAAAATATTCTAACATGAATACGACAATTTGTCATGGTCTTACTCCAATTATATTGGAGAATCATTAGCGGCTATGCATATGTTTGTAATACTTGGAGATGTAAGCGCAGGCAATTAATGTCGGTTAGGGAGAAGTAAATAAATTACTGATTAAAGTGAATCGCATTTCTAATTCACCTAAATCAACTGTGAATTTATCCGTAATATCTATCTGTATTATTTACCGGCGGCCCTCCAAGTTTTTCTCTCGCCGTATTAAAAATATATCCATAGTTACTAACAATAGGCCATCCAAATTTTCCTTGACACTGTAAATAATAATTTTTTCAGACCAATTTCACATGCGCTGGCAACAAGTAGAGAGAGCAGATTTTATCCAGCCAATGAATTCGTTGGCAACCATAGACACTATTCAGGATTTCTTGAAGGTTGCCCTTAAGTCACAGAAAATGATAAGACCTTCAAGCTGGACTTTGGTGAGGATATATTTTTACATATCAAGTTTTGTATGGTTATCTTTAAATGACAGTTCTACTCGACATGCCTGTAACGCAAAGTTGAAGGCAGGGGCACGCCGGTAAAGGCTGTACAACAATGCTTGCTGTAAATCTATACACGTACGACTGGTAACAAATCAAACACTTATTGATATTTTTAAAGTGCAGTGTTTATGTAATTTATTTTGCACATTATGAACTTTCAGTTGAAAAAAATTAACACAAACTAGTTATAAATTGAAAATTACATGAATTAAACAGCAGTCTTTTTAGGTGCTAGATAAAAGTGGGAGGAAGTCTTTATTGTAAGTAAATATACGTAAATATCTAATCATACCTTGAGATATTACTTTATTGCACAATCAAGAAAACTATTTTCAACCTGATGAAAGAGTAGGGGTATCTTTAGTAAGGTTTCTTCATTTGACGTTCCTGGTTGATAGTTTGATATGGTCGTGTTCAAATATAAGGTATGAGTCCAACGTTAAATAACATCACTAAGCAATAATACAAGTAAAATTTATTTTAGATATTCTATAATGTGTTCAAGAATTAAAGTAGAAGTCGTTGATATTTTGGCTACTAGCATGTAGGCCTAAGTATGGATGAACTCCGTTTTGCATCGTATAGGCAACCTGCAGCTCACTATTCCAAGTTTTAGAAATCATCAAAATATCGGGGGACCAGGCAAGATAAAATAAAATAATTATCAGTAAAAATAGTTTTTAAAAATAACTCTACTCAGATCATGAGGATATCCACGGCCTTTATTGTGTTTACTGATAATAGTGTTTAGTAATCAAATTGTTTGAAATTCTGTCAGAGTAAATCACAAATAATTAATAATTTTGAACGTCAATCATAAAGTTTAAAGATTGTTCAGAAAAATATCACCGCATTATTTAATTAGCAAAGCTATTAACATTTATCTTTGAGGTCCATGAAACACTATCAGAATTGTATTATACATTTTCTCTTCCTCTAGTAACGGTAGCAAATATATAAGTTATATTGGTTAGTGCTAAAAATGTGAGAATCCAAATGGAAAACTTTAATATTATTTTAATAGAAAATTCTCTGAAAAGAAATTCTGTGAAAAGAAATGTAGTAAAATTTTAACTGAAACACAAACAGTTTATTGAGCCTAAACGCTTACATTATCAGTGTTTGTTTACATAGCTAAATAATAATAACTCTGAAGATAATTAATATCGTGTCTACTTGAACTTAGGAGCTTCCGGTTCAAACACTTAACAAAGCATGGCATACCCCTTCGAAATAATAACCCACACAAATCTTTTTAACCAAGACTGAAAATCTATGACTGGCTGAACCGATGCTAGTTAATTAGTTTTTATCAATTATATAAACTATTCCATTGTTCGTTTCTGATATTTTGATCCTCTTAAAAATCATATTTGTTAGTCTTTGCGCCTATTGGGTATTTTATTTTGTAAAGATTTTTGACAGGTTCCTATTATTGGTAATTCATATTATGTGTCTCTCTCTCTCTCTCTCTCTCTCTCTCTCTCTCTCTCTCTCTCTCTCTCTCTCTATCTATCTATCTATCTATCTATCTATCTATCTATCTTTCTCTCTCTCTCTCGCTCTCTCTCTCTATCTATCTATCTATCTATCTTTCTCTCTCTCTCTCTCTCTCTCTCTCTCTCTCTCTCTCTCTCTCTCCCTCTTTCTGTCAGTACATTACTGTTTTTCCTGGATTAGTTTCTGTATTAGCATGGTTAATACTACTTTTGAAAACCTCTTAAGTGTTAGTATTAGATCGGTTCTATTATTTAGGCGTTAAATAATTAATCAATATTCCATGTCGGTCTCTCACTGTCTCTCCCTCTCCTTTATCTGTTGGGAAATTTTACTACATGTAGGCCTTCATAAAGTGTTAGTATGTTTCCTACTATAATTAAGTTATACTCACCTATTTTCCACAATTATAAACAAACAGTGCTTAAGAACGATTATAAAATATACAAGTGGGGAGCATAAACATTATAAAAGTGAAAAACAAATCCATAATCGATTCTAACGTGAAAAACTATACTCTACATATAAGGTTATAAATTTTTTTTGTTCAGAGTATGGTTGAAATTCAAATAATATTGAGCTAGCCTAATTAAAAAAATAGTCAAATAGTTTCCGAAAAAAAATTTGGTTTAAATATAAATTTAAAAAGTGTAACACAATTATAAGGTAAATGAGGATTCTCTAATTTTACGTTTTATAAACTGTATTTTTATGAAAATTTGATTTATTAGAAAAATTAACAGGATTATTTTTTTACTACCTTGCCACTCTATTGATAATTTTATTTATTTAAACAAAATTTTTTAAAAATTCTCATTTTGTTATTAAGCCTAGTATGCTTTTAAGAGAATTCATTTTTAATGGAACGAAAACCCAAAGGGCTATAACCCCACGAGTTAGATTTTTTTAAATCTGGTGACTTGTTCTCTAGCAGATTTTGCCGAATAGTCTTGTTTCAAAATTGTATATTTTGCGGCGTTGCAACGGCAGATTGTGGCTTGTTGCGGGCGACGGCTGCTTAAGGTGGCCCGTCGCAACACACACACACACACACACCCACCCACACACACACACACACACAAACACACTCACAAACACGCCGAGAAAGAGAGAGAGAGATGAATAAATTTGTTGCTACAGTCAGGTTAAAATAAGCCCTAGTGTACAACAAAACAGACTCTGTTATACAGCAAGGGCCAAAACACTTTCCTTATCTTATTGGCTGGCCTTTATCTGATTTTTAACTATTACAAGCAATATCAAGATTTATTTACACATTATGTCATCCTATTTATTTCAAATAGGATTTAAAATAATATCTTTCAAAAAAAAGTAAAATAATAAAAATACTCACTGTAAAACAAAAAAAATAAAAATACACAAAAACCGCAATTACAATTTTAATCAACTTTTGTTTGCATTGGCAATGGAAACACTTTAAATGTTGATTTAATAATGCTTGATGGATTTCAGAGACAATGTTTTTGCATGGATTCAGTTATCGAACCTTGTAATGTGAACAAAGGCTGAAAAATTTCATACATCAGTTTAAAAACGCTTGGTAATTTACACGTTTTTATATTTTAGCCATTAGTTTTTGTTACAAACAAACCTGTAAATCTATTTCTTAATACAATTCAGGAAAACGTGTGTATAAATAATGTTTGCAATAGAGTCATCGGATTTGTATTTCAAGTGTTACACACTCACGTAAACCTGTTAATATTGCTCGATGTATGGAATGTTTCATTACTTTTAGCAGTCGGATTCAATTTAGTATTCCCTAAGAAATATATATATATATATATATATATATATATATATATATATATATACATAAATACATTAAAACATATAAACCTAAACCTTAATTATAATATCCGGATAGTATTTTTCAATTCGTTAGTCCTACGAGATACAGTAAAACACTTCTGATTTTTAAGTAAAACCATTTCTCTATAAATTATGTTTTTTATTAAAAACGAATTTAAAATTTTACGTTCAGCGCATCTTTCATATACTTTATTACTGCAACCTATGTGATTTATTTTCAGTCAAAAGGAAACAGACACAATTTTCAATTTGACTTAATCCGGTAGCTGTATATTTAAAAATGTTTAATTATCATAAGTTTAACTACCTTTCAAATAATTTTGTATGAAAGGAACAAGAATTAGTTTGTACCTACAGCTTCACTTGGATTTGAAAGACAAACCTTCCAGTACCAAAATATTTTCACTTGTTCTCTTCCTAACATGTGTGGTTGTATTTTGTAATACCCATATTAAAATGACCATATTATGATCAATATGTACCATATTTTCCTCATACATTGTGAATTAAAAACTCTTTATTTTTTATCATGATGGAAGCTGTACTCATAACATTTTATGAGCAGAGCATTTTCTAATATTTCGAACGGATACAAGCAAGTAAAGTTTTAATATAAATTTAACCTTTAGTGATAGATTCCCTGCACATTTTCTTTGGACACTTTGCTCTATTAAGGAATGATCTTTTAAATATACACTGACTCAAGAAACTACTCCATAAACCATAATTTTCTGAAACCAAATAATAAACAGATGCTGGTCCCTAAATTAATTCCTAGTTATTAATTTCCTTAACATAATAAATCGTTTCTTACATTTGTACCTCTACTAAAACTATATACTTTATAAAAGCCATTTACTTGTAAAAAGGATAAATTTGTCTTCGTACATTTCGAAATTACCTGGGAATACTGATATCGGTGTTTATTTTTTCATATCTTGAACATTCTGTCACAATAATAGTCGGCTCATCGGACACTCTACTATCTGAATGGGTTATTTAGTAATGTCTAGGAGGCTTAAAAACTTAATGTGCTTCTTCAAACGGGTACAAAGAGAAACCGAAGGAAGTGAAAAAACAAATGCCGGATGAAGGTATTTTTAATAATAAAACTCAATGTAATTTTGTATAATGTTTACATTTTCACTTTATACGTTATAGGCACATATATAAATATTCGAAATTACTAATTCCTGCATACGAATATAATTAGGTAACTAGAAAACTTTCCATAAAATCGTTTTTAGTGTTGTAAACACGTCTACAGGTTATGAAGTGAGTTTTGTCATTTAAACACTTGTATAGTGTTCAGATTTCTCAAAGTTTTTCTTATATTTGTGTTTTTTCATGCCATTAAGTCTCATTTTTAGTAAAGCTATAGATACCTACCTATAGGTTACAACAAGTTCAATTTTACTTTGATTACCATTTATTACTTAAATTACTTCATTAGGAACAAGGTTACCTATGATATTTCCAATAAAACCGTTCATAATAGAAACGTCATGTTTAAATGTCTCGTATCAATATTGCGCCATGAATATACATTGGACTCAACAATAATAAATATTTGTATACATTAAAAAAGGCAAAACATTTTTATGGATTTTTAAGTTTGAATACTTTAAATTTAAACGGCATGATCTGGAAGCATATTACAAAAATTCAGGTTATAGCTTACTCTGAGGGAACCGACAAGAGAAGCATACAAAGCAATATTTTACCCTTTGCAGCCGTATCGCAAATCCGCCTAAATCCATTTCCAAACCGCAAAAAAGACCGACGATGCAAAACCTCGGGCATGACAAAGCCTTTATTCTCCGATTGCTTGACTGTCCTTCATCCTAAGTTTAACAATTGCCGTGTGTTCAAACCATATTTGATATTTAATAATATTAAACAATATTATTTTCTAAGCTCTTAGGGTTTAAGTTCAAATTAATTTTTTTAAAATATAAACAAATTAATAACGCAAACATTAACTACGAAACATCCAACAATGTAACTAAATTGAATAAACAAAAAATGCAAAATCACATTCAATCTGTTATGGTTTTTGGTATTCACAAATGTTTAAATGTTGATTTTATTCCATATGACATATTTCAGATACTTTATTTTGAGATAGGGAAAAATTATTAAACAATAAAGTGTAATCAAAGGCTGAAATTTGTAATAACTTCCACTGAAACATGTGGTAATCTATTTCTGGTTTCCCTTATCGATTGGTTACCGAACATTTAAATTTTTTCGTCATTCGGTTAATAAAGCGCTATGCACCTGAACTAAGCAATTGCTTGTATTTCTTTCGTTTTGTACAATATATTGTCAATAAAATCTAACGAAGATGCCTTTCCCTGCTGAAAGTATATTCAGGTGTGCATTACATTCGTGAGCCTCCCTTCTTTCCTTCTCTTTTTTGATGGCCTCACATATAACCCTAGTAGTTACCACTTTAACAATTTGTCGGCAGGGCTGGAAACCAATAGCATGACTGATCTTTGTATTGAGAAGACGATTTCTGGTTGTATTATTACTATGTCTAGGCTCACAAATCCTAGCAGAGTTACCTCTGTCTGTTTGGAAAACGTAATATATATTACAATCTTCACAAGAATCGTTGTATTCCCATGGCTTTCTAAACTGATCTTGTTTGACGTAACAAAGCATCTCAAGTTTAATTTTTGTTAAGCACAAACGTGTAAATCTATTTCCTAATACGATTCAGGTACACGTGTGTACAAATAACGATAGGATTAGGTTGATTTAATTTCTATTTCAAGGGTTACACACTCATAGCATGTATGTGTGTGTGTGTGTGTGTGTGTGTGTGTGTGTGTGTGTGTGTTTGTGTGTATGTGTGTGTGTGTGTGTGTGTGTGTGTGTGTGTGTGTGTGTGTGTGTGTGTGTGTGTGTGTGTGTGTGCGTGCGTGTGTGTGTGTGTGTTTGTGTATGTGTGTGTGTGTGTGTGCGTGTGTGTGTGTGTGTGTGTGTGTGTGTGTGTGTTTGTGTGTGTGTGTGTGTGTGTGTTTGTGTGTATGTGTGTGTGTGTGTGTGTGTGTGTGTGTGTGTGTGTGTGTGTGTGTGTGTGTGTGTGTGTGTGTGTGTGTGTGTGTGTGTGTGCGTGGGTGTGTGTGTGTGTGTGTGTGTGTGTGTGTGTTTGTGTATGTGTGTGTGTGTGTGTGTGTGTGTGTGTGTTTATATATGTGACAATATTTTGTGAAAATATTAAACATTGAAACTTAAACCTTAATTATATTTTGCAATATTAGGAATTGGTTAGATTTACGAGATACAGTAAAAACGGATGTGAAGTTGTATTTTCAGCACATCTGTCGTATACTTCATTACAACTTTTTTCAAAATGTGACATTTAATTTCAGTCAAAAGGAAACAGATACAAATTTTCATTTGGATTTTATCTAGTTGATGTATGTTTAAAAGTATTTAGATATCCTAACTTTACCTACTTTCAATTTTTGTTTTTAACAAGAACAAGAAATAGTTTTTACTTACAGTCTAGCTTGAATTTAAAATAGACACCTCCCATTACCTATATTATCGCTTAATCCCAAAGGGTGAATATATAATGTAATTTCCACATTATATTGACCATATTATTGCCAATCTGTACTATATATTCCTCATACATTGTGTTTTACAATGTCTGATTTATTACCTTCAAGGAAATTGTACTGATAACACTTTTTAAGCAGAACATCTTCTAATATATTTCGAATGGATGCAAGCAAATGAAGGTCAACTTAACTTTCAATGGGAATTTTTCTATGGATTATCTTTGTACACTTTGCTGTATTTGCCAATGATCAATTTAAGATAGACTGGGCCAATTAACTACTAAATAAAGCCTAATTTGAAGACACCAAATAACAAATAGATCCCGGTACATAAAATAATCTCTTGTAATTAAAATTCCCAAGTCTGCTTTGTTGTACATTAGGGATCGTTTGAGTAGGACTGTAGGAGCAAATGTAATCAAGTGTGTATGTTTCCAGATTCCAGTCTCTTTGCTGACACCGGATCAACTCGTTATACAATATATATATATTTAATTAATTTCCCATTTATTATTAGTATTACTATAAAATGAACCTAATTATTCTATTCAGTAAAACTTTATGCTTGCTTGTTCCTAGTGTTCCTTGTAATATTGACGATTGTATCGGTGATAAATGAATGTATAGAATACCAGTGGATATGGAGGATTAAAATGCTTGAATTTAGTAGTATACAATAGTAAAACCCATATCAACTAGGTAATGCAGAAGGAAATAGTATATTATGAGTAGTTGTTTATTATTTGAAAGTCTATCTAAGTGTAATTGCTTATAATGTTTGAATAAAAGGATCGTGAATATCTTTACATTTTTCAAATAAAACATTGAATATCATAAAAAATCATTATTATTACTTGTCATGAAAAAACAGAATCAGTCAATAAATGTATGTAAACAAAAATTACATAAATAAACTTATGTCAAAAAAAGAAATTGTGAAATTTATATTAGTTAAACAGTTATTAAATACTTTCTAAATGAAATTCATATTTTATTATATATATATATATATATATATATATATATATCTTTATAAACCGAATCAGATATTATAAATCCATTTGTATAAAATGTTCAGGTTTTAGTTAAGAAAGGTTATGATTATATCAATAAATGTTTTGGCAAACTCTATATGTATTACAAATTCTGGAAAAATACCATTGAAGATGTTATACTAAAAAAAGATTATATTCAAAAATTGTTAGGAAAAAGAAGAACATCTAGAAATGTTCATTCAAAATTTAAATAATATTGGCATATTACTATATATTTAAATATTACAATTATTGGTTTAGATATAATGTAAAAAAACAAATACACAATACTTGGAATAGGTGCCTTGTTAATAAAAAAAATAAATTGCAATTGCTTATAGTTAGTTATTATTATTGCTTATTATTAGTTATAATACCTAATAGCACTCATTTTCAGAATAGCTTAACTAAATGTTTGCACAATAAACACCCCCGAGTAAATTTGGCAATACTCTGCTAATTTGTTCTATTTTTGTCTATTAACGTACTTCAAGGAGATCAGAGGACGGAAGATACAGGTTAGGTTATTAGATTGAATTTCCTTCTATGTCATATTATATGTCATCTGTAGAACAATAAATACATAGTTCATTTAAATGTTGGAAACGATACTTCTGAAGTTTAGGAAGAAATTACTTATACCTTCATACATCCATTTTATGATACGGTAAATAAGTCAAACGTGTAGCAAATATTTCATTGCAGTATCGAGTCACGTGATTCCAGCTAACAGAGAAAAAGTGTAATTTTAGGAAAATTTGAAAATTAGAGTATTAATTACTTTGTTAGAAGTTATTATAAAGTAATTTCTAGTATATATTGAAGTTGTAGTTTTAGAAAAGCAGACAGTAACACGAGTAAATCTCCACTATTATTCAGTTTTTATATTTGTATTTTGATGTGAAGCAACAAAATGAAATCTACCTTAAATTATCCAACGGCTGGGAATCTCGCCTGGCTGTAAATTAAAGGCCGTAATGCTCTTCGCATATTGAATTTAATAAACATTTCCCTGATGCTATTGCCATAAATGTGCGCACATTACACTGTAAATACCAAATATGTCCCGTTTTCAGAGACATTTACTTTTATACTTTCTACTAAAGTGAATAAACTACTGTATGCCTTCCTATGTATAAGTGTGTACATAGTCTATATATGTATATATATATATATATATATATATATATATATATATATATATATATATATGTATATATATACATATATTTATATACGTATATATAAATAAATAAATATATATATATGTGTGAGCGTGTGTGTATTTAGGTTCCTCAAGAAAACTAAACAAAGATTGTACGTGTAAGGTTATTTATCAATCTTTTATAAAACAAAATCCTTATAAAAATATATGCTTAAATCTTAAAAACATTTTACCTATTCCACCATATTCCAAATTAAAAAAAAAATTATAAATCAAAACCTCAAACAATATATCGTTTATGAATTCGTACAAAACTCTTGTATTTTGTCACCAAATAATTAAATATTAAAATATTATAAGCCTAAGTTTAACTAATCACCTTTAACATTTTCTGTAAAATAATATTGAAAAATTGTCCACTTTTTAATGAGCTTAGGCTCTTATTACAACTATTGGCGTAAGTATGTTTTTTATTTTATTTAATTTTATTTTTATATCTCAGTATAACGATCAAGGTTACAGCTATTTACCAATTTACTTGAAAAAATCACTCCTTATCGATATTTTTCAATAGACGAGGTTCGCACTTTGGCAATACATTATTCACCGAGTATTTCTGTGAAACGTGTCATTGAAAAAAGACATGCCTTCTGAGAAATATCAGTAAGTAGTAGATGTTTACCAAATAAATTGGTAAACAAATGGTAATCTGAACAATAAATATATACTAATATTAATGTATATAAATAAATAAATATATATATATATATATATATATATATATATATATTTATATATATATATATATATATATATATATTTATATATATATATATATATATATATATATATATATATATATATATATATTTTCAGTGATTCGACAATGGTCAAGGGACCGAAAGGTGCCTAATCACACAAGGTAAAATCATTGCACTTAGTAGTGGATAAAATTACTTACAATAGTAATATATTAACTTCATATATATATATATATATAGTTACTATCTGGAGTACATCCGTTCATTCTGCAGTCCATAAATTCGCAGTTCCGACGTTTCGCTAGAATCTCATCCAGCATTGACGAGGTGAACCCAACAACAGTAGAAGACGGCTCGCTCTGCATATATATATATATATATATATATATATATATATATATATATATATATAAACAGTTGCAATAATATGGGATTAAAATATGCAGTATTGTCAACGTTATTAGACTCGTTTACCTAAAGCGTACCGAATGCATTGAGAATTGTCCACGCATAATATCAACACATAGTGAGAATGATTGAGTGTCGGAATTTGAAAACGCTGGTTAGCTGTGAACGTTGTGTCTACCTGAAACATACCTCAGCCAAACAGAATCATATACCTTAGCTATGAATGTATGTAAGGGACGTTGTAGGCGGGTTGAATATATGTGTGATTACGGGAGAGGATATTATGAATGTGGAATGTGTTAATTTTGTTGAACTGGGGTCATAAATGACGAAACTCGCTTAAGTAGCTGTGACTAGTTCACACTTTTGAATTATTAATTATTCCACCAATTTGAATGAATGTATTTACATTAAACTTTGCTTTGAATAATCTTGTAATTTCATACTCTATTGATTTAAATTACCCCTTTAAAATCAATCCTCCTACATAGTAGTTTAAAGTAGTTTAAAAATGTTTCATTATATTTAACTTTAATATTTTTTAAACGAAAATATTGTGTAAACTGTACAATAGTAATTTTAAATTTCTACCCATAGATTACTTAAAATACAAAAATAATAATTAAAATCATAAAAAATTGAAAAACCTCTCTTAGCGCAATTGATATGGTTGGCAAATTTTACGTATCTGTTGCAATAACTAGAACCGCACTAAATAATTGTATTTGTTTTCTGTGTTTAACTTATACGCTTTTACTCAGATATTTTAATGTTATATACGTTGTGCAGACTTGAAGATTTTTTTCTAATGACAGTTAAGTTACAGAATTAAGGTTAGAAGACTATATGAGGGGAGCCGTCTCAGCATTCAATACCATTTCAACCATACTTGTCAGATAACCAGCTTAAAGCAACAATCTATCAATCAAGTAATCTGTTAAAACGTATAAGGGGAAAATAAACAAGAAATAAAAGCAAAATTTTAGAACTGGAGAGAGGGAAAACTGTTTCGGAATAATAATATTTATATATATAAAATAAATTACTGACAAGTTTAATAACGTATGAATGGATATTTCGATTGACAATGAGCACTATATGGGTTAATTCTATGGAGTACGGGAGATATGGATAACTTGATTGACGGTGAGCACTAAATGGACGAATTCTATGGAGTACGCCAGCGATGGATAATTTGACGGTGAGCACTAAATGGGGGAATTCTAAGGAGTATGGAAACCCACGAGAGGTGGACAGCAACGAGAAAGAATAATATATTTTTTGCATCTTTTTCGAATGGTAGGGATTTGATATAAAAAATGCACAAAAGCATAATTAATTTTTATTTACAGCTATTTATAGTCATATCACATTAAGAGAAAAAATGTTAAAACTAAAGACAGGGGCACCTAATTAAAAAAAAGTTCTAATTGTTATTACTGAATTTGTTTCCTCAGATACGAATAGACTATTTCTGGTAACGGAGAATTCATTTCTAAGTTATAAATCAAAAGAATTATTACAATACCGTCCATTTTTTATGCAACACTTTCTTTTTCTATTGATTAAATTCATGTTACCTAGTTCAAAGGAAGCTGTGCCAAATTCAAAAAAGTAACAATATGGAGATTATTTCGGACCGTTGGGTTAGATGAAGGAAAAAATTGTGCAATACCTCCATTTGACCTTTTGAATAATTCCATATTCTGATACCAGAACAGTTTGGGAGTCAAACAGCGTGGTACATTGAAATATTTTGAAGTCGTAATAAGAGAAGAGGTGGGTAAGAATTATAAAATATATGAAACTGGAAAGAGTTAAAACCTTTCAGAGATATACCTGTTACATAGGCAATCTCATCTCTCTCTGGAGTATAAAATAAGTTAAAAACAATGAAGATGGCTTTTTGAGTAACTTTTAAAAGCGGGTGGGCAAAATCTCAATAGCGACTTTCAACAAGCGAACAATAGAACTGAAAATGATCAGAAATCAGAAAGTGTTTGAAGCATTCTGTTATAATGACACTATAGGCCTATATGGAGTAAAGAAAATGTATAAAACGGTGGTCAAAAAAGGTATGAAAGAGGCAATTGATGATAAAAGTTGGCTGGACTGGAGACAAATTAAGTACAAAACCATTTCGTTATTACATTTACTTTCGTTCAATTTAGCAGATTTTTCTTCCAAATTATCTAAGGCCTAGTAATTTTATATTCTTTCTGTTGATTAAAATATCTAAAGATTCACACTTATTTCTATTTTTCCCTTATCTGTATACATTATCCTCCAGTGGCACATTTTATTACTTTCGATTATATTTCAATATATTTACCTGTAAATGTCTTAGTTTCTTTCCCTTTATGTTTCTTTAGCAATGATTTATTACTTTTTTAGGTTACAAAACACACGTTTTTAAGTTCTTCCTCTCCGAACAGAGGAAACATTACGAGTGGTTCTGGTAACTGAATAATAAATGTATTTATGGAATTTAAAAAAGGACAACATTTTCAATAGTTAATGTATAGGTAAATACAAATTTGAATAATGTTTTTTCTTAACGTTCTTTTAAAAGTTTTTCAGAGAGACCTGTTTTTCTAATGATTGGGGGAAATGTAGCCCAATATTTCAATGTTGCTTGGCTAAACGTATATATTGCAAAGCATTAGGTATCAAAGAGCTACGGGGTGAAAAACACAAATAATCTCAGTGAATGGATTTTTCATTATCAATTCATTTGATAGTCTTAAGTATAGGGAACATTTAATAACAGTATAAGTAATATTTATAAAATCTGGTCCTAACTCTGTGGCATATATATATATATATATATATATATATATATATATATATATATATATATATATATATATATATATATAATGTGTAGGCGATTTTGTAAAGAATGTTTAAAACGTATAAAAGGAAGTTGCACACTTTCTTGTTTTTGTTTGGAGTGAGCTTATCTACGAAATCCGTTCTTGCAAAGAAGTCTTTTCTGCTTTGGTAATTCTTGAGAAAGGTTAAAGTGCCCCCGCATTTCGTTTCTAACTTTGTACGTTAAATGCCCTTTTGAAATTTTTAAGTCTAAAACTTTTCTCTACTTCCCAAATATAAAGCTAAAAATGATAATCACTAAATTAACGATGACCGAAATTTGGTGTGACTGCCAATTTTATTAGTGGTCTTATATACCTATTAATTTGGCTTTAAAGAAATGGAAAATTCAACATGGTATTAAAGTAGTCTAAGGTACCGTCTATAAGAACATATACTGGGTACCTAATATAAAATATACTATAGAAAAATGTTTTCATAGAGTTTAACGTATGTTACAGGCGGACGTATCCAATAAGTTTTAAGAAGCGTTATTTTACTTATATTGAATAGCATGAAAGTTTTTGAGTTTTAAACCTAAAGATTGTGGTAGGTTAAAATATTTCTGGCCTTGCATTGTCTTCGAAGGTGTCGAAACAGGCCAACAAAGTGGTTATTTGGAAAGAAATGACCATCATGTCTATATTTACGAAAATGTTGGCGACGTTATCTTAAAAGTTAGTTTATTTTTCACTGGAAGAGTTGTTGCTTTTATTTCTTAACCACGCTCTTTCTGCAGTGTTTTGAAATTCCAATTTAAATTATTTCTTCTATATTTTTCAATTAGAATCTTAGATAGTTTTAAATATTTTATTGATAAGACATCTTATATAATTGGATTTATTAAAAACCACGGTTCATCATAAATTCATCACAGATTAGAAGAACATAAAATATATGGTGAAAAATTTGTAACATAATTTGGTCACTCTATTAACAAGTAACAATTCTTTATTCTTTAATCTCAATCTTTAAGTGACAAATCACATAATCTTTAAAAGCCAAACAAGGAGAAATATTATGTCGTTTGACACTTTTTCACGCCTTTATTACCCATTACTTGATCAGGTTCTAACGGGATGGTAGGTTTCAAAATGATTTAGTGCTGGCTAACTGGTATTTTAAAAAAAATGTTCATCCTGAAACAAAAATTTTGTATCGGAAGACATCATACATTCTAAAAAGAAAAGGTTATTGCATAAGGGATTTACAAGGCATCGCTTAGCAGCTTTGAAGCTGTTTACACAGAAAAAACATTTTTATAAGTCTCACAGTTATCATTTAGTTTTATTTAAAAAGCGATTGCTTATTTAAGTATTTTTTATTAACTATTTATTTCGTAAAAACCATTTATTTTATGAAATTAGCTATTACCTATCAAATGGAAAACACGTGTACCACTCTATTATCTTAGTAGGTTTGATAAGATTATTATAAAGAGTTGGACTTTAACAACGCGAATTGTACTCAAGGTTCAAAGTAAACGGCGAGTTTCTCACTTCCGTAACACTATCTCAACATTCGTTTCACTAATAAACACCTCCCGATGATCCCATAAAGACGATGACTTCAAGTATAGATCTGACCATTATATTACCAATAACTAATAACTAATATATAGTTAATGTATAGTGTGTGTGTGTGTGTGTGTGTGTGTTGTGTCTGTGTCTATGTATATCTAAATAGAGATGCAATAACACATTTAATTATCACTAAATTCTATGTACGTAACATTTATATTATCGATGACATATTAATGTAAAATCTTTATTTAAAACACTTTAGACATAACCCCTTGAATTACATTCTTTATTATTTGCCCTCATATTTATTTAAATGTTTATGTAAATGTCAGAACGGTTTCTGAAATTGTTGCACCCACTACATTTTCTTGATTGAAAAAGCTACACTCTTGAAAATTGAACTACTATTTATATCTTACAAAGCCTTTCCATATAGGTTATATGTTTATACTAGAAAATGGAATAGATGTTCTGTTACATTTGGGGATTAGTAATCGTAGATCCATGGGACTACAGTTTCTGTGATACACCCTTTAAGTGTGACCATATTGCTAGTTCGAAATCAAACATGTTAGGTTTTTGAAACTGCTAGGTTTACTTGATTTTGACAATTGAGGAAGTTTTTATGGCTGATTTAATACTTCATGCATTATAATTAAGAGGATTTTAATCTTGCGTTATGATTCTATATTACTTGGCACTATTGTAATACCGTGTGATAAATTGGATATGTCTACTCTCGTAAGCAAAATCATGTATTTCAAATAGTTTACAAGCTTTCTGGAGCGGTTTGTTATCGCAAATCATTTTTATGTTCGAAAATTACAGCATTAATTCGTGCGGGTTTGTTATTGTCACTTTATAACCGGTCGTTTTACTTCAGAAAGCATTAACCAATGATAGTTAAAGGTCTTGGCATAAATAGCCTGCTATCAACAAGTTGATCACGGAAATTCCAGCAATCTAGAGGCCATTCATTTAAAAAAAAGACCAATAAGCCAGCCACCATTAACTCCGATGTTACATATTTTGTTTTTGTCACTTTCCTTACCCAATCTTCAAACCACCTTCAAAAACTTATATACACGTTTACATTCCTTCCTGATTAGTAATTTTGTTGTGGTCGCCACAGAGGTTGTTTCATTAAAAATAAATACAGAGAATTAATTTCATTTCAAAGAAAAGTGTTTATGTAATTTTGCAGAAATGATAATACATTTAGAGAAGAAAAAAGGAATAAATGATTGACACAAAACCAAACTTTTAAAATGTACGGAACTAAAATGTAATACAGTTCTAAGTATATTGAAGGAGAAAGATTATTATAAAACAAATGTACGAGCAACAATGGCTTCTTTTGTAACTAATTGTTATCAATATTATTGTTAAAAAAAAATTAATGAAATATGAGGGAAACCTTTTGTAATAAATCCAAAGCCAGAAGAAGTGTGACGATGGCGTACACATGTTTATTGTTTATATAACTAAAACAAATTTTATTTTTTTCGAAAACCTATTGGAAAAAACATTCCGTATAAGAAACACCTGTATGTTGTGAGTGTGACATAAGATGTGAGTTGGTATTGATTCTATATCTAGACAAAAAATGTTATTGTATGAGCGCACATTTGTGGTTTCGCTGATATAACAGCTGAACCAGATCGTGTGTATTGAACGAAATTGCTTCAAAAGTCATGTCACTTTGTTTAAATTCAGGACTTTAAACTAAGTTGAGACTTATGCTCCCGTTTGTGAGATAATTCTGTTTATAGTTATATAATGCTGTGTCGTATAAAATCGGTTCATATTATATCCATACCGTGTCTAATGGAAGATAAATTTTATTAAACACTTTATTTACAGCGACAACCTTGGATCCAATTAACCCCGTTTGCTTTAATATAGAAAAGAAATATTGAGAAGTCCAAGTCAAAAGCTGGTGTACTACCACATTGACTTGTTTTGACTGCTTCTCTTGGCAACGTTCCAGAAACGAAACTGGTTTTAAATACGTCCGGAAGTGGAACGTCTCGTTAAACCTTACACTTAATATATGAAAAAATAGAAAGTGCTGGTTTAAAACGAAGTAAGAGAAATAAGTTTGAAAACTGTTCTGTAGACATTATATCATGTCAAAATTATATTTACAGTAAATACTTGGTATTTGCAAAAGGAGATACTGCTTTAGGGGTAGGGAATTTTGTTATTGTAAAATTAATGATTTGAAATCCCAATTCTTAATTGCAAATAAATTATTTTTGATAATTCGTCATTTTTTTTAACGAGCCCTACACGAATAAGACTTTTACTTCTTATGGAGATTCTTATAATGGAATTGGAACGCTATTTACCCATGTTTGCAACAAATTCATTCTCTAAGGGAAGTTGGCGGAGCTAACTGTTGGTAGGGGTAGTACCAACATTTTCAAATAAATATGTCGGAAAATTTATACACGACTATATTAGCAGCATTTTCCTCCTTTCCTTATAGATTATATGAAACAATATGATCTTGTTAACTAAAAAGCCTCTTAAGCACCACGACGTGTGTTTAAATCCTGATGTACACTACATTTAGTTTGCAAAACATCCTTAGAGAAATTTACCACAATACTGATATCATGTTCTTACTATAATTTTACAGTATTGGAATCATATCATTAGTATTTTAATAAACTTCCGATAGCCATTCTTGTTTATTTGTGTAATTGTGCACTCTACATCATGAAGTATTTAAATAAATACTTATCTATCAATTTGTTCGTAAAAACTACTACTTACCCACTGATATTTCTCAGCAGACCCGATTCTGACTTAGTTACGCCCTTATTCAGTGCTGTGAGTCACGGAAAAAAACCATTTCGTATGTATAATTAGTTTAAAATTATTCTTAACTAATAACTTTACAATTTCAAATTACAGTATGCAAAAGTATAAAATATCAGCGCACGTATGCAAAACTTTACGGATATTGAAACGACAGTTTCTTATATAGTTTTTGTAAACAGTAGTTGAAACCTAACTTGAGAAATGAAATTACCAGAAAATTCTACATAGGTCTCGTTATCGCTATACGGTAACAATACTTAATTCTATATATTTTTAACAAGTCGCTACCCTACATTTGTCCGAAACCTAAAAAGTTACCATATTATTGTGACGAGGAACCAAGTTCCATGAAATTTTCCTAACAATTAACGTATTTACGTTATCAATCTAACATCGGTTAACTGTAAATTCTTGATAACTAAAAGAACTCAGGAAACCATTTAGATTATTTGTAGATAAGTTTATTACTTCGATACACTTGTTATAATGTAACCTGAAAATTCATATCGTAAACCGAAAGCAGAGATATGCTCCCTTATAACATTTCTATTACATTTCTAACGCACTACAGCTCCAAGTATGAAGACGTAATTTCAAGTAGCCCTCAATGGGACTGTAATTAACAGTGCGAGTTATATTTGGAGATAATTGGATGCGATCTACCATTTTATCCTGTAGGACTCCTGAAACTTACTTTACCTTGTAATAATAATTTTTATCTAACAGACCATAACTAATTAAAATAATTTTAAATACTTTTAGGAAAACATTTTTTTTTTTTTTTGTAGGAGAGTCGGTTTTGGTGACTGTGTAGGATATTAACCTCTCAAGTGAGATGGTTTATCTTTTTTAAAGGAAATATTTCTGAAAGTGGAAAAAATTACTGTAGCTGTAACTTATCATCACGCTCGGACACTTTCAAGTTGATTGAAACCCAGCAGTCTGTGTTTACAGTACACTTGAAATGCTATAAAAGGTGTTCCTCGCCATTACAATTCTGGATAAAATAGATTTATACGGTTTCTTGCAGTCAGTGTCAAATAACTGAGGCCTTCTTTTATATTTCACCGATCATTGGATAATATTAAATTTTAGTATAAATTTAAATTAACTATGAGTAATTATTTCTTATAAGAGTTGGAATTCATGCTACTCGATAGTAACGAGTGTACTACTGATAGAGGCCAGTCAGTCATTCATAACAGAAGGGGTTTGTTACCTCCAGATACCATCATGGATAATAAGATGGGGCTGATTTGGGCTCCAGGGTAAAATGTATGCATTATGCTTTATGAAAAAGATATAATTTTGTCAACTAACATTTATGTATGAAAACGATTTATTACATCTGTTAACTAATATGACGGTTGTTTTTTTTTTTTTTAAACACGTAACGAAACCTTACATACTATTATATTCATTTAGACATATTGTCAAAATACAGTTTCTACTCTATGTAGGCATCAAGTCACATATTACATATGCCAAAATGACTACATGTTTAAAACATGAATAACAACAAATCAAATCCCCATAAAATATATATATCTTCTCATTTCCGTTTCAAATATCAAATCATCCTCACTTGTTAGTGTCAAAAAGTCATACATACAGGTATAAATTGAGATTCATGTAGGTATACTCAAAGATGATGAAAGTTTTGTTACTGAAATGAATATGAGGAAAAAATAACTTGTTTTGCCTTGTTATTTGTTATTGTTTTAAAACTACTTTTACTCTAAAATTAGGAACAAAGTTTACGTATAGGGTAAAATGTGTCACCTTTTCTGTTCAGTTTTACAGACTAAATTTCTTGCATTGAGGAACGATTACTCTATTGAAGGAAGTAACAGCAACAAGGCTTGGGTAAGTACTACAACGAATGATAACATCTGGCAATATTGTGTGGTTATGAGGCGATCGAACCTCAGACCTCATCGAAAATTTCACCAACCTAATTTAGTGTTTGCTCACCCAGTTTGTACAAATGCTTAATTTTCCATGAATTTAGAGTTTCCCGCAGCGAAATGTTTGATAAGAAAAGTCTACAAAAAATATTAATTAAAACCAAAAACAAAACAACATACTTTTCCGTTGGTGATTGCATGGGTATTAAATTTAAAATTTTAGTGTTATAATGAAAAACGTTTTCTATATTGTAGTGGGCAACTATTTACATTGCGTCTCGTAAATTAAATTCTTGAAACAACATAAATATTTTGTCTAACAGTGTAATTAAAAACTTCTCCATTTCTTTAATCAAAACAAACAGAAATAAAAGAATATTCATGAATATGACATATTCTGCCACATTTTAAAATACATCAGTGTAAAAGGAACAACTAATTTTCAATATTCACATGTCTGCCTATATTGGTAGTATAATGGGTTTTAAAGTTATATCAGGATTTAAGAGCAAACGTTTTGGACAGTTTTTAATGGCAAGTTTTTATTGCTGTCTTCTTATTTGCAAAATAAGTTACGCTAAAGACAAGTTCATGTTCTATCCGAAGCAATTTCGAATCCATACGGTTTATCGAGGGGATTGTATTTCCAAGTTACACTGCAGGGGTATTAAATATGTCAACTACTCTGAGGATGACAACAAATAACGCTGTTACAGAACAGAGTTTCTCTGCAATGGAGAGATCATGCTCTTTACCAGTGTATTTAGGATGCGGGATGATAGGATGAGGTTAGTGTATTGGTAGATGATCTTGTTCTTTAAACGAAAAATTATTTTCATAGGATTTGCTTGATATCTGTCTCTGCAACTGTAACAACCAAGAACCCATTCCCCTTAAGGAAACATTTAGGACCACGAAACACTCCAAGCACTTGGAATAAGGTAACACCTAGGTTTTTCGTCGTGTATTTTTGCTTTTATTTCTAATAAACATGGCACTACTCCATTAACTCCAAATTAATGAAATCCTATAAAGCTATAATTGACTATAGTACTGTTAATATGGCAGCATTTAATTCATGCATCAATATGGCAGCCAGTGTATATATATTATTACCAACCATCTATCAATAAGAGATCCAACAGTGATGCCATTATACCGGAAGGAACTCCCAAATCACTCGTTTATAATAGAAGATACTGCGTATTCTCAAACAAACACATATCTTCTGATACGCCGTAATACGCTAATGTAACAACCATCGAAAGCTAACGCGAATGCAGTGGTGTGGCTCTACGGGAGTAGTAAAAGTTTCCAGTAAAAATGGTGGGGGATAGTTCAGGTGCCAAAAAAGGGTAGAAAATGATAAGTTGGGAGTCCTGATTCTAATGCCGTCATCGATAGTCAACGAGGGTGCACTTGTGTGACCCTTATAGGGAAATTAAATAAATGAGTTGGATGGAAAATGTTAGATTCCAAGATATTCTGAAACTTCATTAAACTAGGAGTGTTTTTGAGGGTGCTGAGTCCAAGTCCTTCACGAAAATCCTACGGCAATGCAAGGATGTAGCTTTAAGGGAGTAGCAAAGGGATGTTTTGGGAGAAATTTGTTGATGCCAAAAGATCGATAGAAAAAGACCTAAAGATTTGTGAGAGCAGACTCCAATCACATCACCGAAAGAAGAATATACGGTTAGGGTATTACGGGAGTAGCAAAAGACATAATTGGGGTAAAAAATTTAAGAGGTCAACAAAATTGCTAAGAAATTATCTCTTGGGGGGTTGTAGGGAATTTCCTGAGCCCTATGGAAATTTTTGATAGGTAATTAAGTAATAGGCAAACAACTAGTAGGACAAATGATGATAAAAAATGATATAAAAAGTAGTTTCTGCAGGTAGCACAATTTAACCAGTAACTTAATAAACTTTAAACTTAAGAAATTTTAATGAGTAAGTAATTTAGGTAATGCAAAAACAACATTTTTAAAAACCCACAGAATAATAAAAAGTAGGTTAGCGATCAAACTACGCAAAAGAAAAAATAGTGCTTTATACCACCAGAAACTGTTTTCTGGAGTGGCGTTATGGAATATTGTGCATCAACGTTATTTTATAATAAAACATTTATCCATCCTTCGACGTCAGTTACCAGCAGTTTAATAAGAGAATACAAATAACATTTTAAAGTGTTTACAGTTACAAAAATAATAAATTAAATATTTATTTTATTCAGCAAATAAAAGTATGTTTTGGAGTTTCGAGTTTAAAAATTAGGGACATGGACAAATCCATTAAGGGTTTATTCCAGTGTCATCTTATTATATAACTTTATGTTAACAATTTTATTTTGTTGTAAAGGTTTGCTTAGGAATGTTTCAAAACATTTTAGCCAACAAGAAAGACATCAGGATATTTACAAAGCAAATGGCTTGCACAACATGTATTTTTATCTTCCCATTGCGCCCCAGAACCCTACATCGTGTAAACAGTATTAATAAGAGTTGTGATTCGTAATCAAATGCAGTCTTTCATGCATGAAGCGTATCGAGGCATTATTTTAACTTAATTATGTTTATAATTCGTTAATAAACTATTGAAGGTTTTATGTGAACTTAGTTTAAAACTATTAAAAATTGAAATTGCATAAATAACTTCTTTCACCATTATCGCTAAAGTGTCGAGAATGGCATATTAGCACAAAGAAGTTTGTCACATTTAAAATAAACAAAATAATAAGGAAATAACCGACCACAATAACTACAAATTCATCCATAAATAATTAGTTTAATACTACTAAAAATTTCAATTTACATATATAATTAATTCCTCCTTTTTCACTGCGGTGTCGAACTTTGCAAATAAATACCCTAAATACTTCTTAGATTTAAACAAATAAAAAGTTAAGCAACATCTAAATAACAATAATTACAAATGATTTATGTAAATAATTAGTTTTTTTAAAATAAAAACCCTAGCCTCTAATAACATTACATTCCACAATATTACATGGTCATGTATGGTATAGGGCTTCAGAAACTTATTAATTAACTTGACGACGCTATAGAGTATTAAAATACTCTATCTAAATAGAGTATTATGTTATATTTTTAGTAAGTGCATTAATAAGTTGCAATATAACTCCCACAGTCTTGTTCCCGATATATCTAGTTATACAAAACACGTAGGCTAACCTGATGACAAGTATACTATCCTCAATTTTATTTTATGTTATTGCCTCACAGAACATAATATGGAGGACATCTTTAATTCCCTTCTGAAGTAGTAAGTAATAAAAGGGTACTATTTAGGAATATTGCCATTGGAATATTGCTATAATTTACGATAGTATATAATATGTCTCAAAGTTATAAGGAAACCTTGATTATTAAATATTTGTGGGTTTTTTTAATATAAGTTAAACATGTTCTCTTTAGTCTAAATGTTGGTCTTTTCTCGTCCTTAATGAGGTCTTCAGTGAAGGTCAGTTTTTTTTTTATTGCAATGGTTTTAACACTTTGGGAGTGATATAAATACCAATAGTGTAAACATATTGTCGTGTAACGTTATTTGTGTTATATTACCGCCAACATAGTAAACAGTTCCAATCGTTGATAAGAGAGAGAGCGACATCTGACCGATTGTAAAAAAGCTGTGCGGGCAAAGCTTGACTTTTCCGGTATAGTTCCGAAATAAAATAAAAGTTAGTCGTCTAGTAGCAGTCCAGTACCGAGAGTCCAGGCGAACAGGTCCTTTACCCTTTTCTTCATGAGGGAGCCAGTAAGCACCTTAAGGTAGCTTATAGACATAAGGACGACTCGTAACAGGTTCTACAAATAGTTGTTTTTACTAATATAGTTATTATGTTCACACCGTTCACGGCCTGACGATGATTATTTGTCACACTTCATTACACAAAAAAAGGAAAATTCTAAATTAAATTAATTAATAGTTTCTTTTCGTTACGAATCCTACGACAGTTAAATAATTCGAAACAGCGATAGGTTTTTAAAACACAATTTATTCATGCCAAAGTCCTGTTACAAAATACAACAGTTTAATACAAAATTAACTATTACAGAACCACAGAACAATCGGTACCTGAACCAGCATAGTAACAGTCTTTAACGAGTGAAGTAATAAACGTCTCACTTCAAACCTTTAAGTCCTCTACATATATAATAATATATCTCTAATGACGTTATAGTTAAAATAATATATTTTATAATGATTCTATTAATATCAACAAACAGTACATACTAACGGGACTTTCTAGATATAACTAACGGCGCAGTGCGTCAGAAATGGTAGCAGAGCATTGTTTTTAAACTTATAAAACTGGGGTTTTTAAAATCGTAAGAATGTGGTTTTTAAAATTATAAAAGCGTGGTTGCTTTTGAATCAAAAGTGCGTTTTAAGAATAAAAGCAGGGTTGTTAAACAAATAAAATCATGGATCTTAGCAATATAAAAGCATGTTTTTTAAGATTATTTTTGCTTCATTATTAGAAAGTTTTATGCATTAAAGTTCATCTTTAATACTAAGTATTTCCTAAACATTAAACATAGGATATCAAAGAAACATAATTCCTGGTAACTATACACTTATAATTTAAGTAAAATAATGTATTTATTACAGTTAAGTCACTTGAAAGGAAAAAAGATTAGGATATTTAAATATTTTACGATTAAATCTTGCATATGACTGTTCAAACAGGCATTGTTTAATTAGGGGATTAAAAGTGGGCTAAGCAAACCTTGTCTTGCCAGAGCTTAAGTTAATAAATAAGCCCATTCGTTGCCCAGCTGGTTATTTAATGAATGCGTATTAATAATTACGAATTATCGGTGGTTCAAGGCGTATATTAAAATGTAATATCGTGCTTATTTATTATTATTCATGTTGTCATTTGGAGTTTCTTTATATAATTACTTGATTTTTGTTGTTGTATGTTTATGTATTTAGTACAATAATGGAGTCGTTATTACGAAATGTGGATCACTTAAATTTGTTTAGTGATGTTGTCCAGCCCCTGTTTTGTTGAAATTTAATGCAAAAAAGGATAAAATAATCTTGTATTAGCTACTCTTTCTCACTATCCATAATTTAAAGTTATTTCATATTTTACCTCAATTTATTTATATAACTTCCAATGGGAATTATTTAGATACTTACAGATTGTATACGTTTATTGGGATAAGGGATCACTTAGCGAATGAGAATGATTAGCTCTCACCCCCTTCCCCCTATCCGTAAGGAAACCCAAATAGAGACCTTAGAACCTGCAAAAATTTGTATCCCAAGGCAACCTCCTCCTTCTCCTTTTCTTCCCCTTCCTCCTGTACTTATCCCTAAATTAAGATTGAACATGACGGACGCATCATCATTCTGAAAGAGATCCCTGAGAAATGAATAAATTACTCCAGACCTCAGAATGAACCCAGTGGACGCGTTGTCATTCGGAAGAAGTCTTGAAATCCCTTAGTCTAGGTGTTATACTTCTGTGGATGATTATAATTATCTTTATTTCTTATGATATTTATTGTTATTATAACGAGGTGTAAGGAATATGAGGCAAAAAGACAGAGAGGGTAAAGGAATCACATTCAAGTGATATTCAGTCATCGTGAGAGTTGGCGTGGGGACGCCTTGAGACCGGACATTCCATGTGTTGTCTGCTGCCCAACCTCTATGATACCGTCTCAGATTCTAAATTGGTACACTTACCTCAAACTCACTCAAGAGGGTTAACATCGTTTCGTGGGGAAGGTCTGTATCTTTTTTTTCATATTTCCGCCAAACTAGCAAACAGTTCCAATCGTTGCCAGGAGAGACCTACAGCTGACCGATTGTAATACAGCTGAGAGGGCAAAGCTTGCTTTTTCCGGTATAGTTTTGAAATAAAATAAAAGTTATTTTTCTTGTAGCAGTCCAATACGATGGCTCTGGCCAGCGAGGTAGGACATTGCTGGGCATACCATCTTCCAAAGGGAGTCAGTATGAATCGGATAGTAAATTATAGATCTAAGGACGACTCGTAACAGGTTCAGCAATTAGTTTTTTGTTTACTATTGAAGCTATTGTGTTAATTCTAGTATGCGCAAATCGTTCACAGCCCGAGGAAGATTATTTGCATAGTTAATTATAAAAAAGGGGGAAATTCTAAATTATATTTTTATTCATAATAATTGATAGTTTCTTTTCGTAACGAATCCTCCTACGTCAGTGTGCGTCAGTTGAAATATATTAGTGGAAATATCTTTAATTCCAAATAATATTATCAAGATATACCATTTTATAAATTCTTTATGGGTGAAAATGTTTTATTGAACTCGAACTAACCTCTCGTGTTTCAAGCATCTGATAGCTTTTACTATTATTTACGAAATAGGTTTTAGAGTGAGTATAAGAGACATAAATGGGTATAAAGTTATTTCAAACAATCCAAGTCTAGGCATATTTTCCTAACTATATATATCACAATTAAAACTTAGCAAATAGGTACTTGATATTAGACCGTTACACTATATATAGTTTATATAACGGTCTAATATCAAGGTCTCATTGCCTAAGTTTTAATTTAATTGTGGTATCACTTCAGAGTATTCTCCCTAGACTATTATAATAATATAATAATTTGTAATTTCACTTTAATATCAGATCACATAATAATACCCTCATGCCTGTATTAAAAATTTAATTGGGATGGTAAAAACACTTTCTGTAAATATTTAGAATTGAAACCTGTCTTCAAAACATAATTCTCCAACGAATATTTTAGATTTGTCTTACAATAGTTAGGAGTTGAACTTCGTAACTATTCAGAACTTTAATAATATAAACTGTGTGAAATATCGTAAATCATAGCACTAAGGGAATTTTTCCTAAATAACTTCAAAAGAATAGAGGTCAATATTGTACCGCATAAAATGTCCACTTAGCTTCATGAGAGTGATAGTTTGAGAATTTCATTACTCTAAACTACGATTGATACGATGATTAGCCGTAATATTTACATCGACTAATTATTGGAAATTATAGCATTATTGAAATAAAGGTGGAAGTTAAATTCCATCAATCTCAACCAACATATCAGTTGTTATCGTATATAATCACATGTAGAAGTTCAATTACTGTACTTTACCGAACCAATTCACATTTTCGATTCATTGAAGCTACAATTGTAATTTACCAGACCAGCAGATAAACTTGTAAAATAAAGGTAATTTTACCTTAACTAATGAAATCCTAAAGAGGTTCTACAGGATCTTTTGACTGAAATACAACCAGATGAGTACACAGCTACTTGTATTTAACAATCACTGATTTACTTTAATTCTCATTTCAAAGCTATAGCAATTAGACTAATTAGCTATAAATAATTAATTTGGCCCAGTTCCACCGGCAAGTTAGGCAACAAAACTTTACATTTATTGTTTCAACTGACAAAAATTTTATAAAATCATTCTTATTTATTTTTAGGCGTGTATAGGCTACTGGGTTTGGTTTGGTAAAAGTTAT